>CM031235.1:215983614-216583614 GCA_018340775.1 Taxus wallichiana var. yunnanensis | reverse complement strand
GGGCAATCTGCCCCCCAGAATCAGAAGCAACATCCTCAACATCCAGTCCGAGACGCGGAAATAGAACGGAAGAAGGTTTTAGGCTCCTGCTCTCCTCCACGCATAAAAAACCCGCTCTGATACCAATGATAGAGCTTCAAATATATTGTATATATTGCTATATAAAATGATACAGTGAACACGCCTTTATATAGGCCATAGCGAGAGCAGTGAGAGGGACAATTGGAGGAACAGTTATATAACTGTTCACTAACATTCACTAACAACTAATTAATTAACAATGTATTAATTAATCTAACATCTACCAACCATAATTATGAAGTATTGGGCTTATTTTGACCATTTTAATGCATTTGTTGAGTGTAAAAGAGAAAATAATTGCACTTTTCTACTTACCATAATTAATTTGTCATTTAAAAGCATGAAGATCATGTTGGATTGTAATGTGTGCATGTCATAAGCCTTACATGTTCATTTAATTGCATTGGGTTTGGTGTGTTGACTAGTTGAGTTGGAATGGAGGGATGATGAAGTGGCATCCTACATGGAGCCACCTCATCATCCTCACCTCCCTTTTCTATTTATTGAATGAATTTGAAGGATTTTTGGTTACTTTTCTTATTTTCTTCTCTTTCACTTTTGGGAATTGGGAGATTTTTAGAGTTGCATTTTAGATTGTACTTTGTTTGAAGGTGTTGAAATATTGTTGGAGTGAAGATTGTTTTAAGCTTGTATGTGAGGTACAATCTCTACTTCTTGTCATTCTTTTAGTTTTACATTTAGATGTAAAATTTGTGTTTGTTTGAATATTGTATGAGTGTTGTGAATGTGATTTATTGTGGTTAGGTAGCTTTCCTCATGAAGGGTGTGGGAGATGGAAGTATGGGACCATTGGGGAGGGAAAAGGGAGATGTGAGGCATGCATTTTGGAGGGAGTGTGATTATTATTTTCACTTATAGAGAGTGAAAATGAAAACATGGACATATTTTTACATATTTACAAGGGGAGAGATAAGGATGTATTTGAATATTTTGTATTGTGCACATGAAGGCTTTTGGCTTGAAATCCTACTTCACTTAGGAGACAAATGGAGGTGGTTCCTATATTCCTTGATCCTTTTGGCTTGTTGTCAATCCCGTGTGTTTTTGGAAGATTGTGAATCTTGTTTGAGTGTGTTTATTTGATGTGTTGTATATTGCATGTTTTGTGGAAGCCATTTTGTATAAGTTTTCAAAGTTGTATAACACTCCCCATTGTTCTTTGGTTGGGGTTTGGGGTCCAATAAGGAGGATGAATTCTCCACTTATTGGAATATAGGTTTGGAGGAGAGTGTCGCCTATTCCTATTTATTTTTTTGTGATTTGATATTTGAAAAGTTGAAGGAGTGCAAAGTTGAAACTATGAAGTTGGGAGAAAACATTGAAATAATGACTTGTGTATTTGACCATTTCGAAGAATCTCTATGTTGTAAATTTGACCCCATTGTTCCCACTTAGAGTGGAAGGTTGTAATTATGGTATTTTAAAATAATGTTATTGTAAATTTCATTTACCAAGTTGGTAATGTTGTAGTGCGAGGAAGGAAGCTTAGGTTGTATATTTGGTAGAAATGAAATTCTAAAATTTAGGATGCTATTCAAAGCTTTCAATATCTATTTTAGGAAAGAACTATTTCATTATAAAGTAATGAACTAAGATTGTTGTATTATATAAGAATGATCGTGCATTTTCCATTTATCGTTATGTCTTGTATTTGTTGAAAAGAGACTCACATTTTACCTTGTTGTAAGTTGTATGATTAAATGGGAAGTTAGAAATTTTTGAAATTATATATCAATTTGTAGAAACTAACTAAAGATATTTATAAATAAAATTCATTAGTTTCAACTATATTCTCAAAAATGAATAGATATAGATTTAAAACTACCTTTCCCTTCTATCTTATTATACAAACAAACTTGACTTGAATAGATTGTTTAAAATAAGGAAAAACAAGATATACCATCATAATTATATATATCTATATAAATTTATATATTTATATATATTATAATCATATTATATTTTAAAAAAACAATTATATATATCAACCAATAAATTTTAATATTAAAAACATCATCATTAGTCGAATGGCTTTTATAGAAATTAAAAGTTAAGTATATAAAAATGAAATTTCCATATATAGTCGAATGGCTTTATTAGACCAAAGTTTAGAATATATATAAAAAGGAAAATGGTAATCAAGTTTTAATAAAAACAAAGTTTAATATTTTAAATAATATATTAAAAAAGTTGAGCAAATTAAATAATAATTTGGTGGAGGTTTATATAAAAGTAAAGGGTGTGGCCCCAACCCAAATCCATATATAATATGGATAGATGTGGGGGCTCCATCCCCTACCCACACATTTAAACCAAACACAATCCTTATTACAACCATTTTACCCAAATCTGCAGATATAAACAAACTCAGGCCATAGTTTTCCAATAAATATTTTATTATATAATATGATATATCTATTATTATATATATAATGAAATCGTATTTTCTTTAAAAGGGATAAAAATATATTAATAGTTATACATATATACATACATATATAAATATCAATATGTATGTATAAATATTGATATATTTTTATCCCTTTTTAAAAAATATGATTTCAATATATATATATATATATATATATTTTGGTTTTGGTATTTTCACCCAAATAGGTAAATAGACAATGTGTATGCACTTAACCTACAAGAGAAAGTTCTTATAACATAAACACAATAGGGTAAATAATACCACAAAGAGAAATGGGGAGATCTCTCTTTTCAACACAAAAATTATACAAAATATGTTGGGTTGAGAAAACGCTTTATAGCTCTCATGGCCTCCATGGCTTCTCCTTGTCCTCTTCCTCCAAACACTGTAAAACAAAATGAAATAAATGAATGAGTTTAAGGTAAAATATGGAAATAAAAGAAACTCATAAGGAAATGTAGGGAAATCTAGATCTAATGGCCAAAATACATCAAATATAATAGTTGAAAATAAACCGTACATCACTTAAAAGGATGACATTTTTGTGGGAATGGTCCAATAAATTAAAAAGGGTATGGGTAATTGGTTTAATGGGGCCACTTAGTGGCTAGGCCAAGTTTTTATTTTTTTGTAAGAAATAAATTAAACATTGTGCATGACAATTAACTAATGAACTAAAGAGGTTTTTAAATAAATATTAGTAAGGGTATAGTTTTATAACCTTATTGGAAATGACTATTAAATATTTGAAAAATACCTAAATAAGTGATGAGAACAAAATAAGAGAATTTTCAAGCGTAAAGAATGTTGTTAGAAACAAATTAATATTATTTAAATATTAAATTAATTGCGAACACCTTATGAATGAGTAATGTTGTAAACAACAATTGACTGAACTCAATGGATGATTATAACCCTTACACATTTTAAAATAAAAATAAAAAATCTGCAAAAAAATTCCCATTAAATGATTAGACCTTGGTGTGATTTTGGATATCGAATTTGTGGGCATTACATATCCTATCCTATCACCTCTCATATCTTCTAGTGTCCAATGTTCTAAACATTCGGGATGTTTACTATCTATTGTATCATCCATCTCTTAGCTCTTATGTGAGCTGGAATGGGTCCATGGTGACTACAATTTCTCATAATCACTATCACAACTAAATCCCTCATGTCACCACCTAGTCAAAATTTCTAGAAACAGATAAAGAAAATATTCCAAATGTACAAGAATCTTATAAAACCAATAAAAAAATCTTTTAAAAATATCACAAAACCAATCAAGAAACCTAAAATTTTGTAAAAACTAAAAATTCCAAACAAAAGTAAGTATTTTTAATCTACCAAGAACATATAAAGCCAATAAATTATTCTACATACAAATTTGAAAAACAATCCAAAAACCTAAACAATTGCAATAACCAAAAATCCAAAAATTAATACATTAAGTTTTATCTTGGTATCCATTCAATATGAATGAATCAATCAAAACATCTTAATCCAAATCCCTTGCATGTATCTTCTCTTGGGACAATGTTGGATCTCATTTTCTCCTTTGTATGTATCCTTTCTTCGGAGAAATGACCCAATAAATCTCAACTCAACTTTCCCCTATATGCATCTTTCCTGGGGCCAATCAAATCAATCAATCATCATTGTGGAACACATTACAGACGAGTTAAAAAAATTTATGCAAGTTTGTGTTACATTTTTACTTTTACTAGTCAATTGTTGACCAATTACAAGTTTATTGTTAATCGTATTTATTCATTTATAGCCACACCGCATATATTTACTATGTATATTGGATTTATTTTTAATTTTTTGTTTACTATGTATATTTTTTTCCGCACATAATGGGTTAATGATCACGTGTATTTAATACTTCGTATAAAATTTATGTGGAAAAATAATAGGTTTCTCTAAATTACAATATGTTAATAGAATCTCAAGCTATATGATCTAGCCAGCTACCCACTCCTCCATCATTTAGCAATATCCTTGATTCGTGTTCCGTTCATACCTATTCCTTGGGCCTACCAGGATGGACAAATACTTCCCATAGTTTCCCCTTAATCTAAGAAAGGTTATTCCCATCACCATCACCATACATATCAAATTACAACATAAACAATCATCATCCTATGTATTTCATATATCCTCTACCATCCTCTAGTCAACAACATATCCCTTCTATTTAACCCTTCTTCTAGCCATCATTCACCTCCCAAATCCCTAAGTTTGAACTTTGACCCTTTGTTTCAAATTTTCTGAGCCAACACAAGTAGTCTCTAATTCATCTTATCTAGAAGTTGTCCATCGATTTATCGTGCCACCTATCTCTACATGGGCACTCCTTGGTATAATCCAGATCCATTAGGGTATCCAAATGTTTCACTAGGGAAAATTAGGTATTTCATAACACTTTTTATCATTCATTCATGATCTACATGCATCTATTACCTTTTAAATGGTATTTCTTCATAATAACTCTTTAAAGAGGGAAAATGTAGACACCCTAAAAATACCCATTACACATTATAATGCTTAAAAACAATATTAAATCCATTATTCATTAATATCCCACTTTGAGAATGAATTTAATTAATTGAACTATTACACTCATTATATATTATACATCTCTTTCACTAATTTAATTATATATTTAAATAAATAAAAATCAATTATCTATTCACCTTCCACTTATCTCCACTTCACTAGCCAACTCACTCGAGCTTGACTAGTCACCGCACTCGCTCTAGAATCTTAAAAACATGGAAGAAAATATGCATATACCGTTTGGAATAATTCAAGAGCCCACTAATTTGATATAAAGCCTATTAATTTTGTATTTAAAGAGTCAACTGCACAAAATAAATCAACCATGCTAAATAAGGAAATTGAAATCAATAGCCTACAACTCATTCAATTCCACCTTCCTCAATCCATGGCTTCTTATGCATCTATAAATAATAATCTCCATTCCTCTCAAATCATCATTAGAATCTTGAGGAATTTGCAGATTTGAAGATACTCTTGCATATCATTTTGTTGTCCAATTGATCACTCAATCACTAATTCATTCATTCATCCAATCAATCAATCCATTATTGTTCATATCTTCACTTCACTTCCATTCAGAATATCTTCGAGCATACACAAATCAAAAGGAATCATGTAGTGCCCACTCCTCTTTGACATTTATATGATTATGATGTTTCTTAGCATAGACTAGAGTTATGGACTTTTCTATCACAATTTAGATATTGACAGATGGACATTGTTATTTTGATTAGTTAATTTATAGACAATATGGATGTTAGACTTATGACATGATTTATAGGATGGATTATATGCATATTTGGATATATCAAATTGTTGATTTTGAGCTTATATTGGACTAATGCATTTATTTTGATAATTATATGATGTTAGATGATGTATTTGATGTCATGATCTTATTGCTAGTTGATAAAGTAATGAAATTGAAATAATTGGAATTGTGAACAATGGCAAATTACTTGTCTTGGTTTAAGTTGCGATAATTGATTATATGTATATGCATGTATTTTTACTATTTCGATGTTGTTAATATGGCCATGAGGCCAGAAAGGTATTGTCTTGACTTTTGTAGGTATTCACAACACAATAAACAAAAGGGGGATAGGAGACCAACAATGAAAGAATATGGAGTATTGGCAACAAGTCACCATAGCAACATGTGTATTCATATCTTTGTTTTTGTAGTTGTTTAAGAGGTCCCCATTGAGGGTGACTTCAAAAGTGATCTTGGGAATGTTTGTAATTTTTTCTTGTTGATTTTACTTAAGAGTTATTGTATTTTTACGTGCATGTGGAGTCACTTTTATTAATTGTGCTAGCACCCCCTTAAGTTAATTTAAAAGTGTTTATCTAGTGCCAATTAGGGTGTGACAAATAGGGGGAAAATAAATGTGGGTTGGTAGCCTTAATGTGTGTTTGTTTGGAATGATTTCAAATTTTTTTGGGTTGTGTGTACTCAATATTCCTTGTGAAATTCGGATTTTGACCTTCTAGGCTATTTTGGATACTTGTGGGACAAACTAAGCTGTCCCACACCTCTTAAAACCACCCACCCACCTATCTTATGATGTGAGGGACTTATTTTGGGTCCTATTTTGTGTTTTAATGAAGGAAAAAGGTAATTAATTGCACTCTTCTTACAATGGTAATTAATTTTGTCCTTAAGGGGGTGTGTGTTGGGTTGATTGTGTAAAAGGGTGGTCATTTCCCCAACCAAACATTTATCATACATTGGGGTTTGGGTTTGACCTTGGTGATGTTGGATGGAGAATAAATAATGTGGCATCCTACATGGAGCCACATCATCTTCAACTCCCTCTTTTCTATTTATTAGAATTTTTGTGAAGTGTTGGGGGTTAAATTCTTGGTTTTAGGCTCTTTCATTTTGGAATGCTTACTTTTTAGAGTTCTTGTTGAAGTTGAAGATTGCTTGGAATTACTCGATTTTGGAGAATTTTGTAACTTGCTTGTGGAGTGGATTTTTACTATGGCAATGTAGGGTCTTCACCCTTTTGTTTTCTTGTCTTTCTTATGTGTTTATGTGTTGAATGAATGTTGTATTGCATGATGTGTTGGGCATTGAAATGTCTTTAAGATGTGTTTGAGAAATTGTAATGGGGATGAAATTTTTTGGGAGGCATAAGAGTTTCTATTAGGTATTTAGGAGGGAGTGGGATGGGTGCCACACCTTGTTCTCATCTCGTTATTTTGTTCATTATTGGAGACATAAGAGAGAGGGAGGCATAAGAGTGAGGGAAGAATAAGAGATATTTTTGTTTATAGGGAGGCATAAGATATTTTGGGGTTGATTTTGTTTTTGAGGTGGGCATCCAAACCCTTGAGAGGCAAAAGTGTATGCCCATATTCCTTTCTCTACTTGGATTGTTTTAGAGCCATTGTTTTGGGAATTTTATGTGTATAAATATGAATGTGTTTTGGTCATTTTCTTGCGTGAATGTTGTGTGAAAGTAAATGTGGAATCGTTATATTTTGTTACCATGGTTGTCAAATATTCCATATCATCTCATTATTGGGGATCGGGGGCCAATGAGGAAGTAGGATTCACTTCATCATTAGAGTAATGGTTGGGTGGAGAATGTTGCCTACTCCCCCATTTTTGGTTGTGTGATTGATCTTGGAAGAAGATGGAGCTCAAAGGAGGAGTCATGTTTTTTGTAGCATTTGGAGAAAGGATAAAAACTCTATTGTTATATTTTATCATGTTGTCTCCATTGTGTATGGAGGTATTGTAAAATTTTATTCTTAAAGTGGAGATTATTAGTTGTCTTATTTATTAAAATTGTAGTATTAGTTCTATTTGAAAATGAAAGTAAAGGATTTAATATTACTTCTTTGCTTGTTGGAAAGAGACAATTTTTGTGTAACAAGTTCTTGATATAATGGAAATATGATTGAAATAAGAATACTTTACTTTCAAGCTAGTAGTTTCATTGCCTTCAAGAGGAGTGATATTCATTTTAAAATATGGGGAAATCTTGTTACAAATTATTGTGTTGAAATGATTGAAATTTGCATTGTGTGATGAAAGGAAATAGCTACTTACATTTCACTACTTGAAAGGCATATGATAACAAGTTAAACTATATTTGTTCATCTTTTTGTATTGATTGGAAGAAAGTTTTGAACTTTATATCTGTAGATGGAAAAGGCCTTAAATTATTTTTGTTATTCACTTTATCATTAAATGGATTTATCCTTTAAACCCAATAGAATATAGAAAAATGCATAGTTACTATTAGACCTTAGTCTCAATTGATTGTGTAATTTTAGTATCAAATTACTATAAATTTATACAAGTATCAAATATTAATTAAATTAATAATAATAAAGGGAAAGAAAATTACTTTTTGCATCCTATATATTACTATCAAATTATAAAAGAAATTTTAAGTATAAGATTAAGATTAGTTAATACTATTAATAATATAAATATTATTACTTATTGATAATAGTATTGATATTAAAATATTATTAATATTATATATATATATGTATATATGTATGTATGTATGTATGTATGTATGTATGTATGTATGTATGTATGTATGTATGTATGTATGTATGTATGTATGTATGTATGTATGTATGTATGTATGTATGTATGTATGTATGTATGTATGTATGTATGTATGTATGTATGTATGTATGTATGTATGTATGTATGTATGTATGTATGTATGTAAATTTATATTAAATGTGTATTAAATAACAAAAATGTAAATAATTTTTTTAGAAATTTGTATTACCAAACATCATAGGCCATGACTGTAATTTTTATAAGGGTAAGGGTTGGGGGAGGGTCGTCGACCTCACCCCCACCCCATTAATAAATGGGATGGTGGTTGGAGTCGGAAACCCTCCCCCAAATCCAAATAACATTGCTTACCAGAAAATATACCCCAGTCACTATTTTTATCATTCAGTACAATCGACTCTCTTCATAGATCTGTGTAACCATTTCATTCATGTTTTTAGTGAACTTACTCAATCTTATATATATATATATATATATATATGTTATTATATGTATAATAATGCCATAATATATTTTAGGTATTAATAAAATAATGTTTTTAATATATATATCCTTTTACACAAGTGTATATACCCCATTCTACATATTCCACTAAAATAGGGTAAATACCCATATGCCCATTTGGGAAAATACAAAAAGAATGAGTTAAACAAATAATAAAAATAATTACAAACCCTAGATGAGGGTATAAATGGAATCCTCAATAAAAGAACATTTTTCCCTCCATGAGCTTGAGCTTGTCTCCCATGGCTTCCACCTCCTTCCTCCACCAATCTGCAAAACAAAAAAAGAAACAATAAGTCAAATGAAATGAAAAAGATTCTTTCATAACTAAGTTTAGGGTTAGATGGATCCCTAAATCCAAGGGCTCCAAATGAATCCATCCAATGGATGAGATTCATCCCTACAAAAAGTAGGTGGGAAGTGGGTGAGATAATTTTCAAAATTTAAAATGCATGGGTAGAATTTATTTGGGGCCACTCAAGTAGTGTAGGGGTGTTATTACTTTTCTAACCCAAATGTTTTATTAGAGACCTTTTTATTTAATGCAAGTCTTGACCCCTTTGTTGGTGGAATAACACTTTATTATTTAAATAACTAGACCACAATACCTTTGAAATTAATTTGAGCAAGTTTAATTAAGGTTGAATTTAGTTGTTCTTAAAACAAATAGGGGAGCCTAAGTCTTGCTTTAGACTAATTAATTTATTAAATGGTATTGAGAGATTTTATTATTTTATTTAAAGGGAGTTAAGGGGATTGTGGACCCTCATTCGAAATTAATAATATTAATTTAATGTAATTTTAAATGAGAAAGTGTGACCATAAATTTTAACCTAGTGTTGCGAGTAGGTTTTACAAAAAAAAATTATTCCATAATTTTTCTAGTTTGACCTATGTTTGTCTTGGGTTTCGTGCAAGTAGTAATTTTGTGGGCATTACAAATCAATATTTCATCCACATCCAACAAGAGTGTCACTCGACTCAAATATTTAGATTGTCCAATATAAGTGTTATCCTAAATTCACCCCTTGAGGTAATTTGGATAACTTGCATAATTTCCTCATGCTGGAGCAAGTAGAAAAGATGGAAAGGAAGAAATCAGCTTTTAGGGGTCCCTTCAGTTTCTCTCTAACCTCCCATCCAAGGAAAAAATCCATGAAGTTAGAAAAATGTAAAAATATGAAAAAATGGATTCTTTTAGTATATTGTGGAAAAAGCAGAAGTTTTTGTCATGCGCGGTCTACGTGACAAAGGGACACCATGCATCACACGGATCATCGAAATCACCGTAGTAAATGAAATTGGAAAAATTGGAAGTTTTTCCCGCGCGGTCCACGAAACATCTAGGACACAAGTATGCGTGGGACATGAAAAGGTGATTTTTCGTAAGTCGGTATCATGCGGGTGGCATGGACAAATGTGCCTGGGACATCGGGACATCGGTACGTGCGGGACACGAGAAAATGAAATGCCGTATAAGGGGCCAGGCGGGTCGAGAGTGGTGTGGATGAAGTGGAGATTTCTAGCCCAAGTCGCACAAGGGACATCTGGGACACTAAAAATCGATTTTTCTGAAATACTCGCAATACAAAGAAAAAGTCAACGTTTGACTCCCGAACTTCAAATAGCCATAACTTTTGACCTCGAACCCCGATTTTCACAAAAATTGACTTTTCGTAATGGGAACGATGTCTTATTTTTAATGAGGATAGATATATAAAAATAAAGGAAATATATTCAGCTCCAGTGAAGTAAATGTTCAGTCCGTTAAATGATAGAAATGCCTGACAAATCCAAAATAGATGCCTAAACTCGAAGGCCATAACTTTTGCATTTCTTAGCTAAAATGCACAAAATTGGTACCGTTGGAATCATGGCTTTGAGCTCGGTGCAGAAAAATTAATAAATTGATATTTTGGCAAGAAATCAATGGTAATTTTGTAGAAAACGTACCCACTTTGAAACAATGATTTTATTTGGTAATTGAGATGCATTAATGAAGCATAGATGACATTTCCCCATCGCTTTGCAAGTCATGGGTTAGTATGAGGAGAATTTATAAGCAATAAAACATCATTTCAATCTATTTATGACACCTTACAAGTGATTGAAGAACAAATTTTGGGATTTTCATTTTTCCTCTCTCTCTCACACTACTACATGGGGGGCTATTTTGAGACGATAATTAGAGACAAAATTTTAATTTTGTCTCTAACTTTTTAGTTTTGTCTCTAATTTTTTTCATTTAATTTAATAATAAGTTTACTTTTACCCTATTGAAAACATTTGGGGCATTTAGGCAAAGGCTGTAACTTCATTCCGTTTAGGGCTTCGAACTTTCGATCATGAGTACAGGCGGCCACATATCTATTCAAACCCTTACAAATCTCACACAGGTGTGAGATTTCATGCCTTTGCACCATGGCCACTTGAGACTCTGCCTCCTCCCCTACCATCGCATCGCGCCTACACCCCCTTCCTCTGCGGTGGCAGAGTCCAAGTGAACATGTGCCTGTCTCGATAAATGGCAGATCTGGTAGAGGCCAAGGTGAGAGAAGGGCTTACTTGGTGAGGCTTTCTGTGTTTTTTTCCTAGTGCAATGGACAGAATAGAACCCAAATGATTTCACACTTGTTGCTTGTGCTACCTATGGAGTGGTGCTCGAAGAAATCACAACCCGTGATGAAACTAGTATTGTATGCATTAGCGGAGCTCGTGCTTTGCCAAGCGGGGCACTGAGTATGGATGGACCTCCAACGAAATTGAGTGGTACTGGTATTGATCGTATGGCTTTTCTTCAAGCAAATATTACACGGGACAACACTATATTTGTTAATGGAACACCTGTTGGTGCCAGGGATGTTTTCAAGTATATCTTTCAAGGACTTCTGTATTTGTTATTTTCTTGTAAGTATTGATGATACTGAGCACATCATTATCATATATCCTCAGATATATCTGCTGCTCCACCTTTAATTTTCATTTGCATGATTTCGCATGATTTCACATTTGAGGATATATCTGGAGCATGGGGAGGAGATACACGAAAAATTAGTCAGAGGATTGTATTCTACGCATTTATCATGAGTTCCCTTGTAGATATGTATGCAAAATGTGGGAAAGATGAAAAGGAATAAACTTGTTTTGAGAAATTTCATCAACCAGATCTGGTCTCACTGAATGCTATGGTTGCAGGGTATGCATAGAATGGGCTTATTGATAAGGCATTGAAACTCTATAGAGAAATGACTCATAGCAATGTCTCCTATGATTGTGGCATATGTACAAAATGGTTTCTCTTATGACTTCTAGTAAGTTGAATATGCATCCATGCTTTTTCATGACATTGCTTTCCCTTGTTTTGTGCTTGGTTCTTTATCTTGGCCCCACCTTCTTCAAAAACTGGAACTATAAATTCTGTCATTAGGCCGTGAATGGTATTTTACAATACTAACATATATAATGCTGCCAAAAAAATGAACGGGGCTATATCAGTATTTCCAGGGATTTTATGCATGGTTGTTGGGGTGCACCTGCTATGGACCCACATCTATGTACCGTGGGTGTGAAATGCACCCAAATCAGCACATGTGGTGTACCTGTTGCATTCTAATACACCCTCATGCACCCGGTGCATCCACCCCTAAAACTTGTGCACTACGATAGAAAACATGTTTAATATATAAAAAAACCAAAACCTGCAAGGAGAAATGAAAAAAGTGAAAGAAGATATACTTGATTTCAGTTTTATGATGATCTGTTTCAAGTTTGATGTTTCGATTTAAATGTTACAGCATACCCAATATTACAGTGTGCGCAAGTTTTGGGGGTACGCACCCTAAAAATACCTGCACCCTGTCACCTTGCATACCCCCACGTCTCCATTTTTTGGAACCACCTTCTGCATACCCCTGCACCTCCACACCCATGTAATCTTGGCATTCTTTCACTCCTCCTTGGAGCTGTTAGCTTGTATAGACCTGGGTGCATGTTCAGCTTCCTCCATCATTAGTTCCTTTAGAATCCATGCAGGCCTGAAAACTCCTCTTTCTCCTGCACTTCAAATTTTTCTTTGGCACATATAACATCAAATTTTTATCTTGAATGAGTATTTCAGTACACCTGAGTGAGCCTGCAGTGATGAACTTGTGCTCCTGGGAGAGGTGTCTCATGTTCAAATCTTGAGCGGAGTAGGTTATTTACACCCCGTATGATGGTAGCACATATGTTGCGTTCCTACTGGGAGTACGGGGTGGTCTCATATGGCATAAGCTACCTTGCAGTTTATAGTCGGCGTGCCATGCATAGTGGACCTTCAAAAGGGCTTTCCTTTCATTTTCGTTTTTCCTTAAATTTGCTCCACATCCTTGTGAATGACCAGCATGTTGCTGGAATTGATTATTACAGTTTGCACCCTAATAACATGATTTTCCTCATGGACTTTTAGGTTGGATTGTGATTGCCATGGCCTGAAGAATTTTCCCAAAAGAGCAGATAGGTCCTAACCTGAGTGACAGCTGGACTCCAAACTTATTGGTGTTCACGCACTTAAGCAGACCTGGATCTTTAATGCTTTCTTGCAAAGCATTTTTCCTAGCATTAAGGGATACATCTGCTGTGATTGGGGGCCCTTGTCAATACCCTCGTCAATACATAATTTTTCTTCAATTGGTTTCTGCAGCTTAACATCCTCAACAAGACCAGATAGGCTTTGTGGATATTCTCCAGGGTCTAGCAGGTGAGAAAATTTTCCGTATCTCCTTGAATCACCCAGGGGTTCAACTAGGATGATTAAAAAAGGAGAGAGAGAATCTCTCTGCCTTAAGTTCTAATCCTCTTGTTGCTTTTAAGAAATCAGCAGGAGACCGATTGACTCAAACATAGAAATTTTGGGTTATAGCAATCCTTTTCCCAGGTCCTTCAGGCTTCCCCGAATCCATATTTCTCTAACATTTTGTCAAAGAACTTCCAGATTATCCTATCATATGCCTTGTTTTATTGATTAAATGATGGTTGAAAAATAGGTCCCCCACATGACAAAAAGCACTTTGCTGATCTAATAAAGTACAAGATCGCACAAAGCAAGTGGAAGTTTCATATAACCATAAAACCATTAACAAATGCGTCCAAAATACATATCACCTCCTTCCATATATGACTTATTAATATGCAATTAACATAGGATTTACTTTTAATACTTGTAAAAGTGGGAAAAATCTAACCTAATATACATACCACATTGTCCATAAAAACTAGGAGTAATGTGTTTTGGATCATTTGCTAATTTAACTTTGTATCTTATAAGAAATTAGTAGATCAAAGAAAAATAGTCCATTGAACAATGAAAACTGGGCCAATGTTTTTGGAACAAATTCTACATGAAGAAAAATGTCACTAGGGTAATGACTGCTCACGAAAATCATCTTGAGACGACTTTAAATATATGCACATAAAATCCCAGAAAATCCAATAATCTAAATTAAAATTAAGAGTGTGTTTCAGGAAAAACTGTTTAGTGTTTTTTAGATCTGGAAAACTGTGTAGTGTTTTCTAGATCTAAAAATCACTACATAGTTGTTCCAGAGGTAGTCTTCAAAAATAATCTCTCTTAACATATGGGCTATGAAAGCATTAGCTATATAAATTAAATTGTATATGGATGCCTTCAATTACTTAACACAAATACATGATTCACTTGTAATTGGTTTAGTCTCACCCTGGTAAGAATTGCGAGATAAGGGGATTTATAAGGCATTACATGCTCCAAACACTTTGCTAATGGAGTAGTGGCTAGAGGATGAGAATCAAGCAGTGGATTATATTCACCATTCCTTTTCTCCACTAAAAAATGCTTTGAGGTGCTTGTCTGCTAAGTGGCCCCCTTGCCTCATGATTATTACCAACAATTCATGAGGCAAATCTCATTAGGGTAATGACTATTCATGGAGGTCATATTGAAATGACTTAAACACATAGGTAAAATCACACAAAAATCAATAATCTAAATTAGATTTCTTGTGGAGGGATTTCAATTATTCAACACAAACACATGGTTAGATTAATCCCATATTGGTAAGCATTATGAGATAAGGCATTTTATACTCCAAAAAATTTTCCATTGGGGAGAGAAGCTAGAGGGTGAGAAGCCCAAAGCAGTGGATTAATTTCATTATTCCTCCCTACTACTAACAAATGTTGTAAGTTGCTTCTGTGCTAAGTGGGTCCCTTGTCTAATGAGTATCACCAAATGGCAAAAATACGCGAAGAAAAATTTCATTAGGATAATGACTGCTCATGGAGGTCAGCTTGAGATAACTTAATAACACATTAAACACTTTCCATTGCTAATTGACTAATTTAATTTTTGAAAGTTTATACAGAAGTAAATCAGAAAAAAAAACAGATCATTATATACTTGGCTAATGTTATTAAATGTTTGCAATATTTGCCAGTTGGTTAATCTGATTTCTGAAATTATATAAAAATAGCCAATCAACAACAAAATAGCCAATAAATGTTTTTCTTAGGTGAGAAAAAGACCTGTTATAGTCCTTGAAGTTCATTAGAGAAATTTAGTTTGTAAAGGATAACTTTCTTCACAAATTGTGCGCAGCTTGTGTTGTCTTTAAAGTTATGTTGTACGGTAGGCCATTTGCTTCTACTGGTATTGGCTGACCTTTCTTCACGCTCATGCTACTAGGGGTATTATAGAAATGAAATAGGGGATGCTTTATTCTTTTGAATTTGAAACCAACACTACATCTAGAAGTGTCCTATACATAAACCACCTCTGTTTCGAATTTAGTTTGCCAACTATTGATCATCTTTACAATTATTGTTGGAACTATGATTTTTATAAATATTCATTTATCTGCTTTGTCACTATGCTTAACTTCAGCCCTATTTTTCCTTACACCTTATTTTCTTCTGAAATATTTGGTGTATATGGCTTCAATGTAACTAGAATAATACAGAGAACTGTTTTAGGTGAGTTATTACTTATTTCTTGAAATGGTAAATAATGCAGGAGCTATTGCTGCCACGTTTGTCTGTCCACTGGATGTCATCAAGACAAGGCTGCAAGTGCATGGACTACCTAAGCGGAATCAGGATGGCATTAGAGCTATGGTGATTAATTATTTTCTTCCAATGCTGTACCTTATTTTTTACATTGGTAAATTCTTCTTGGGGGGTGTCAGGCTTAGACACCATGAGTGAGGGTATTTCTTCCATAAAATTCACCCAAGACTTGCACTAGTAACTTGTCTATATTGAAGACCTGCATGCACGTGAGTACAGACTGCACTTCTTGGAGATTGCACTTCAAGGCTTGCTAGTATATCTGTTTCTTGAGCTTTTCTTTCTGTCTGAGTTCATTCCTATTCCTTTGATAGCCATGTACAGTAAATGTGGATAAGAAATTTTAATTTCACAGATGTGTGATGAAAATCCATCCCATATTTTAATTTCACAGATGTGTGATGCAAACTCATGCAGCTTCTTCTAATCAGATTTGTATTATTAAATTTGTAGGCTTCTTCTAATATCTATGTCTGTCAGAATACACATATATGTGAGGTCCTTTGTTATATTGGTGAATGAGTCTTATGCTTGAGTTTGGTGAATGAGTCTTATGCAAATGCACACAAGCTATGAGAAATAAGGTGCATTCAGTAATTGATAAATTTGTTGAATGCGGACTTCGATCTCTTGGTGTTGCTAGATAGGTAATGTAATTCTTGAGTTGTGGCATAGTTATAGGAGTTTGTAAAGGTTTCTTTATTATCATAACAATGGTGGGCTGCATGCTTTCGGTGCTCCAGATGCCCATACAAATAATTTTCATCTTTATAATTGACAATAATAATATTCTTTGGATAGAGGCCACAACTTGTTAAAGGGAACATGCAGTTGTTTTCTGTAGATCAAAATGCAGTCAGGCTCTATAAGCTCATGCTGCTGCTTTTGCATCATTTAAGGTAAAATTCTCTCCCACTTATAAACAATTGTTTAAATTTATCATGGTAATTACCTCTTTCATGTCAGATTTCAATTGCCATGTTGTGTTTAATATATGAAGCACTCTGTGAAGTATTTTCTAGCATTGATTTTGTGTTTATGCAGGTTGCAGGCAATGAAAATCCTTCGATTCTTATTTCCTTTGCTTCAAAAACAATTACCGGAGGGTAGATTACTTCAAAGCTACATGTGATTGAGCTTGGTGCACAACCAGGTTTGTAGTTGTTCTTGATTTATACCTCGAAACATCTTACAGGTTGCAGAGTTGTGGGTTTTTCTCTCCTCCGCCTATTTTTGATATATAGATTTGGAGAGAAAACCAACAACTCTATATGTGCAATTGTTTTTTCAATTGAATTAACGTAGTGATAGAAAAACATATTTGTGCAATGCCATAGATATGTAAATGCTTACTTCTAGCATTCATAACTTGGGGGTTTATATTTTTTTGAGTTAAAATTATTATGTGATACAATCCAGTTAATATGTTAGAATAGCTTGGAAGTTATTTTTTGATTGAAATTCAGCTATTAGCATTTTACTAAACCTAATTTACTATTTGACAGTATTTTCTATCATCATCAATGGACAAGACTATGAGATTGTGGCATATGTCACACCAAAGTTGTCTACGAGTGTTTTCACATAATGACTATGGTAAGGTGAAATTTGGTCTGGGTAAATTTATGTTGCATTGGAATTAAATTGAAAATGCCTTTAGCCTTTCGGCATTTTCAGAAATTACTTTAGCTTCTTTTTTATTGCACCACATTATTTTGATATATTTAATGAAAGTGAAATCCTACAAAGTTAGACAGGAAAAAGATGTCATTCTACTTTGTGGTGGCCACATGAAATATTTTTGATTTCCCAATAATTTTCATGTTGACATTGTGCCTGGAATTTTACTTTTTCAATTAGCCAAATTTTAAACCTTCATCTGCTTACTAGAAATAATATTTTCCTATTTGGGCAAAATCGTGCATTGTGACATCCTGTTATAAAGGCTGAATATAATTGCTAATATGTGAAGATCTCTTACCCTAGCTGTAATGACTCCTCTAAAGTTACATAAATTTATTTTGCTTGCTAATTTCTTCATGAATTTGCATTAAATTTATAACATTCTCTTTGATACAAGAAAGTGTCCACATAATTCAAGATGGTTTGTTCCCTGTTTTAGGCTCGGGAACCTACCGTTAGGTAGGATTCAAGTATGGTTGTATTTTCGTTGATAAACCATCACAAGCTTCTTGGCTTAACCACAGTTTGCCTTCCTCAACAATCACCACCAGTGAACTCGTGGGGCTTGAGACCATTTGCCACATTTTTTTCCTATTCTATGTGCTTGTAGATAATAGTTTTTCCGTTGAAATTTATTTATTAACTTCATTAACACATTATGAAAAGGTTGAGTGGATTAGTACGTGGTTGTATACACAAGTATTTTAAAACTAAATGGTCTAGGTGTGTAATTAGATGGCAATCACCTTATTATATTTACCACAATTTTGAGAAATTCTTATTTCTGGATTGTGTGGCAAAAGCCAATTGGGGTTTCCATAAAGGGCTTGGGAACATATAATGTTTTCCCCTAAGTTTCCTAAAATGGATGAATGGCGTAAGTTTCCGATATGGAAACGGTTTAGAAAATGAATCTTTCAAAATTTAGGAAATGGGTAAATGCCACTTGTGCACACAGTTTAATGTCAAGCTGGGAGTCGTAATTTTGGTGGCCTCATGAAATGGTTACTGCTGCATGCTATACTCCGGATGGACAGGTTTTCTTAGAAATCCCTCCTTCCATCTAGTTGAATACCTACACATTAAAATTGATAATATGAAATCATGCTAGGATGTTTGGATACACCATGAGTGTATTCTAAAGCTACTTTTTTGGTGGGGAAGCAGGGAGCATTTGTTGGTACCCATAAGGGGAAATGCTTCTCCTACAATGCATCAAGTATGTTACTAATGTGAACATTCATATTCAGAAAGAGCTTATATCACTTCAAAGCATTGCACATTAGTGGTTCGGACTAATTTGTGTAAAATATGTATTGTTATTACTTATTAGTTCATTGATTTCTAATCATTTTCACCATTGAGCCATATCACAATCATTCATTATTTTTCTTGACTGAAATAAAAATGATGATGTATATTGTCTGAAAAATGTGTTCCTCTCAAAAGTTTGGTTAAAAATAGGACACTGACTGAGAATTTCACGGTTTACCCCTCTAAACACCTTACCAAGCCTCAAAATATTTCACACATCTAAATTTTTTATCCCTATAAAGCTTTCCTCAAAGTTTCATCTTATCTGGATCATCCATTCCCAAGTTATGCACTTTTTAGAGCTGCTAAAAGTGGGGGTTTGCATTACTTACAGACCTGATGACTGAGTTTTGAACATAACTCTCTCTCCAGGTGTCCAAAAACTCTAAAATAACTTGGAACATGTTATAAAAATCACATTTAGCATGTCTATAAATTTTCATAATATTTAGATCATTTGTTTGAAAGATATTCTACTTTTAGTGAGCTTAAACCCTTCTTAAACCATCACCTACAGGCCTACTGTCTGTATTTTTGCAATATCTCCTTCTATAGACCTGAAATATGCCTAATTTATTTTTCCAAAGTCCTATTTCAACCATCCAAATATGCTCCTAAAATTTCATTAGGTTTGGATGAGGGAAACTCCAGATATCAATGTTTTAGTATTTCAACTCTAGACAAGGATTTGACAGGACAGCAAGCACCCAGTTTGCAATTATCTTTGTTTAAAAGTTTCAAATTCCTTTTCAACACTTCACACTGCTCCTGTAGGTTGTCCTACAACTTCTCTACACTTTTCCTTCTTTGACTTACCTCAAAACCATCTCGCAATGCATGTTTCTTCGACAAGCAAATTGCATATGCCCGATTTCATAGAAATTGCAATCAAGATTATATGTGATGTTCATAAGCACTTTAAAGTATTGAAAACCACATTATATCTTATATTTTACCCTTAAATGATCATTTCACAATAGAATGATTTCCTTATTCAATAAAAACACGAAAATCTCATAGAAACATGCTCAAACAATAGTTCATACAAGCCACTTTACATCCACTGGTTGTAGTTTTGCAAACACTTAGGGGCTTGTAAGAACACTGTTCAAGTCTAGGAATACTAAAAAAATTTGTTACAAGACTTCCTTGTCTCAATTCTCTATTTCAACAACTTATCCATTCATTATATTGCATGTACACACTATATTTTTCAGTTCAGACCCAACATCTTCAAGTTGTCACCATGACATATCATGATGAGAGAAACTATACCCTGCAACTTGTAGCAACATTTCACATAACTGTCCAATCCATGATACACATTATAGTCTTTAAAACTTTGATATTGCCTTTGAAAGGTACTAAGGTCATTTGATCATTGTTATAGACTCATAAGGAAATATGATAGTTTTCTTGTGACTATTCTGAGTCATTATGTATCTCTTGTGATCCATTGATTGTCCTTGAACATAGTTGATCCCTGTATAGGCAAGAGGTTTTCAAGGTCACAATTCCTACAATTTAAGCTCGAGAATATCATATGCCATATTGAATTTCTGTTGTGTAATTTTATCCATACGCGTGCATGTTGATGGCACTGTTACAAGGCTGAGACCCAGAGTTATATGCATGCACGGCTAGAATATGAATTGTCATGCATTATTCATTTTAAAACAAATCGCAAAGGCTGAAGTGCCTCACTTTGTTGTTGGTGCGTGGTGATGAGACTTGAAAATGCACTCATATTTTTTATATAGAATGTTTGTGATGCTATTGGAAGCCAAGACTTTGGATGTTGTTGAGTGCATGCCTTCTGTAATATCTATATGATCTCTTTTACAAATAATTTCCAACTAAAAACACATTATATATCATTCATGTTATGCATTATTATTTTCTCATGTTATGTTGTTGGTAATGATTAATGCAGGAGCATGCCAACATCGGCTGCACTTGATGTGGTTGCCAAAAACTTGAATCTTAAGTTTTTTGAGGTATCAAATTACTCCTACTTATATGCATATTTTTCTATTCCTACTGTTTTATGAGTCTTGTAAAAATAGGTTTATTGTTTTTTACTCATCTATTAGGTGCCCACTGGTTGGAAGTTTTTTGGAAATTTAATGGATGTTGGATTCTACTCTGTTTTTGGTGAAGAAATCTTTGCACTTTGGTGAGTTGTATTTTTGTTAACCCTTGTGTAAAACCATTCTTCGCATAGCTTTCTTGGTGAGTATTTAGTTTCTACTCTTAATAGTAGCTCAGTTTGTTAAAAATAAAAACGATATGCATAGCTCCTTATGTCGGGATCAAAGTACCTCGGCTCATTTTCATAGATCTCGTTGTTGTGCTTGAATTCAGTGTGCAGCTGGGGATCTATCACATGACATATGATTCTATCTAAATAATCACAGGCATGCACAGCTAAATCTATGCTCCTCTCAGCAAATGAATAAACATGAGTCTAAAGAAAGTTTAGGAAAACAGAAAGAGGTAAGAAGTTGGGAAGACTAACTCCCTATGCCTCTTCCAGCAAACTTATTTCTTCAACAAGAAACTTATTTGTGGAGAGTACATCTGTTGCAGCAAGGAGGTCATGCAAGTAAGCCTTGAACATTCTAGTGAGACAAGCAATACAATGCATGTCGGGCTCATCAGGAAACAACTCGATGTCTCCCTATATAATGAGCTTGTGTAGCATTCCCTTTTGTATATATTGTATATCAAGGTTTAACTGAATTTAGAAACCCTTATGTATTTTATCATTGTATTCAAGGGTTAACGAAATTTAGACACCCTTTTGTATCTTATCTTATTTGATATTAATAAAAATTTTGTGGACCCATTTATTGGGCACAATATTTAAATCAAATTGTTGTTAATTTATAATATTAATTACCAGACCACTCGACATCATAGATGATATGTAACTTCGTTGATTGCACTATATGATATTTGGTTATTGTGTAGTTTTAAAACTCATATTTTTCATTCTTTAAATTCGTATCGTCTCTAGAGAGATAATAAAAATGAAATTAGTATTGTCTCCAGAGAGACAAAATGTTAGTATTCTGTATTGTCTCTAAGGAGACAATAATGATATTGTCTCTAGAGAGACAAAAATGATATTGTCTCTCAAGAGACAAAATATGTATCAATCTATATTGTCTCTTGAGAGACAATAATTAGAGACAATATTAGAGACAATATTAGAGACACCCGCTTTGAGACAATAATAGAGACGATATACAAATTTTTTATTGTCTCTATTTGAGATAATTTAGTCAAATTTGTCTCTATTAATGTCTCAAATGACCCCGGTGTAGTAGTGTCTCTTCTCAGAAATCTATAAATTAGAGTATTGTGCTCATTGTAAAGGGAGATAGTTTTGAGTAGAAAAACTCTGTCAAAATTGTTTTGTGAAGCCAATGTGTTGCAGGCCCTTGTAGTGGACTCCTTGCATGGTGATCCAGGCCCTTATCTTGTAATAGATTGGATTGTGCATATCAATGAAGCAATAGATGTAAGTTTGTGGATGTATCTTCCCATGTTGTGTTTGTTTGCATTCCTCTTGCCCTTTCAATCTCATTGCATATATATTGTGTCTATCTTATGCTCTTGCAGGGATCCATTATCATTGTGTGTGTATGAAATGTTGTTGTGAATGCATTTTTTGGATTATGGAGAACTGTTATCACCCCTTCTGGTATGCATTTTGCTTCTACTTTTCACACATTGGAAGACTATTCTCACACCCTCCTTTTTGGTGTATCACCTCTTTAGTGTAGGCTTTGTTTTCATGCACTCTCTCTCCCTGGTCCCTTAGAAAGTTAGATTAGGATTAGATTGTTTTGCCTGCATTAGAGTAAATTGTGGCAGGTAGTTTAGGAGCAAGAACCGGCTTTCTCTAGAGGTCTATCTTAAGTAGCAAGTCCCACAACTTGGAGATACTACCCATATTATCCAATCACATTGTGAGCTCAAGCACATACACTTGTGTAAACCATAGGATGTTGTGATTTGGTGATAACAATAAGATTATAAAGAAATTGTTTGAGAAAAGTTTATTTTTATTTATATTTGTTTCTTTCTCTTTTTACATTTTCTCTCGTATACAATTAAAATATTTTTTTAAACAAATAGATATATTTTTATTGTGTGAAAATCTATATATAAATCAAGTAGTTGTGTATTGGTAATGCAAAACAACTTTTAACATATATAGAGCACTAGTTAGTAGTATGTTCCAATGTTGGCTAGGAATACAAAGAAACTGATATGGATGTGAGATTACACCACTAGGATATTTGTGTCCCTTGTGATGTCATTTGAAAGATTGAACTTTTCACTTATTGGAACGTGATTAGGTGGGTCTTGTCTGGGCAAATGGATGTGAGAAGACACGAATGGGACATTTGTGCCTATTTCATGTCATTTCCTAGATGAGAATGTCCACTCGTTCTAGAGTCGCGTCATTAATTTAATCTTGTGTAATGGACACCAGCTTGCAAGATTGCTTTTAAAAGTTTTCCCATATTAAATTCAACACTTCCCATTTAATAACTTACGAATATATCAATATGCCATCTCGTACACTCTGTATGCAGATCCCTTTTTAATAAAATAGACGGTGTTCTTCAAACAATGGCAGTTAAATTACACTCTGTATTAAGCAAAGGATAAAATAGCTTAGGGAAGACGATAGACTAAAGTCAAACATAGATACCCGTGGTCCCGCGTAAAGATATTTTCAGTATATTTTTGTCGCCATACTAAGATTGTTTCGTGTTTGTTTCTAGAGCAGACAAATTCTGTTCATTCACTGAACAAGGACGACGTTGGGAGACAAAGTTTTAGCTGGGAAATTTGTGATTACAGTCTCGTATCCCGTCGTTGTAAGAAATCAAAACCATTTATTTATTCGATTACAGGGATTTTGCGCCGGTAATGACATACGACGTCACCATTTTTCACGATAATTTTCTGATGTGATCGAAATAAGATGATAAGATCGGACTGTGTTTGTGAATCAGATTTTTCCATAAAAATACAAGAAGAAAGTCCAGATCCGCACTGGCACTTCTATTTGCACAAATCTGTGTGCGGCCTCGTGTATTAAACAATAGATGAGTTATCGACTTGAGGAAATTTGTCCTGCCCGTGTTGGATTTTTATAGGAAAATGCAAATTGCACACGTGCGAGCCGCGTGTGTTCTTCACGGGTCATAAGTTGTTCTGCCGACGTGTACAGTTATTAGTTGCTTTCGTTGTTTCCAGCTTCTGATGGGAAGAAAAAATAGCTGTGGCCCAGTCCGTGCATTATTCGCTTCCGCATTTAGTACGTAAGCTAAATAAATAGCGGGATTCTGCGACGATTCTCTGCCCTATTTATTTGTGCAGACATCAGGCTATTTTCTATGTGTGTGTAAGCTGATATTGATAATGGAAAATCATTTGTTGTATTCGATTATATTTGGTATATTAAGCTTGTGCTGCATTTTGAACGAGGCCATTCAGGTTGGATTTTACTCGTCTAGTTGTTCCGATGCCGAGTCGGTGGTGAGATCGACGGTGGAAGAACATGTTCGCGCCGATCCTACTGTTGCAGCTTCGCTTCTGCGGCTTCATTACCACGACTGCTTCGTCCAGGTATATTACCAAGATAATAATAATAGTATAGCTTTTTATACCAGAGGTGGTTTTGCAGTTAATCAAATTCGGTGATATGATTTTCAAATTCAGCAAGGACCTTTTTTTCTTGATTATTTGGTTTATAAGAATCCATTTTCTTTGACTGCCTGGGCCTGTCCTAGTATTACTCCAGCTGAAGCTTTTCTTAATCATAGAGTTTTTCCCAAAAGCAAGTCGACTTGGTTTGATTTTGCATTTGTAAAACCATTTATTACTTGTGCTTCTTTGAAAGTAGGTTACTCCATTATTATTATTATTTTTGGTAGTTTGGAGGATCACTGGATATAAGTTTCAAAGAGTGAATCTCTAATATAAAGTGAGTGCCACTAATTAACCATATTTGGAGCATAATAGAGAAAGCCCTCTACTCATAATGTGGATAAATCTATTATGAATAATGCTTATGGAGTTTTTACTACAATTACCTTCCACAAGTAGTGTGCCTTACAAATGTGAATTTTATATATATTTTTAAAAACACCGATAAATATTATTTTAGAGGTGTTTTATGTTGGATTTGTCATATAATATCGCCCATTTAAAAGATCTACATTGATTACTGACTCTGTCACACTATTAACAAATTTCTTGTTAGATAGTTTTAATCAGCTCCACCTGTTGGAACCCCCTTCAAATCTGTTCATCTTATGCTTGTGTTGTGCCACATATGAGAGACTATGTTGAAAATATAATTGGAGACTTTGTAATCTTTTTGTTTCCTATATAGGACGTGGACCATTTCTCTCAACATCAACAACTTTTGTCATGTGTCCTTGTTGCAGTCTCCATCCCCTTTCTCCATAGAGTTTTTCAAACAAATGGTAATTAGTCTGTATGTGACTTATTGTAAGAAAGAGGAAAATCGTGGTTTTTTGAAGCGGGGAGGAGTTGCTGAGGGATTTTAACTCGGCTGAAAATCTCCTTTGACTTCATGAGTTGTAACCCTGCTGAATTTGCTCGCATTGTGTGCACCACATGCCTAACCTTACTACCACTCATTGCTATACCTATGGGCATCTCCATCTCACCCGTACATCTAATCGGTAGTTATAAACTTATATGTTTTCTGGTTGTTTTATTTTATTTTTATAATTATTGTTTTTGGTGTGGGAGATTGTGAACCGTGAATTATCCATCTCTCATCCTACGCTTGTTCTTTCTTGTCATATTGGGAAGAGTGTTGGCGTCGTAACTCGTAACATCACAAATAGGATTCATGATCGTCATACTCGTATCTATATCACATTGATAGTTCAGTATGAATTTATAATCATGATTGCCACTTGTGTAAAACTCCCTAGGATGTAAGGATGAAATTTGGGCGAGGGATACAGAGGAAGGCATATGCATGTGGGAGGACACAAGTGGGATATTTGTGTCGCTTGTGATGTCATTTGAAATGTGAAAATTTTCGCTTATTGGAGCGTGATAAGGTGGATCTTGTCCAGACATATGCGTGTGGGATGATAGTGGACACAAATGTCCCTGCCTCCTTCAAGTCATTTCCGAGATGAGAATTTCCACTTGTTTTGGAGTGGCGTCATTACGTTGATCTTGTGTGATGGACACCAACGTGCAAGATTTTCTTTTAAAAGTTTTCCCATATTAAATCCAATACTTCCCATTTAATAAGATCCGATTAAATTACTGTGTGTGTCAAGGATAAAATAGCTCAGAGAAGACGATAGTGTAAAGTAAAACATGGAAAGCCGTGGTCCCGAGTCTAAGATATTTTCAGTATATTGTTGTCGCTATATTACAATTGTTTCGAGTTTGACACCACTGCGGACAAATTCGGTTCATTCACTGAATAACGACGTTGGGAGGTAAAGTTTTAGTTGGGAAATTTGTGATTACAGTCTCGTAGCCCGTCGTTATAAGAAATCGAAACCATTTATTTATTCGATTACCTGGATTTTCTGTCGGTAATGACATACGACGTCACCATTTTTCACGATAATTTTCTCATGTGATCCAAATAAGGTGATAAGATGGGACTGTGTTGTGAATCAGATTGATCCATAAAAATACAAGAAGAAAATCGAGATCCGTCCTGCTATTTGCACAAATCTGTGTGCGGACTGGTGTGTTAAATAGTCGATAAATTTGTGACTCTAGGGATCGGTAGCGTCCTTGCTGGAATTTTTGTCGAAAAAAGCAAGTTGCACAAGTGCGAGCCGCGTGTTTTTTGACGGGTCATTAGCTGTTCTACCGACGTGTAGAATTATTAGTTGCTTTCGTTGTTTCCAGCTTCTGATGATGATGGGCATTGGGAAGAAAAATAGCGGTGGCCCAGTCTGTGCATTATTGACTTCCAGGTTTAGTCCATAACCTAAATAAAGTAGCGATATTCTGCGAGAATGCTATGCCCTATTTATTTCTGCAGAGAGCAGGTTATTTTATATGAAAATGTAAGCTGAGTAGGAAAAATGGGAAATCATTTGTTTCATTTGATTATGATTGGTATATTAGGTTTTGGGTTGAATCTGAACGAGGCCATCCAGGTTGGATTTTACACGTCTAGTTGTTCAGATGCCGAATCCGTGGTGAGATCAACGGTGGAAGAACATGTTCATGCCGACCCTACAGTTGCAGCTTCGCTACTGCGCCTTCACTACCACGACTGCTTCGTTCAGGTTTATTGCCAGTATAGCTTTTTAATATAATGGTGGTGTTTTCTGAGTGTGTGAAAATGGATGTTCTGATTTTCCAAATTCAGTACAGGTGTAGTTTGCACTCAATTTTCTTGAGTATTGATTCAGAAGAAATCCTTTTTAATCGTTCAGATCAATCTTCCTAATTCAAACATACTTAATTATAGAGTTTTTAGCTTTCAGATTAATCTTCCACACTCAAAAATATCATTTATTATTTCAACTTTTCGAAACTGTCGCTTATTTCATTTATATTAATAGTTCTTGCGAGTTTCCCCACAACTAACCCATGTAGTTTGAAATTCAATTTCAAAACTTTCCATAATTGTTGTCTTATTAACACGGATTTACCTTTTTTTAAAAAATATTTATATATTATTTTAGAAGTGTTTATCTTAGATTTGTTATATAAGTTTGTTTATTTAGAAGTTCTATATTGATTATTGACTCTATTATTTTTTTATTAAATTTGTTGGTTGCTAGCTTCAAACAACTCTACCTATATGTTGGGCTAGGAAATTCTTTTCAAGTTTATCGCAAAATATGTTGATTTTCTAACTACTTTATCCGGAAAAAGATTAACAATCAAATAGACATCAATATAAAGTCTGTCATTTTCATAACATTTTACATGATTATAAATTACTCACTCCTCTTATTCCCTTGGCTTCCATTTTTCACCAATCCCTTTGGTTAAGTTTGTCATTTTGATAGACATTTTACATTATTATAAATTATTAATTCCTCTTATTCCCTTGGCTTCCATTTTTCACCAATCCCTTTGTGCAAGTTTGTCATTTTCATAGACATTTTACACAATTATAACTTATTCACTCCTCTTATTCCCTTGGCTTCCATTTTTCACCAATCCCTTTGAGGTTAGGTAACTTGCCAGTACGTTCCCAGCAAGATATTGACAAATACTTGAACCTGCGATCAGTCATTTCACACTGCATGTAGTAAATAGTGGGCCAAATTTATTTAAACCAACTACAGTCAATCAGAAACATACCAGCAAGTTAAGGCTTTCCATCCCTTTGACTGCCATTATAAGTTACACTTAAAAAAGTAATGAAATTTTAAATTGTAGTTCACAAAAACAAATCTATTTGATAATGTTCATTGAGCATATTTTTTAATTGCTCATTATTGAGCCTTGCTTAAACATTATGTATGCTCGACAGGTGAGCATAAGTGAAAAATTTACAAAATTATGAAAATATGTTGCAGCGAAACAATTAAAAGTTAGTATTTTGCTATGGAATTTGCAAGCCATAGATCAAAAGTTCAAAACTTATTTTAATGCTAACATTTAAGCTCTTACAATTTCTAACGACATTACATTTCAGGGGTGTGACGGGTCTGTACTCATTGCGGGTCCGAATGCAGAGCGAAATGCCGGGGGTCACTCAGGATTGCGCGGGTTCGACATAATAGAAAATGCCAAGACCCGCCTTGAAAGTATATGTCCGGGTGTTGTTTCCTGTGCCGATATCGTCGCTCTGGCTGCAAGAGACGCGGTGGCACTGGTATGATAAAACCCCATTCGAACTCTTCTCCTTTTATTTACGACCGCACGCAGACATTAAATGGAATTGGCATCGTTATAACCAACAAGTGCGCCTCTGTGTTTTCTAAACAGAGCAACGGACCCGACTACGCGGTGCAAACGGGTCGCAGGGACGGGCTCGTTTCCTCCGCCGCTGACGCATCAGACATGCCTGACCCGACGGATTCGGTGCAGGTCCTGCAGCGAAAATTTGCTGCAAAACGCCTCTCGACAAAAGACCTCGTTGTTCTCAACGGTAAGTATATACAAAAAAATCTCCATACCAAAAATTAAATGTGATTTTAGTACTGAAACATTATGGCTTACAGCGGCACATACCATTGGAACGACGGCCTGCTTCTTCGTGGAGGATCGCCTCTACAACTTCGGAACAACCGGAAACGCAGACCCGTCAATAAACCCAGAGTTTTTGACGGAGCTACAAGGAACTTGCCCGAGAGGTGGCGATGTGAATGTGCGGGTGCCTCTGGATCGAGGCTCCGAGCTCCAATTCGACACGCAGTTTTTAGAGAATGTGAGGGAGGGTAACGGCGTGCTGGAATCTGACGCCAAAATGTATGCAGATTCTTCTACAAAGGCGTATATCGACTCCTATTTTGGGTTGCTGGGCGGACTACTCGGGCCCTCTTTTGAGACGGACTTTTCAAATTCAATGATAAACTTGGGGCAGATTGGTGTTAAAACCGGATCGAACAGTAAAATCCGTCGCGTCTGCTCCGCCTTGTAAAAAAGTAGAAATGGTTGTTTTGATTTTAACCTAAATCAAATTCAAATAAAAATTATTTTTGTAATTATATAAATATTCTTCCCTGTTTCAAACAAACAGAAAAATAAAAAACTATGTTCTTGTAATGTGACGTTTGCCCAAAATTGCATTTCTCTGCTGTGTTTTTACGGAATAATCTTCCAATGCATCTACTAAGCTATATATCTCCATGGTTTCTATTCGGTTAAATTTGTAATGGGCACAGTCTAGTCTTATCTTTTATTATTTGGTATAATCCTTATATTTGTATCTAAGTAGATTGTTAAGCAGCATTTTTACACCATCATTGTTAGAATTTAATATTGTAGGTAATCTTGAACCAGTATATTTTTTAATCTATCTTTTTCCCTCCCTTCAACCACTCTCTGAAAGCAATTAATGCTGATTTTGAATGGCAAATTTAAAAGCCATGTTTTAGAGGGAAATTTAATATATTTGTAAAAAGTTGTTTTTGTTTTATCTATCTCTTATGTTAGTACCCAAATTGATTCTTCCTCAGAATCTGAGCAACATCATAGGTTTGGCATGAAGCTTAGAGACAAGCAGAGCATATATTGTGTCGTTTTGTAGTCGGGGATGAAATGCAACTTGCTCTCTGTCACTCAGAACGTGGAGAAATGGGTAGCACCCTCAAGAGGATTTGACCTATCCTCACTACTTTATGGTTGTGCCTTTCAACCAGGGTGAGAGGACCCTTTTGAGCTCTGTTGTTTGTGGAGGAAATGGAGATATCCTTCATTGTGAAATTATTCATAAGAAATTGAAGAAAATATGATCAATACAACAAAACTTAACTCTCACGAGTTGTCACTCTAGATAATGGAGATATTTCCTAGGCAAGGTTCAAGCTACTAAAGACAATGAAAACCTGATTGCTTCTGCATGTTTTGGTGATGGAAATTATGCATTTGTACACACGTAGGGCAAACATGGGTAGTATGGGTAAGATTGGTTGTTTTTAAATGAATTTTTGGTGGGAGGTGAGGCAGAATGAACTTGATTTGCCAGATCTTCGAGAACTCTTACAAAAATGGAGAGCTTAAACAATAGAATGCTTCAGGGTAGCTAAGATGTTCCTTTAACCAGAATATGTGCTTCAATGGAGGCCCAGATTAGCACGTTTTCACACAAACTTCAAGAATCCAAAATGAAGGCTCAAATTGAAAACTTAACTAAACATTATCAATCTTTGTTTCATCACGCCTAAGATACCCTCAAAGGCTAACAAACAATCTTATAGTCATGTTAGGAGTCACAGTGATTTTAAATTTTTTTATTTCACTATCAAATGAAAGCTCTTCTGATAAATGAAATTGTAAATGCCACCAAACTATCACAAGGATAAGATCTTGTGTGATTCACAAAAATTTCAATGTAAGATTGCAACGGGAACAAGAGAAACTACTTGCAGACATTCAGAAATGAATCAAACATGAATTTTGTCCAAAATTAACATAGATTAATTGAAGTATGATTAAATTTATTAGCATGGGAAAGTTTCTAGAACAAACTCAGAGCTTGTCAATAGTTGTACACTTGCAATCACTTTGACATGATCAAATTTAACGCAAAAGAGATAAACAAGTTTCTCAGACCATTTCTCAGAAAGACGGACTCTATCAAATTTTCTCTTAGAAAATCACTCCGACCTCTAGCACTCCAACCCTTTGCATGATAGATTCATGCAATTTATAACATTTTACAACAATGTTTTCCCCAAAAAGTAGAAATATTCAATGTACCAGTGCTTGCCATGATCTTGATCGTGATTCCCAAAATACAATTTGCAAAATTTGTTAGGCGCTCGGGGAGGAAAATTTCTTTAAATATCTCAGCATTCAATTCTTTCACCTGGTAAATCACTCTTCCTTTTATGTGCCAACTACTTCTGCCCCTAATATGTCAAATCTGGTTCTTTGTGTGCCAAGGAAGGAAAAATGGAAAATCAGATCGAGGCCAATAGTCAGATCACATCTTAATGGTAAAAGATGTTTTCAGATTTTTCCCACCAAACCAAGATATCAACAGGTCTATTATGTGCCAAGGAAAGAAAGATCAGGTCGAATCTGACAATCAGATTACATCCTTAATGGTGAAAGACGTTTTCAGACCTTCCCACCGAACCAAGATATCAAATTAATGTTTCACTTCATTTGGCATGTAGGAGAATCCAAGAAATGATAAAAACCTAGAACAAATCACATCCCCAAGAGATTTGGAGCAGAAATGGCTGAAAATATGATACAGATGCACAGTTGCCATCGATTTCCCTTCGAAATTGGATCTTCCACGTGGGATATCTGAGTTAAGACAGGCCTGGGGGTTCCTTTTAACTTTTACACCTTTTAGAAAAAATGTAGAATTTATCAATTTGTTCTGCGACTCGCCCTTGAAAAATGGGCCTGACACGTGTCCCATGTGGGTCCTAGAGGAACTGCATGGCTAAATTATGCTATTTTTCCTATTTTTGGAAGAAAGGAAAATTTTCCAAATTTTCCCCAAGATTCCACCTCCCCGCCTTTTGAATTTTCAAATTGCCACGCATTTCAATGGCACATCTTGAGATGGTCCCCAAAAGTAGAGACCCCAAACAAGCACGGGCTCAACATGTGTCTTATTTCGCAGAGTCTGTTAAAATTTTAAGAGTTCAGCGGAAGGCACCATGTGCCCAAGGTCCGAGACAATCTTGTTTGGTTGTTGAAAAGTTCATGAAGAAAGGTACAGTGAGCGGAAGCCTCCAAGTGTCCTCCTGGCGCTTTTTCAAAAAAAAAAAAAAAAAAAAATCAATGGCCAATCCCTGAACATGTGCAGTCCCTCCATGTGTCCTTATGGCACTACCGCGAGATGCTCCCTAAGAGTGGAGACCCCCGAATGAGCGTGGCTCACCACATGTCCCAAGCCTTAAAAAAATTCTTTTAAAAGTTTAAGTCCCGGTGAGAGTGGCGGAAACTTCCACCTATCCTCTGTCACAATTGTTAAGGTGGGACCCGAGATAGATCTTTAAATGAGCACAAGCCCATCATTTGTCCACGGCCCGCCAAAACTATATCAATCGCATGAAATTTTTCTAAGTCCAGAAAAGCAAGCGGAATCCTCGACGTGTCCCCTAGCATAACTCCAAGGCCAAACCAAAAAGTGGGTCAAATGAGCATCATTCCTCCACATGGAAAAGTTTTGATTTGAGGTGAGCCAAAGAATTTTTAGAGTGCCCTATTGAGATGCATCCAACCAAAAAGGGCAATGATTTCATTGATGTAGAGATGAAAATTTGATAGGAAAACTCACCCATCAAACCGTAAAATGTAGGAAGACAACTATTTGAGCCTAGAGATGAAATTTTCTTCGAGGAAAGAGAATTTGGAAATGTTACAAGGCTCGAAAAAAACTCTTCGTGCTACATCCATTCATTTTTCTTCAGGTATTTGGGACAAAAATGAGAGGGACAACAACTCCTGACTATGGAAAATGGATAGAACGAGGCGGCTTGAGTTTTATACCCAAGTTACAGACTTTTTCAGATATGAACAGAGAAATGAGGAATCAACCATGGATCCATAAGTGATTCTCGACCCATGAAGGATTGATTACAACAACAAAATAGAAGACAGATTTTTCAAGCACCAACACGGGGAGACACAAACGTGACAGAGGCTACAAACTGAGGGATTTAAATGGAAAATGGGGTGAGACTAATCTGAGCATCAACATCGGCTCCGGCTCGAGGATGGGAACTCCCTGTGAGTGCTACAAGAACCAAATAATAGACCAAGTGCCAAAACATCCATTGGGAAAAGGATTCAACTTGTAGAGCACAAAACCAGAACCATCTCCCAAAGATGAACCGAGAAACTAGAAAAACTAGGCCAACAGGGACCAAAACAAACAAAAACACAAAATAAAACAAACAACCAACTGATTATACACTGTCACAAATTATGTCCACCTCGATTATGGGGAATCAATCCAGGAAATGTTTCAAATGCCTGCCATTAATAGGTAGTTTGAGAAATTCCCCATCCAATTCCTTCAAGAAGAAGGTATGTTCACCAATTATAATATCAATGGAGTAAGGGCCCATCTATAATGCGTCAAATTTGTCATGCTTGCCCTTATCTTCATGCATGTTATCCCATAGCAGCACAAGATCTCCAACATTGAAATCTCTTGGAGTGACCTTCCTGTCAAATAACTTCTTCATCTTTTCTCTGAACTTTACATGCCTTTGGTGGGATGCCCTCCTTTCTTCATCAAGTTCAACAATCTGGTTAATACGAGCATCATATGGACTAACTTCTTGATCCTCCATCTGTTGAATGAACTGATATGAAGATAATTGCATATGTAGGGGCAACAGGGCCTGAGTTCCATACACCAACTCAAATGGACTCTTTCTAGTGGCTCTTTTAATAGTAATTTGGTCATCCCAGACAACAAATTTCAACTACTCACCCCATTTTCTCTTGTTTAGCTCCAAGGTTCTTTTGATAATCTTCAGCAAATTTTTATTACTAGACTCAGCCTATCCATTTCCTTGGGGATTGTAATTAGAAGCATATGTCAAATTGATCCCATATTCTTTACACATTGCCACCAAAGGTTTAGCTCTGAAGCTCATGGAATTGTCAAAGCAACGATTTTAACTAGAACTCCTAACCTACAGATGATATGGTTCAACATAAAGTCCATGACAATTTGGTGTGTTTCTCTTTTGGTGGGGATTGCCTCTACCCACTTAGTGAAGTAATCAGTGGCTACAAGAATCCACTTATGGCCAACACTTGAAGGGTCTGAAATCTCACCAATGAAATCCATTCCCCATTGCTTGAATGGGGCTTCAATTGATACAGGTTGCAAAGGTAGGGAGCTTGAAGCTTTCAGTCTTCCTGAAAAGTGCTGACAACTTTCACATCTTCTAACCAAAAGAGTTGTATCCTTGAAAATAGTTGGCCACCAATAACCAGCCCTTAGGACCTTGTGTGTTGTGAATCTTCCAGTAATATTCCCCCAAAATCCTCCATGGAGATCAGCAATTATCTTGGGGCTTCATCTTTAGTAAAGCATCTTCAGAGAACTCCCTCAGGGTTGTTCCAGGCTAACCCATAATCAGTTTTGACATATTTCTAGGAAGCCAACTTAAGAGCTCTTTTCTGGTTCTTACTCAAATACTCAGGGTAGTATAGATGTTTGAGATAAAAAATTACATCTTTGTACCAATCATAATTCATCAACTTTTTAAGGACATCTACCCTTCCTTCTTCTGCCTCATTCACCTCAATAGTCTGCAAGTTTCTCTTAGCCATAAGCTTAGCCAAGCCCAAACCTCTCACCAACTTCATGGTTTGGATATCCATGTCATATTCTTGCATCTTGTTCACCCATCTGCACCTTTTTCTTGAGACTTCCATCTATGATAAGATGTCTTTCACCATAGTGTGGGGAACATAAGCAACAATTTCAGAGCTCAAAATGTAAGGCATGAAAACCTTATTTTATTTTACCAAGGCAAATACTTGTTTCTCCATAATAGTGTATTTCATCTCAACCCCTTGAAATTCTTTACCGAAAAGGAAATTGGCCTCTCAGCCCTTCATCATCCTGCTTCCGCAGGGAAAGATGCAAGAGAGCTCTCTGAAGCAAAAGAAAATATTTGGAAAGGCTTCTTATAATCTAGGGCTACTAAAACAGGGGCATGCTTTAATGCCTCTTTGATCCCATTGAAATCTTGAATGGAATCCTCCTCCCATTTGATAACCTGGTCCTTCTTTAGCATGCAAGTAATTGGAATGGTCAACTCAAAGCAAAGTTTGATATGAATCTTCTGATAAAGTTTATCTTCCCAAAGAAGGACTGAATTCCTTTCTTGGTTCTTGGAATTGGGACCCTTGCGATGGCCTCTACCCTTTCTAGATCAATCATTACTCCCTCTTGTGACACAATGTGACCAAGAAATTTTTCCTTCTATACTCCAAAATGGCACTTCTTTGGATTGAGTGAAATGCCATATTCTCTACATCTTATCAACATTTTTTCCAAGTGCTGCAAGTGATCACCTCTCTTTTTGGAAAACACAGTTACATCATCTTGGTAAACAACAATAAAATCATTAATGTAACCAGCAAAAGCAACATCCATTGCTCTTTGAAAGGTTGCTCCAACATTCATCAAACTAAAGGGAATTCTAACTAGAGGGTTCTTAGAAGTCACAAAAACCTGGAGCTTGCTGAGAATGTCCTGCACATTAGCCATCTGGTGGAGGAGCCTAAGGATGAGGACTTTTTGATCAGAGTGGGAAAGATGGAAAAGGAAATTCAAGAGCTTAAGAGTGTTATTAGAGATATGGAAAAAGCTAAGGGGAAAAGGAAATTGCAAAATGATGAATAAGAGGATGTCACTGCTGAGATTTTCAAGAAGCTTCAATCTCTGGATGGCAGACTTGGAAACGTAAAAGGGTGTAATGATTGTATCCTCTCTGCCCTTAAAAGTATTTAAAATTTCATCGAACAACACGTTCGTAGTATCTGCAGTCTCGGGATTACTGAGGACATTTGGGGCTCCAAGGAGAAAAGAGATATTGCAATTGCTCAGGCGGATCTGAAAGACCCTTCCCAGGCCACCACCATTGCATTCTTTGTCTCACTTCAAATGATCAAAGCCAAGATTGACCGGGCTATCAAGTGATGTGGCGCTCTATTGCTATTTACTGGCTATGAAGTTGTTATTGACTGGTGGTTTTGGTGCTATTTTTTGGCTGAGATGACCAGTCTCTTGTTAGTTTTTTGTCTCTTCTACTACTTTTCGGATCACTGTATGTCTTGATCCTATTTTATTACTATGTTTTCTTATCTGGCTGTTGAGCCCTTTAGTGTTGGTTGTTTTGCTCTTTTTTGGGTTGTTTCTTTCTATTTCGATATCTAGCTTTTGAGCCTTTCTGTATATAGGGTATAGTCCCTTCAAAACTATTTACCCTTAATAAAAAAAAAAAAAAATTAAACATAAATTCCCAAGGAGTAGTAAAGGTTGTCTTAATTCTTTCTTATTCCTTTACAACAACTTGGTTATAACCAGAGAAGCCATCCAAGGTAGAAAGTAGCTCAGAACCAGTCACTAATTGCAACATGTTTTCCATGTTTGGTAAAGGATAATTATCCTTCATTGATGCTTTGTTCAGATTTCTGAAATCCACACACAGCCTGATATCACCATTCTTCTTTCTAACTAGTACTAGGTTTACAACCCAAGAAGAATACCTTGTGGGTTGAATAATTCCTCCATCCCTTAGTTTCTTCAGTTCTTCTTACATTTTAAGAGATAGGAGTGGGTTGATTGGCCTTTGTTTCTACCTAAATGGTTTTGCATTAGATTCCAAGGGAATCTCATGTTGAAACAGATCTTCTTTGTATGCCTTTAGTTTAGAATAAGTCCAAGCCATGCAATCTTGATACTTCTTCAACAATTGAATATAGGATTGCTTTTCCTCCTTGTTGATATTGCTTCCCAACCAAATATTCCGTGGTTTATCCTTTGTACCTAGGTCATATTCTTCAACATCCCTTAAGGTTGCTATATGCCTTTTAATAATGCAATCAACATTATCAAAGTTTGATTCAAGAGTAACCAGTCCTCTAGGTATGGTATTAGTTCTCAATTGGATGATATCCTTGCCAAACAAGGTTTCTTTCCCCTTTCTGTTGCACACACCATTGGCTCCCAATCAATACATTGATTAGCAAAATCCCCTTTGTTCTGTAGAAACCTTTTGACCTGAGCATCATCATCAAAAAATTTCCAATGCTTAATGTTGTCAGGGATATATGGCCTTGTTAACACTTCAACATCATATTCACAATATGGGGACATTGCACAATTATCAAACCGAGATCCTAATACTGCAATTTTTTCTGCCAAATCATTAAACTTCCTGTCATGATGCACAATATTGAATGAATCAAACATCTCAATGAGATCCCAAACTACATGCTTGTATTGTTTCATTCGCTGATTCTTAGTAGCATAGAGCTTTTTGACTTGCTTGACAATTAATTTTGAATCTCCTTTGACAATGATGTCTTTAACACCATATTTCCAAGAAATTCTCAAACCTAACAACAGTGCCTCATACTCAGCAATGTTGTTAGTGCACTCAAAGTTGAGTTTGAAGGAAAAAACAAACTCTTGCTAGCCTAGAGAAATCAGAACAACACCAACACCATTTCCACACTTGTCAGAAGCAAGCTCCATCAAACAATAACGTCTAAGGAGAGCTCGCTTGTTCAAGACACTTGCATTCTTCAATTTTGTGTTCTTTTCCATCAACAAATCCTACAAATTTATCAGCATCAACACTTGTGTACAATACTTCATAAGATGCATTGTTGGGATATTCAGTAAGGTACAACATCTTCTTTTCCCCATATAACTGACAAGGCTACCCTTAATTGGGATGGTGGCATAGGAGATGTCCATTTGAACACTCCCACCAACACTTGTAGTCCTCTTTCTAGAAAACAACATACCCCACTTGGCTAGGCAATCAACAATAACAACATCAAGTTTTAGGTTCTTACCTGGGTAAGCTGCAAGTTGCACCACCAAACCTTTCACACATCCCACCACTGGCACTTCTCTGGAATCCATGGTAGTGCACTTCCCATATGCTACTGTTACCTTGATATCAATCTCATTCATGACTTCCAGAGGCATAACATTGCATGATGCCCCTGAGTCAAACATACAATTGTGTAGTAATTTGTCCTTAATGATCAGAGTAGTGAAGAATGGGTCTACATTTAGCTGAGACTCAACCAAGGACATCCCCAAATAAACCTCAGGTGGTTCACCTAGTTCCTCCAATGCTGGTGGTGTTTCTAACTCTTCAATGATTGGAGGAGTCTCCACAATGTTTACATTTCTACCTAGGGTAGTCATTTCCTCTTTCAGCCCCAAATACTCAAAGGCCCTTTTCTTGTGCTCAGGAATTCTAAGCAACTCAACAATTGGAACTGAAATCTTGATCTGACTCAAGACTTGGGCAATATCATAAGGGACATACTTTGGCAAGGAAACATTGGAAGGGAGATTGACACATTCATCAGATGGCACAGATTTTTGATAGCTTGGGCATGAGGAGGAATATGATTTTTTTTTGGGACAGAAAGGCCTTTGGCAGATGCATCTTTCTTAGGATCCTCTTTAGGAATATTTGAAAGTAATGGAGTTTTTGGCTTGTCCTGAGGCCCTTCCCCTTTGACAACCTTACTTCTTGTGTTATACTCCTTCTCTTGGGAAACAACAACGTTCATCAACAACTACCTGTCCTCCTCAGATGGGATTCCTCCATCATACTTCTTTATCATTAAAGCTCTTAAGTATTCAAAGTCATTATTAGGTATCTCAAAATATTGTACAATATCTATTTCTAAAGTATGAGAGGGAGGAAGAAAGGGTACCCGGTGGATGCAATCCCAAAAACTTGCAGCAGTTCGAGCACTTATCACTTCAGTTGAAGTTTCTCCTTGTTGTGAGCTCGTGGAGAAACCCATCATGCAAACATCATCATCATTTTCATCATCAACTTCCTCTTCTATTTTTTGATCTACTTCACATGGAGCATGGGGCATGAAACATTTGTCACACGAGCCAATGACATTTGTTTCCTCAATAACAACAACAACTTTGGCATCCAAAGGATCAGGCACCATTCTATTTTCCTTAGCATGGGACAGTTTATTTTCAAATCCAATAGGTCCATTTCCTATGTCATCAGATCTCTAATCATTTCTATGATGATTTGTAAACCTATCTTGGCCTTGTTGCTTGTCTTTGGCCTTATGAATTATGTCCATTCCCTTTTCTCCCGGGCTAATTCATATGAGATTTCTTTGAATGACCCCGCCAAAGTTTTCACAACTTCCTCCAAATATGTGGCCTTACTTGTTTGAGGATTTTCTGGTTAACTAGCTTCACACCCTCCCTCTTAGGAGGTTTCCCAATTGCCTTGATGTTATTCTCAATCTATAGAGCCATGGTGAAGGCCTGCCTCAGATTGGTAGGGTTTTTATCCTTCAAGTAGTAAGCAACTTTTTTATAAAATGCATCTAAATATTCGGTATAACATGATTCATCACATTACCTTAAGTTAACAGGTAATATCCTCAATTTCTTATTAAATCTAGTGTTGAAGTCATACATTGACTCATTAGGATTACTTATGATATTCTCAAATTCTAATGAAGAAACCTAAGATCTGTTATGTCACCATACTACAATCTAAATGCATTACTCATCTCAGTCCAAGAATCAATGGAATTATCTCGGCCAATCTTTATACTATTCCCTTGCATCCTCTTCTAAAGTATGGATAAATAGTTTGATATATAAATATTCATATTCGATCTCAAAGTCTTCCATCATATTGATAAAAATATTTAAATCTTGATCACCAGTTATAGCATTGTTTCCTTGGAACTTTTGCAATCTATTTCTTACATCTTAGGGAACTGCATTAGGATAACCGGCCATCCCTCTAAAATTTATAGGACCAAAAGTATTTACAACAAATGGAGGTCTGGGTGGGGGCTGGGCCATGTTGTTTTGAGGAGGTGACCTTGGAGGAGAATCAAACTGATAAGGGGTAGGGGGTCTTTGAAACACATGAGTATAACTTTCAAAATGGATATCCCTTAAAGGCCTTGTATCTTGGAAAACCTTATCAAATTTTGAAAAGACTGGGGTAGAATGAAAAGAAAAATTTTCAAATTCAAATGAAGGCCCCTCTCCAAATGAAGAATTCAATTCCACAAAGAGACTACCTAATTCAGAAGAACTTGATTGGTAATCTTCAATGATAAGCTGATCACTTTCATCAATGGAGATCTCCATTCTTGACTTCTGATCTCCAACAACTCTCCAAGCCTTTCTTCCTTCTAACTTTGTTTTTCCTAGCTCTGGAAATAATGTCCTAGCAGAATCCCTAGAAAAGAAAGATCTTCTTCCTGCCAGATTTGCAAAGATTAATACAAATCTCACATGACAGAGGTTAAGGCACTTTGGTGTTTCCACCTTAGTTGTGAAACAGGATTCACAACTACGGATCTCCACCTTAGTTGTGAAAATGCACTAAAATACGATCTATCAAATGTTTGTTAACACTAGAAACTAGAAATGGAAAGACATGACCTTTCCTTACCCAAATTTATCAATGAAAGCAAGTGCAATAGGTGTAAAAAATGAAAGAATTACACACAATACTTGCAACTTTGAATAATCCTTACAGGCCTGAGCACAAGATGATGTTTAAAACAATGTATTAGCACTTAGAGCATACAAGAAGTGTTTACCAGGGTCTAAATATGAATTGTAATCATTTTATCACTAGAAATAGTGCAAGAAATGGTGTTGGTACCCAAATGGATTCTCCCTCAGAAGCTGAGCAACATCACAAGTTTGAAAGGAAGCTTAGAGACAAGCAGAGCATGTATTGTGTCATTTCGTAGCCGGGGATAAAATTCAGCTTGCTCTCTATCACTCATAACGTGGAGAAATGGGTAAAGACCTCAAGAGGAATTGATCTATCCTCACTACTTTATGGTTGTGCCTTTCAACCAAGGTGAGAGGACCCTTTTGTAGCTTGTTGTTTATGGAGAAGATGGAGATATCATTCCTTGTGAAGTTATTCAGAAGACCTTGAAGAAAATATGATCAATACAACAAAACCTAACTCTCACGAGTCATTACTCTAAATAATGGAGATATTTCGTAGGCAAGGTTAAAGCTACTAAAGACAATGAAAACCTGATTGCTTCGCATGTTTTGGTGATAGAACGTATGCTTTTGTACACACGTGGGGAAAACAGGGGTAGTATGGTTAAGATTGGATGTTTTTAAATGAATTTTTGGTGGCGGATGAGGCGGAATGAACTTGATTTGCCGGATATTCCATAAATCTTACAAAAATGGAGAGATCAAACAAAATAATGCTTTAGGGTAGCTAAGATGTTCCTTTAACTAGAATATGTGCTTGAACGGAGGCCCAGATTAGGAAATTTTCACAAAAACTTAAAGAATCCAAAATGAAGGCTCAAATTGAAAACTTAACTAAACATTATCAATCTTTGTTTCATCACGCCTAACATACCCTTAAAGGATAAAAAAATATTATAGTCATGCTAGGATTCACAAGCGATTTTAAATTTACTTATTTCACTATCAAATGAAAGACCTTTTGATAATTTAAATTTCAAATGCCACCAAACTATCACAAGGATAAGATCTTGGGTGATTCATAAAAAGTTCAATGTAAGATTGCAATAGGAATAAGCTAAACTACTTGCAGACATTAAAAAATTAAGAAAACATGAATTTTATCCAAAAATAACACCGATTAACTAAAGTTTGAATAAATTTATCAGAAGGGAAATTTTCTAGAACAATATCATAGCTTGTCAATAGCTATACACTCGCAACCACCTTCACATGATCAAATTTAACACAAAAGAGATAAACAGGTTTCTCATATGATTTCTCAGAAAGACAGACTCTATCAATCTTTTCTCTTAAAAAATCAGTCCCGACCTCTAACACTCCAACCCTTTACACAAAAAATTCATGAAATTTATAACATTTTTACAATAGAGTTTTCGTTAAAAAGCGAAACATTCAATGTGCGGTGCTTGCCATGATCTCGATCATGATTCCTTAATTAAATTTACAAAGGCTATTAGGCACTCGGGAGACAAATCTATTCGAATATCTCAACATTCAATTATTTCATCCGGTAAATCACTCTTCCTCTTATGTGCCAACTACTTCTGCCCCTAATCTGTCAAATCTGGTTCTTTGCATGCCAAGGAAGGAAAAACTAGAAAATCAGATCGAGGCCAATAGTTAGATCACATCTTAATGGTAAAAGATATTTTCAAATTTTTTCCCACCAAACCAAGATATCAACAGGTCTCTTGTGTGCTAAGGAAAGAAAGATCAAGTTGAATCCAACAATCAAATTACATCTTTAATGGTGAAAGACATTTTTCAGACCTTCCCCACCGAACCAGGATATCAAATTAATGTTCCTCTTCATTTGGCATGCAGGAGACTCCAAGAAATGATAAAAAATCTAGAAAAATTCACATCCCCAGGAGATTTGGAGCAAAAATGGTGAAAAATTAGATATAGATGCACAATTGCCATCGATTTCCCTTTTGAAATTGGATCGTCCACGTGGGAGATCTAAGTTAAGACGGGCCTAGGGGTTCCTTTTTTCTTTTACACCTTTTGGAAAAAGTGCAAAATTTCTCAATTTTTTTCTTCCCCTCTACCCTTCAAAAAGGGCCTAACACTTGTCCCAATGTGGGTCCTATGAACTATGCAACTAAATTATGCTATTTTGCCTATTTCGGAAGAAAGGAAAGTTTTCTAAATTTTCTCCGAGAGTACACCTCCCTAATTTTTGACTTTTCAAATTGCCAAGCATTTCAATGGCACATATTGAGATGGTCCCCAAAAGTAGAGACCCCAAACAAGTGTGGGCTCAACATGTGTCTTATTCCAGCAGAGTCTGTTAAAAGTTTAAGATTTCAGTGAAAGGCACCATGTGTCCAAGGTCCGAGACAATCTTCTTTGGTCATTGCAAAGTCCAAGAAAAAAGGGAGAGTGAGTGGAAGCCTCCAAGTTCCTCCTGGCGCTTCTTCAAAATAAAATTCAAGGGCCAATACCGAACATGCGCTATCCCTCCACATGTCCTTATGACACTACTACGAGATGGTACCCAAGAGTGGATACGGAATGACCATGGGATCACCATGTGTCCTAAGCCTTAGAAAATTTCTTGTAAAAATTTTAAGTCCCCAGTGGAGCCGGTGGAAACTTCCACCTGTCCCTCTGTCGCATTTGTTAAGGTGGGACCCTGAGACAAATCTTCAAATGAGCACCAGCCCACCACGTGTCCATGGCCCACCAAAACTATATCAGCTACATGAAAAATTTTCTAAGTCCGAGAAAAGCAGCGGAATCCTGCATGTGTCCCCCTGGCACAACTCCAAGACCAAACCGAAAAGTGAACTTTCAAATGAGCGTCGTTCCTCCATGTGGACAAATTTTGAGTCAAGGTGAGCCATAGAATTTTTAGAGTGCCCCATTGAGCCACATCCAACCAAAAAGGGCCACATTTCCATTGATGCAGAGATGAAAATTTGATGGGGAAAACTCACCCATCAAACCGTAAAATGCAGGAAGACAACTATTTGAGCCCGGAGATGAAATTTTCTTTGAGGACAAAGAATTTAGAAATGTTACAAGGCTCAAACACACTCCTCCGAGCTACATCCATTCATTTTTCTTCAGGTATTTGGGACAAAACGATAGGGACAACAATTCCCGACTATGGAAAATGGAAAGAATAGGACAGCCCAAGTTTTATACCCAATTTACAGACTTTTTCAGATGAACAGAGAAATGAGGAATCAACCATGGATCCATAAGTGATTCTCAGCCTAGGAAAGGATTGATTACAACAAAAAAAGGAAGACAGAATTTTCAAGCACCAACACGGGGAGACACAAACGTGACAGAGGCCGCAAACTAAGGGATTTTAATGGAAAATGGGGCAAGACTAATCTAAGCACCAACATATTATTCATCAAGAAGATATATAGTAGAGAATTGGAATTTTTCAAAATCAGACCATAAAGAAGAAAATGAACTAAAATTAAAAGAGTAAAGAACTCAAGATTATGGAAAAATAGAGTAAAGAACGAGAATGTAAAAGAGAACAAAAGTTTACAACAACCTACAACATCTCACAATAGTTTAGAACAGCCTCGCATTAACTCACAATAGTTTTCAACAACATTGCTATGGGTATTTATAGTAGCTCTCGCAACAACCACAAAATAAAGACTGCAGTAAAAATGTAACTCGTAACAACAACATAGGGAGGATTAACAAAACCTATAGCAATAATATTCAACAATTTAGGGAGCTTGCAACAACAAACAATTGAAGATTTAATCTTTTGTAAACATTTATTGAAGCTAATATAATTAGTTTTGTGTCTTTGTCCGTTGTGCTTTGTGTTTATTGCTCTATTTTATTTTATTAGAATCTATTTTTCCAACACTTTGGTATCAGGGCAAAAAAAAAAAGGCTCAATGGTTTGACGGTTTGTGCTTTTTTCTGGGTGGTTTTAGTTATTGAGTTAACTTCTTATACTAGTAGCACTTCATGGTAGCAACCCCCAACATTTGATGGGAAAACTATGACATTTGGTGTATTAAAATGAAGACCATATTCTCCTCTCAAGAGCTATGGGAGTTAGTTGAAAGAGGCTATACAAAGGTAGCAGACCAAGATACATTCAATGCAATGACACAAGCTCAAAATAATGCATTGAAGGAGAATAGAAGAAAATATTCTAAAGCTTAGAGCTACATACAAAATGCAATCATAGATTCAATATTCCCTAGGATATCAATAACTACAAACTCTAAGCAAGCTTGGGATACTTTACAAAATGCATATCAAGGTAGTGATCAAAGTAAAAATTGTAAGACTACAGATGCTAAGGAGAGAGTTTGAGACCCTTCTCATGAAAGAATCAGAATCAATAAATGATTTTTTCACAAGGAAAATGACCATTGTCAATCAGATGAGGACAAATGGTGATGTGGTAGAAGAGAAGAGGATCATAGAGAAGGTATTGAGAAGCCTTCCAAGTCAGATTTGATCTAGTTGTGGTTGCCATAGAAGATTCCAAGGACTTAAAGAAAATGAAATTTGATGAGCTAATGGGTTATTTGCAAACCCATGAACAAAGAATGAGTAGATCAACAAGCTCCTCCAATGAACAAGGCTTTTTAAGACAAAAATATTATAGGTAGGGGGAGAGGATCACACTACAACATACTAGATCTTTTGCCAAAAAATTTCAACAATATTTTTGTGGTTATATCGTATTCCAAAATCAAAATTATGGGATTGGAAGTATAGATAATCCTTATTTTGATATATTATTGTAGTTTTTCAACAATTCAAAGGTCCAAAATCCATAAAATTTATAGCTAACCTTCATTTTTTAATTGTATAGTACACATTTCGTGATGTTTGTAATATTTCTATAATTTTTTATTTTTTTGGTATTCCATAAATTTCATCAAAATGTTGTTTTTCTATAGATTCAATCTTTGTAAAAATTCCACAATTTAAAATTTGTATCTCTCATCAATGTTATATTTGTGGAAATTTCAACAATGTTTTTCTACAATTGTCTTTACCACATAAAACTTGTAGGTGGAAGCTATAATTTGATTGCCACAATAATTAATTGTGAAATTATCTTTTTAAAAATGTAGAAAAATTACTATTAACAACCAATTTCACATTCATTTAAATAATTCTTTATATGGATTGTCTACATTTAAAACACACACAAATATATAATTTTATTATTAAATGGAAAAAAAAATCTATTAAAATATTATTTGTCATTTTTATATATTAAATAATATATTATAAAGAAATGTTTACTATTCATATTATACTAGGCACATTAAACATATACATAATTCCAATGTCGAGCCCTAAAAGAGACACTCCAGTTGAACCCTAATTGAGAATGTAACATTTCTATTAAAACCATTAGTGGCGGTGGTGGAATCACGGCTCCTACCAAATGGCAAAGGTGGATCGGGATCCTTGTATTTTGCAAATGGAGAAGTTTTTAGTGGCGTCCCTAAAAATATTTTTTGAAGCATGAAAAACTTTCTACAAATCCTTTTGGCCACAATGACAATAATGGATATGATCCTCAAGGTCTTCGCCCATGGCCGGACAACAAGATGAATTTATCGGTGGCAATAAGAACTCTATCTCTCCTGTGATCGACGACCAAGTAGGAAAGAGGTGAAAGATTCCGATCAGCAGAAAAAAAGGAGGTAACCCATGTAATGCCCGCTAAATTTTCTCAACACAAAACCCAAGAACAACCTAGGACAAACTAGAAAATTAAGATTTTTTTTTAAAAAATGTGCCCGCAAAAAGGTTTCAAAACAACAAAGTGATCACATTATCATTTCTAAGTTGCTTATAAAATAATTTTCCCCATTATAAAAAAATTAAAACCCCACATTACATTTTAAATGAACTCAATTATACTAAGCATGGTATAGGTTCCCCCTAAATGTTATTTTGATAAACCATTTAATTCCACTATAGTTGATAATACCACATTTTAATCTCAAGGGTAAAGGGGCCAATATAAATAATTACTAAGTTATTTTAACCCACAAGGTGACTAAGTTTAAAAACAATTGACAAGGTCCTCAATTTGGCATGAGGCTAGAATAATAAACACACCCCTACCCCATAAAGTGAGCCACTTAAAAAGTCAACCCATTTTTTTTGTGAATTTAAACATTTAAATTAAAATTCAAAATCCTCTCACCCACTCCCCACCTAATTTTTTTAGGGATGAATCTCATCCCTTGGATGGATTGATTTAGGACCCTTAGATGAGGGAAAAGACAACTAAACCTAAAGTATGCTTAAGAAAACTACTTTATCTCTTCTTTTGGCTTATCGTTTCTCTTTGATTTTCTAGGTTTTTGGAGGAGGATGGGGAATCCATTAGAGGTCATTTCAAGCTCTTCGGAGGGGTGAACATGCTCCATTATTTTCTTATTTTATTCACACCCTCTCCTAGTGTTTTAAATGTATTTAAATATTTTATTTATCTCATTAGTTCTTTGATTTTCCCAAATGGGCTTATGGGTTTTCCCCATTTTAGTGATATAACTAGAATTGATAAGTGATTTTATTTGGGTAAGAGAATGTATTACTATTATTATTTATTTTTTCTAATAGAGAAAACCCAAAATACAATATTAGTGATTTAATATATAAGTGTGTGTGTCTGTGTGTGTGTCAATTTGAAAATCCATTAAGCTCGACCACCGATGTATACTACATACCATGTAATATAATTAAAATGCATAGGATTAGGATAATATTGGGTCGCGCCTTTTTTTGCATTGTTTATTGTATGGTTTGAGGTAAGTGTGTGGGCGTTGGGGGAGGGTTTTCAACCCCACTCCCATCCCATTAGCAAATGGGGTGAGGATGGGGTCATGACCCTCCCCCAACCCTATTCCCATTCTAAAATATAATAAGCCATGGTACATGTTGCACATCCCTTAAGGGTTTAAAGAAATTCGATTACTTTTCTTTTATATAAAATTTAATACACACACACACACACACACATATATATATATACATATATAATAAGACCTTTTTTTGTATATATATTACTAACATTTTAATATTAATAATAAATTAATATAATTAGTATTTTAATATTAATAATATTTTGATTTTTTTGGTTTAGTAATACTATTAAGGTAATAATATTTATATTATTATTTGTGTTTACTAATTTTAGGTTCATACATAAAATTTTCTTTGTGAAAATTTGGTAGTGTTGGAGTAAGAGGTTTTAAATGAAATGAAGTCAAATTTCACTTATTAGTATATCAAGGTACAATGGGTTTAAAGAAATTTTACAATAACTTAGTAATAATTTTGCACATTCTAAGGAGGCTAAAGCCTAAGTTGCAATGAGAAACTTCTTTTCTCTACTAGTGTTAAGAATTACTATATTTTTATAAATCAAGAAAATAACAATTTAAAATTTAAGTTCTTTCCATCCACTTGAATAAAGTTTAACTTTCTTTCAAAAATGCAAGAAAATGAACAAGATAGTCTAACTTTCTTTTTACATGCCTTTCAAGTAACACAATGAAATGTAATATTTCTTCATGAAATTTTCCAATATTTCCAATAATTTATTTAGAACAAGAGCAACACGCTTTTGTGGGAAATAAATTAACTACAATGGAATAAGATATTTCCCTTTATAAACTTCTTTTATCTTTTCAGAAAACTAGCTTTACAAAAACAATTCTTTCTTTCCCTTTTCCACATACAATACAACTTTAATATCCAATAATCAAAACAAATTTTCTTCACAAAGATTAATACAATATCTTCCACTTAAAGTGGGAAATTTTACAAGAAGGAAAGCTAAAATGAAATACAATTTGTCTTCAATCATAGCTCCAAAATCAAGTCTTCAACCAAGCTCCATCTTCTCCTCACTTGACCACAACAACCAAAAATGGGGGAGAGGCAACACTCTCCACCCAACAAAAATTCCAATGAGAAGAAGAAGCAATTCTTCTCATTGGCCCCCGAGCCCCAACCACAAGGCAATAAGGGATGTTTCAACACATGGAAACTAAAACAATGCTTCAACATTCACTTTCAAACAACCAATCACATAAGAAAGATAACCACAAAACACTTATTTTTAAACACAAATAATTCCCAAACAAAGGCTTCTAAAATAGCCAAAAAGATATAGGAAAATGGGGTTCCTTGTGCCTCCAAAGGGTTTGGATGCCCACCTCTAAAACCTTCCAACACACATTCAACCCAAATTCTCTTATGCCTCCCTCAACAAAAACTATGTCTCTTATGCCTCCCTCACTCTTATGCCTCCCTCTCTCTTATGGCTCCCAAAATACATAACATAATAGAATAGAATAAGGTGGGGCATCCAAAACCCACTCCCTCCTAAACCCAACAAGAATCTCTTATGCCTCCCAACATATTTCATCCCCATATCCAAATCTCAACACAACCTAAGGTCAAAATACTACCCAACACTTCAAGCAAGAACACAATTTCATACAATCACATAACATGCAAGAAACAAGGAGAAAAATAAAAGAGCAAGATCCTACCTTGCCATGGTAAATCTCCTCTTTGAAATCTAGTCCCAAAATATTCAACACAAGAAATTTTCCAACTCCCCAAGAAAACATCTAACAAGAGAGGTCCAAAAATAAGTGAGTAACCCTTAGTTCCTCTAAAAAATTTCAATAAATAGAAAAGAGGAAGATGATGTGGCTCCAAGTAGGATGCTACATCCTTTCCTCTCCACTCCACATCACCCAAGTCAAACCCATACTCTAAGGAAAATAAATGGGTGGTTGAGAGGTATGAAATACCTCTTACACACACCATTTCAACCCATACCCTTTTAGGAAAAAAATAAACATATGTAAGAAAGTGTAATAAAAATTACAATTTGTCTTCCCAAAACACATAATGGGGTGTATTTGTGACCCCTAACCCATACGTATAGTAATTTTAGAGGTGTGGGACAATTTTAACTTGTACCACAAGCCTCCAAAATTGACCTTTAAGGACAAATCCGAATTTCTAAGGAGAGGTGGAGTGTACAAAATTCAAGCTCATAAGCACTCAACTTAAAACACATAAACCAAAGAGTCATCTAATCTAATAAATGAATTATTTTTTGCCATCCATAGTTATTTTAGAACATGGTTAATTTACTAATCTAGACACAAATTGAATAATTAATAAAAGGGAATTACATCACTATAAAATCACATGCTAAAATTAAATAAAGGAAAAAGATTAAAAGAACAACACACAAACCCCTTGGTCACATTTGGAGGTTATTCCCCCATGGGGACCCCCTAACAATAAACAAGACACAAACAACACCACACAAGTTGTCATGGTGACCCTTGTTGAATTCGTTTGGTATTCCAATGTGGTTGGTCTCCAATCCCTCGTTGGTTGTTGTGTTATATTTTACCCAGTAAAACATACAATACTTCCTTCATCTTTCTCGCCTGCATAAAAATTCCAAGATAAAATATACAATATAAATCAACAATCATCCACATATAAATTAAATTAAATCATCATCTAGACAAGTAATATTATTATTTCCAATTTTCCAACAACATCTCAATTCTACATTCATCACTACCAATTAAAATCGCAAGATTAGTTTAACTTAAAGCTTACTCAATATGACGAAAATATCGAATGTCAGAATATATAATCATGTCAACAACACATCATCATCAATATAAAATATCTCTGATAATCCACTCACATAATACTCTAAATCAAAATCTAACCATAGTCCAAGTATCTCAATCATCTAACATCATGCTAAGTAAAAATGATACAATAATGTCCATACGTGTAGCCAACAGTATAAAAATAAAAAGTAATAGGTGTCGAAGGGAAATGGGAACTACATACCCATCCCCTTAGACTCGACTTCCTCTTGGAAGTCACTGGAATAGATGTGAAAACTAGACTCGTAGAACTGTAGTATCCTCCCATGTAGCAATAATCTCATCATACCTATCCCATTGGACTCAAACACATTCAATATCTTTTCCTCAAAGGCCCGTGGTCATGCACTCTAGAATACAAACGTGCCCCACCATCACCTACCCCTAATCCTTCACCTACAAGGAGGTCCAATCTAACACATGAGAATGATATATAATATACCTCCTAAGTACAGAAACATGAAATACATTGTGGATGCGTGATAAGCTAGGTGGAAATGCTAGATGATAGGCCAAAGGAACGATACACTCTAAGATCTCAAAGAGTCCCACAAACCTAGGAGCAAGCTTAGAACCTTTTCCATAACAGATAGGGATATTATGTGGCCTAAAATGAAGGAACACTTTCATGCCCACCTCAAAACTATGATTTGTCCTATGCTGATCCACATACTTCTTCAACCGTCCCGAGCCTCCTACAATCTCTTCCTGATCATAACAACATGCTACTCCATTCCTGTAGTAAAGCTGATCCAAGAGAAAACTTGTCCTCTAATCTATCCTAACTTAGAGGTGTCATGCACTCTCTACCGTATAGTTCCTAAAAGGATCCATGCCTATCAAACTCGAAAACTATGATCATAAGAAAACTCCATCATGTATAAATAATCCTCCCATCTTGACCGATGATCCATGACGTAGATCCTAAGCATGTTCTCCAGGATCCGATTCACCGCTCCATTTTTCCATATATCTTAGGGTTATAGGATGTGTTGAAATTTATCTTCATTCTAAGAGCATCTTGGATGGTAGCCCAAAAGTGGGAAGTGTACAAAGGATCGCATTGTAAATGATCTTTCGTGGAATCCCATGCAATTTGACAATCTCATCAAGATATACCCGTGCCACTGCACTAGCTGTGTAGGTGGTTCTTCACCTGAGAAAATGAGCCACTTTTCTCAATTTATCCACCATGACCATGATGGCTTCATTGTGGTATCTTGACATCGGTAACCCAACTATGAAGTCCATGGAAATGGTTTCCCATTTCCACTTCGGTATAGTGTGAGGAAAGAGAAGGCCAACTAGATGCTGATGCTCAACCTTCACCTTCTGACACTCTAAATAGCATGACAAAATTGAGCCAAGTCTCTCTGGAAGTCCCCTCTAATGGTACAAATGCCTCAAGGTGGCGTGCATCTTCTTCACCCGGGATGGGCTGAATAAGGTGCACGATGAGCCTCTATCAAAATGTCCTGTCTCAAGCCTCCATCTCTAGGAACATATATCCAACCTATGTGTCAAATAAGGCCATCTGTATCTAATGAAAATCCATCAAATTTCCCCTCAAGAGGACTCTGAGACTCAATCTCTCGCTTTGGCATTTGAAAGGTGGAGGCTATCGTGAGGGAGATGCTACCAAATCCTACTCTGTAAATATGTACCCACCGAGGTAGCCATTTCCACATGTCTTCTTATACTCAACGCATCTAAAACCACGTTCTCCTTCCCCTTCACATGATCTATCTCCATGTCATACTCACAAAGAAACTCCATCCAACACCATTGACAAGCGTTGAGATTGGGTTGCATGAAGAGGTGGTAAAGACTCAATTGATCAGTCTCAAGTGTAAATCTCTAGCCAAGAAGGAAGTTTCTCCATAGTACTAAGGCATGCATAAGCTTTGCAAGCTCAAGGTCATGATTCGGATAATTGAGCTCATAATCCTTGAGTTTATGAGACTAAAAAAACTACTCTTCCCTCCCGCATCAACACACCTCCAAGTCCCACCAAAGAAGCATATGTACAAATGAAGAACTTTCCCCGAGGATCTAACACTGCAAGAATAGGCCTTTGTCATGAATCATTCCTTCGAGTTCCTTAAGGCCTACTCACATCTATATGAGCATACAAACTTCTTCCCTTTCCACCGAAGGGAGGCGATGGGGTGCGTAACCTAAGAGAAGTCTTGTATAAATATCCTGTAATATCCTTCCAAGTCCATGAAGTTGCACACCTTAATCAAACTAGAGGGTGCTAACCTATCCATAATAGCTCGAATCTTGGAAGGATCGACTATGATACCTTCCCTAGAAATGATGTGGCTTAAATACTGCACCTTTATCTGAAAGAACACACACTTCTCTAGGTTCCCGTAAAGATATTTTTCACAAAGGAAATGAAGAACCCGATTGAAGGTGATCCTCATGTTCCTCACGCATACGTGAGTAAATTAGAATGGTGTCAAGGAAAATGAGCACGTAGCGATCCAAAAATGTCTTGAACACCCCATTCAACAAGATCATGAACAATGTGGGGGCATTTGTCGAAATAATACACTACCGTGAACTCGTAGTGGCCATATCTTGTATGGAAGGTAGTCTTATGCATATCTACCTCTGTGATCCTGAGATGATTATATCCTAACTTAAGATCTATCTTGGAAAATACTATGGTCCCCTTCATCTGATTAAATAAATCATCAATACGTGGAAAGGGGTAACGATTCTCGATCTTTACTTTGTTCAGCTGGTGGTAATCAATACACAACCGCAGAGATACATCCTTCTTCTTTACGAAAATCACCAGTGCACCCCAAGGGGATACTCGTTATCACCGAATCACAACACCCTTGTGTTTTGCAAGCATATATACTTGAACTCACGGTGTGATTGGATAACATGGGTACTATCTCCAAGTTGTGGGACTTTTTACTTGAGATAGACCTCCAGAGAAAGCCTTGCTTCTTGCTCCTAAACTACCCGCCACAATCTACTCTAATGCAAGAGAAACTAACTATTCTAATCTAAATTTCCAAGGGATCAGAGAGAGAGATTGCATAAAATGAAAGCCTACACTAAAGCGGTGATACACCAGAAAAGGAGGGTGTGAGAGTAGTCTCCAAATGTGTGAAATACAGAGGGAAAGTGCACACTAGAAGAGGTGATGACAGTTCTCCATAATCTAGCAAAATGCATTCACAACAATATTCCAAGCATACACAATGATAATGAATCCCTGCAAGAACATAATAATAGACACAATATTCTTGTAGAAAGATTAAAGGGGCAAGAAGAATGCAAGAAAGCACAGCAGGGGAAGATACATCCACAAACTGATATTTTATTGCTTCATGATATGCACAGTTCAATCTATTACAAGATAAGGGCCTGGATCACCATGCAAGGAGTCCACTACAAGGGCCTGCAGCACATTGGCTTCACAAAGCAATTTTGATAGAGCTTTGCTACAAAGAACTACCTCTCTTTACAATGAGCCCAACACTCCAATTTATAGAAAAATGAGAAGGGGAAGAGAAGGGAAAATGGAAATCCTGAAATTTGTCCTTCAACCACCTATAAGAGGCATTAAATTGAGTGAAATGATTATATATTACTTGAAAAAGGCTCCTATCTGTCCCATGTCTTGCTGCACGAGAGAAAGAATGATGACCATGCCTCTTAATCGCACTCCCAGCTACCAAATAAAACACTGTTCTGAACCCGGCCACGTTTTGTTAAAAATATTGATCAATCTCTCATCAAATCTGGAATTTATTGATTTTTGTGCATCGGGCTCAAAGCCACGATTCCAACGGTACCAACTTTGTGCAATTTTGTTGAGAAATACAAAAGTTATGGCCTTCTCGAGTGCGGGAAGCTATTTTGGGTCCGGCATGCGTTTTTTCGTCATTTGAATGGAATGGGATTAACCGACTAGAGTAGAGGACGTCGCTCGTTCTGAGAAAGTCTAATTTTATGAAAATCGGAGCTCGGAGTCAAAAGTTATGGTCGTTTGAAGTTTCTAGACCAAACGTTGACTTTTCTTCCTTGCTGTCAGCCGCTTCGGCTTTTCGCGTCCCACGCGTCCCTTTGGCCCGGATGTCCCAGTACGAAAGTCCTCATTTCGGCCGAACTGCCATTCGTGTCCTTCGCCCAATCGCTTCGCATACCTTCGCCCAACTACTTCCGATTTATCTCGGGACAAATTCTTCCGATTCGCCCGGTTCGGCCGGTTCACGTACTTTTGTCCCAACTGTCCCGGTGCGAAAGTTCTCATTTTGGCCGATCCGGCTGGTTCGCGTACTTCGTGTACCTTCGGCCCAACTATTCCAGGCTGCCTTAAGTCTTTTCGGCCGACTTGCATCCTCCGCGTACTAATTGCCCAGATGTCCCAGACTGCCTGTTTCAACAGTTAGTCAATTTTTTCCACTTTTCACCCGATTCGGATTTCTGCGTCCCCGCGCATACTTTTGGCCTAAGTTCTTGCCCAAATGTCCCATATGTCCCAACTGTTGCGAGGACTAGGACTTAGCCATTTTTCATGATTTTTCCTGGCCCGAGCTTGTTTTCTCAAATTTTTCACATTTTTAAAACTTGCTGGGTTTTCTTCTTGGACAGAAGAGTTAGAAAGAACCCGAGGGGACCCCAGAAACATGATTTTTTGCCTTGACTCAATATAATTGCTTGGGACTAAAGAATTTGATGCATGTTATCAAAATTACCTTGAGGGGTGAATTTTGGATAACATATACACTAGGATGGATCAAAAATTTCTCTAGAAGGCCCTAAAGTCAGTAACTTGAGATCATAAAGCTCAAGGCTAGTCATCTGATAAGGTGCTCGTGAGATAGGCTCTATGCCATGAACCGAATCTATGTGAAAATATATCTCAAGTGAGGGAGGTAACCTTGGTAGATCCCTTGGAAAGACATCAGAAAATGCTCTCAAGATGAGATGGCCACTATACTCATCCTCATATATGTCACTAACCATAACAACATACTTTGGAAACCCTTTCGCACACACTTCTTAAGATGCATAGCGAAGATGGTGCAGAAGGAAACGGGCCTTCTAACCCCTACTATTATTGACTCAACTCCTAGATCATCTATACATGATATAGTCTTATGGTAATAATCCACTCTAGCTTTGTGTGTAGATAACCAGTCCATGCCCAAGATGACTCCATACAAACCCAACGGAAGGATACGAAGATCCGAGGTAGTGGTGAAGGGTCCCAAATCCACTACACACTCCTTAACTAAGGAGTATATAGAGATTTTAGCTCTAGAAGCCATCTCAACGTCCCAACTAAGACCCTCTCTAACTATCACCAGTGTGCAATGCTCTACTAAGGATGGTGCAATAAAAGAAATAGATGAACCGAATCAAATAGAATAGAGGTAGGAATATCACCAATGCTACTTGTCGTCTCTATCATAGTGCTTTCATGCTCACTGACGGTTCTTGACCACCGAGTAGATTCGATGGTGTGTCCCATGTCACAAATAATAGGCTTTGAAATCTACATCTTACCCTTATTACTAGGGTTCTGTGGGAACTCTCTCCAATGATGTCAGACAACACTACAACCATAACAATTACCTAGTCGTCTCTAATGAGATGGAGCTCTTGTTGGTACTCTAGAGGTCTGCATTTGTGGATCTTGATGATCCAGCTATAAACTATTGAGGTTTCTTTTGGCAAGCTCCTATTGATTGAGCTCTTAGTTCAACCTGTGTCTAAATGGGACCCTAGGAGGAGGCCCCATAATTGATACCCTCTGAATTTCAGATCTCTACGAAAGTCTATAAGGTGGGCGGTCTCTGCTGCTTCTTTGCCGAGGTGGCTACTATGGTGGCCTAAATGAGGACTGTACTGAACCCTATCCCTCACAAGGAGGAGGAGGTGATCACCTCGACCTGATATCCTACATCTACTCGATGTGGACTTGAACTCTATCCTTTTCCCTCTTGTGTCTTCCACCGAGTTTACTCTACTATCTAGGCCTTCTTCACGACCTCTGCTAAGGCCTACGGACAATGGATACACAACGCGCCTCCAAAATCTAAATTCAAGCCCCCCGATGAACCTATGAATTTGTACATGCTCATCCCGCATATAGTCGACATACTTTGGAGTTGGTCAGAAATTGACTCTCATACTTAGCTATATTCAGAGATGCCTCGATGGAGGTCATGAAACTCGTCTATCCTTTCTTTGAATGAACCTCAAGGATAAGTGTCTGCTCGAACTACTCCTCAAAGAGATCTTAGGTAACCATCTCTGAATCAACATGGAGCTTCTGCTCCTTGGTCCTCCACTAGACACCTACTCCATCCCTTAGAAAATGGATCGCAACACGATATTTTGTGTTGCTAGTATAAGGACAGAGCTTGAAGCACCCACTCAAGCTCACCAATTCAGCATTTTCCTGAAACACACATTATCTCCAGAATAGTGAGATAATGATAGCTTCAAGATCTCCCAGATATGGTCTACAACTATCAACTGGTGACCCCTAGGAATCTCTACATGCTCCTCCCTCTTCCTAGGGCTCCGAGGGCTTTCCGTGTGTCCTAAAATCTTGTCTCCCGCACCCTCTACGTTGACTCTACTCTCACTAACTCCATGTGGAATTTCTATACCCTATGCTCATTATTTCGAGGAGATGCATGAGCCTCAACGGATAGCTCCCTATCATGTCCGGCTGATCTTCGTCCTAAGGACCCTTTACATATAGCGACATTGACGTCCGAAGCGTATGTAAAATCTACAGAAATGGATGCTACAAACTTGATTTGGAGGTGGCAAGTTAAGATCTTTGTGTAAGGATAACTTGTCGGTCCACGCCTCCTACATAGACCAAGGTGAGAGTTAGTTCATTATTCTAGATGCTATTTCAGTTTTCTATGTTTACTAAAATATACAATTTTCACACAAAGTTGTTTTGTAGGTTTAATATTGTGCTATGTTTAATGTTCATGTCTCTTACTTTCCTATGTGCCCAAGGGTCCAAGATTTTAACCCAATTCTACGATACCAAGTGTAACGCTCACTAAATTTTTCCCACGCGAAACCCAAGAACAACCTAGGACAAACTAGAAAATTATGTAATAATATTTTTTTAAAAAACGTTCCCATAAAAAGGTTTCAAAAGAAACAGTTGTCACATTATTATTTCTAATTTGTTTATAAAATAATTTTCCCCATTATAACAAAATATTAAAACCCCACATTACATTTTAATGAACTTAATTAGACTAAGCATGGTTTAGGTTTCCCCCTAAATGTTATTTTGATAAACATTTTAATTCCACTATAATTGATAATCCCGCATTTTAATCTCAAGGGTTAAGGGGCCAATATAATTACTAAGTTATTTTAATCCACAAGGTGACTAAGTTTAAAATCAATTGACAAGGTACTCAATTTGGCATGAGGTTAGAATAATAAACACACCCCTACCCCAAAGAGTGACCCCCTTAAAATGTCAACCCATGTATTTTAGAATTTAAACATTTAAATTTAAACTCAAAATCTTCTCACCCACTCCCCACCTACTTTTTATAGGGATGAATATCATCCGTTAGATGGATTGATTTCGGACTCTTAGATGAGGGAAAAGACAACTAACCCTAAAGTATGTTTAAGAAAACTACTTTCTCTTTTCTTTTGGCTTATTGTTTCTCTTTGATTTTACATGTTGTTGGAGGAGGATGGGGAAGCCATTAAAGGCCATTTCAAGCTGTTGGAAGAGGTGAACATGCTCCATTATTTTCTTATTTTATTCACACCCTCTCCTAGGGTTTTAAATGTATTTAAATATTTTATTTATCTCATTATTTCTTTGATTTTCCCAAATGGACTTATGGGTTTTTCTCCATTTTGGTGATACAACTAGAATTGATAAGTTATTTCATTTGGGTAAGAGAATGTATTACTATTATTATTTTCTTTTTTATTTTCCTTATAGAGAAAACCTTAAATACAATATTAGTGATTTAATATATAAGTGTATATATATAAATACACACACACACACACACACACACATGGGTAAGTGCACGAAGTTGGGGGCCAAAAAGTGGACAAAAACCAAAAAAAGAAAAACACATACGCATTCTATTATAACGCGATCGCATTTTAAATTGTCAGGTTTGGGATTTATCGAGGCATAACGCGTACACATTATAATTTGTGTACGCTTTGTAATGCAAACACGTTATATAATGCATATGCGTTATGCCTACTATAAAGAAAAAAAGAGGCCCGAGCCTCTATCATTTTATCTCCCTCAAACGCGAGTTTTAGAGCTTAACCATGCCCTCGCATTTTTTCATTTAGCTAGATCTCAAGCTCAAAGGATTGTTTCTAGAGGTAAGCACAATTCTTTTCTCAAAATTGCATTGAAATATGATAATTATAGATTAAAATTTGAATTGAATACATATCTTTTATTATTACAGTTAGAGGTCGAGGGAATCAACCACAACCAAACCCCCGCTATGCTATCATCCCTTCTCAAACTCCTGCATTGCTCAACATCTCCCTGGGTAGTCAAGAAGATTTAGCAGCCCACATAGTTGAAAATAAAATAAAAATTAAGGATTTAATCAAAACAATGAGGGATTCACAATCTACTGAAACCCCCACCATGCCTCTCTTGCAAACACATTGGAGGCATTACTTTTTCAAGTTGATGCGGAAACGAGGAAAATTGATTGTTAGACAACTTAAAAAGTGGGTTGTAGGGTTTGTTATTCCAAAAATTGTCATATGTGGATGTAAAGAAAAATAAATTTCAAAAGACCTCATATGTGCCTTATTCATGAGACCCCCACACTAATTTTTTTCATGTGCCATTGTCATGTAAATGGTTTCCAATCCATTAGTGCAATAATAATTTGATTAAAAATAATTTTTGGGACCGATGGTGGATGGTGTTTGATTTTACACCTTGTAATAACAACAAGGTGCCACTATACTTTCTAAGGAAACTCTATTGCAAGTTTATCCTCAACGAGATCCCAAATTATTTTGATCTCTCGAGATTTCCAAGGCCAAGGAAAAGGATCTGCACAGGATCAACCAAGTGCACAATGTGCACCTATTCAGTAGGGTAGATTCCCCACAGAGAAGCCCCCTCACCTTGATATTGTCCCTTAAGTAGTGAAGGAGACAATAGAGATTGATACGCTCCACATGCTTCAAGGGATATCTCGCAACCCTTGTTCGATATAGGAGGGATATTTTTGACCAAGATGCTTGTGGAGGTATACGAGTATTCCCTCGTGAGTACTAGCATGAGGCCACATCTTGCTCATCATGTGGTAGCATATGTTAGGGCCCCGAGGAGGACGATACTTTCATGCGTACTTGATTTTGGTGCACCTGGTGCTAGGGGTGCACATGATAATATCACTATGTCGGATGTCCTTTTGAGTGAGACATTTGGATTACATTCATCGACGTCACCTTTGTAGGTAAATTTGTTATGTTTTCTTATGTCCATTATAAAAAGTTTGGAGTACTTGATTTACTTATATATGTTAAATTTTTGAAATAATTGTAGTTGCACATGTATATGCATTGATATTATAGTGTGCGGGAGGCACATCTTCATCTTGACCACTGGTGGTGAGCACCATGCGTACACATGCATTTATAGAGGTAATTTAGAATGTTAATTATGTAAAATTTTCACATACATGTGTGTGTGTGTGTGTGTGTGTGTGTGTGTGTATATATATATATATATATATATGTATATTAGTTTTGAAGTAAAATATATGTATATTCTTGTATGTCCATCTAACTCTCGTGATATACATGTTTGATAAATATTTGACTTCATTGACACCCCACCATCTCTATGACAAGTAGATAAAGGTGTTTCCACCGAGATTTCATCTACGCAGCAACTCATTGAGGTATTCAAACAAAAATAATTTTTGTTAAATATCTCATGTAATTCATATTATGTTAAATTAGATGTTAGTAATGTCTTTCATTTTAGAATTATTAAATTATGTTAATAATGTCCTTCATTATGTATATGTAGGAGTTACTGCGATAGGTAAGAACCTTGTTCATTTGATTCACGGTTGTGGTGGGGTAAAAACAATAGTTCTATATTGATAAAATTAGTTAAAATATTGTCATTATGTAAATGCATGTACTTAGTTCTATTTTCGCTAATTTGTATGTTAGATTTTTGATCTTATGTGTATGTAGGGAGCTTCATCCCCCTCCATTTTGACTTCAAGTGCATGGAATCCTCCATCTCGTCATCTTCGTACCATTGTTTGTACTACAGAGCTCGGATGACTCATCGAGCGTGAGATATAAATTTGGCATGGTCGATAATTTGTGGTAAGTTTGTGTATTTATGTAAATACTTTCATTCTAGCATGGTCTTAAATACATGTTGAAAACATATATAAATTAAGTTTTGACAAAAAAACATTGTTGACATTTAAGCTTATCTACATGCAAGTATTCAACGGAAGAGGACTCAAAGCATGGGCTCAGATGATCCAAACTCATCTCATGGATCTCCATCTTCGTCTCGAGGGAGGACCTTCTTCGATCAAGGCCAAGAGAGGGATAGATTATGATGAGTAAGAAATATATATGTCTTACATGACATTGTTTTTGTATGCCTATATGAATGGCATTGTATGTACACCTATATGGCATTTGAACTTGATGGTATATGACCTATTTGGGCATTTTTGTATTTATTATTTACATTAAAATACTATTTAGAACTTGATTATTTTGTATGAGACGTTACATTTCGAGATTATTTTTGCATGAAACGAATATTAGGTGCACTTGACAATATTTAAGACATTATGGATTATTTTTTCATTTATTGGTGATGTAAATGTACTAGAATTTTCAATGTATAATATACATCAAACTTTGGAAATCAATATTTATATAATTTATGTATACAAAGAGTTACTAATTTGAGTAATTATTCATTCAATTTATCAATGTGTATATGTGTATTTACCCTACTTGCACTTCTTCTTGCTCATGGTCTCTCTGTATTGGTTCCTATCTTATCATGCACTTACTACATTCTTCTATGCTTATTAGTCTTCTCCCCTGTTAAAACACCCGAGAGTCATCACAATTTGATGCCTTTCATCTGTTGATATTTTAGGAATGTCTCTCCATATACATTACTCCAATGCTTGAGAATGTCTCTAGATGCAATGACATTTTGATTCAGACACTCAATGATTCTTGATTGTCTAATCTTGTCCAATTCATGTTATTACCTTTAAATCTATAGGCATTTCAAGTTATTTGGAAATCACATCACACCCTTCACTAGGCTCGATGACTACCCCTATCCTTTTGAAGGCACTTTTGAAAGAATCCATGGGTTTATCATAGCATAAATTATCAATTAATGGAAGGTCACTAAGACGTAGGCCAGCTCACTCCCATCCAAAAATAAACAAGAAATATTTAGGAGGCAATTGATAAATCCCATGTGTTCTTATACATACCCCTATACAATTCATTCTTAAGCCAATCTAGTCATTCGGGGATTTTAAGGGACTACGCCTAGATGAGGTAGTCTGATAGCATGGGTAGTGTAGGGAACCCAAACAAAGCATCCACTAGCGTTCACCTGGCCACCCCGACATGTTTGTGTAGTTGGTTTGGTCCCACGAGCTTCTGTTTGCAAACTACAATGTCTGCGAGTCCTACACTGACTCAGACTGTAGTATTTCACATGTTTGCAAACAAGAGGACAACAAGAGAACCAATTAGAGATGGAGAAAACTAGTAGAGGATTTCATAGAGGGATTGAACATGAAGGTTTTGAATCTAAAGAAATGTCTCTAGCTTCCGCAGAGTCCGAGAAATCACATGTTGAAGATATAACATGGTTTTGTATTAGGCCTCTTAAGAGACTATGCCCGACCGAGGTAACTCAAAAGAATGAGGAGTGTAGGGAACCAAAAACAATGCTCCACTAGCATTCACCTAGCCACCCTGATGTGTTGGCATAGTTGGTTCTGTCACACATTAAGAAACTATTTGCAAAATACAACATCTAGCAGACCTTATCGACTCGGACTACACTATTTCGCATGTTTGCAAACAATAGGACAATGAGAGAATCGAATGGAGATGGATAAAAATGAGATAGGATTTTGTAAAGGGCCCTGATATGGAGGTCTCGGATGTGACGAGATGTCTCTAGGTGCCACTTGAGTCCGAGAAATCACCGTCAAAGATATAACACATTTTGGCCTCGGGCTCTTAAGGAACTACGTCCGCACGAGGTAGCCCAAAGCACGAGTAACATAGGGAACTAAAAAAATCTTCCATTAGCATTCACTGGCCTCCCGACATGTTCACATAGTTGGTTTGGTCCCATGAGCATCTGTTTGCAAACTAAAGCGTCTATGAGCCCTACACCTGACTCGGGCATCGCAGATATTTTACGTGTTTGCAAACAATAGGACAACAAGAGAACCGAATGGAGATGGAGAAAACAATGAGAGGATTTTGTAGAGGGCCATGACATGGAGGTATCAGACCTTAAGATATGTCTCTAGGTACCATGGAGTGTAATAAATCACCTGTCTAAGATATAGCGTATTTTGGCGTTAGGGCTCTTAAGGGACTATGCCGAACAAGGTATCCCGAAAGCATGGTTAGCATAGGAAACAAAAAAACTTCCAATAGTGTTCACCTAGACACCCCGACATGTTGGAATAGTTAGTTTGGTCCCATGATCTTCCGTTTGCAAACTACACCGCCAAGTCTAGAGCCCCACATTGACTCGAGACTTCGATTATTTTACGTGTTTACAAACAATAAGACAATGAGAGAACCGAATGGAGATAGAGAAAACCAGGAGAGGATTTTGTAGAGGGATTCATCATGGAGGTTTTGGATCTGATGAGATGTCTTTAGGCTGTACTGAGTCTTAGAAATCACATGTTGAAGACATAGCATGTTTTGGTCTCATGGAACTTAAGAGACTACACCTGAACGAGGTAGCCCGAAAGCACAGGGAGCGTAGGGAACCAAAAAAAACCTCCACTAGCGTTCAATAGGATACCATGACATTTTGGCATAGTTGGTTTGATCCCACAAGCTTCGTTTACAAACTATAACATCTAGAATCCCTACACCGACTCGCATGTAGTATTTCATGCCTTTGCAAACAATAGGACAGCGATAGAACTGAATGGATATGGATAAAACCATGAGAGGATTTCGTAGAGGACCCCAACATAGAATTCTCAGATCTAATGAGATTTCTCTAGGTGCCATGGAGCCTGAGAAATCAACCCTCAAAGATATGGTGTGTTTGGGCCTCAGGGCTCTGAAGGGACTAAGCCCGGACGAGGTACCGAAAGTACGGGGTGCATAGGGAACCAAAACGAAGAATCCACTAGCATTCACCAAGCAATCCAAATGTGTTGGAAAAGATAGGAAAATGAGAGAGCCAGATGGATATGGATAAAACCGTGAGAGGCTTTCATAGGGCCCTGAAAATTTTTCCATGTTAGTACTGAAGAGCTTCAAACTTTCATTGAACGACTACATAAATCTAACCTAAATAGTCAGAGTAATAGACTAAATCAGCATTCTATTTCTCACATATAAAATGAATTTCTTCCTTCAAAAAATAAACTATGGGTGAATGCTCAATCAAAAATAAATTATAATTATAAATGGCTTTCGTGCTCAATTATCAATACTTCATTGTAGTTTTTCTTGCTAGTATGTTACTTTTGGAACTACCTGGTTTGATTTGTGAAGTTGAAGTAGCTAGGATTAATAAAAATAATCAACTTGGCATGTTGTCCTTAAGATTATCCATGATTCTATCGACAACATGACATAGATATTCCATTCTAGTTATGTTGTGATCCTTCCACGCTTCCTATTTTTCCTTTTCTTCTTTGCGTATCTTCTCTTTAAGTTCTTCCAGATGTTTTTGGGTAATCAAATTGAATCTTTATGACTTTCAGGAGGCATTTCTTCTTGAAAAATAGTGACATCTTCAACTAATTATTTTTCTTCATGATGTTCACTATCATATCAAGTTGAAGACTGAAAATTTATATGGCCTTCGGCTTCTTTTTGGGCACAAACAACCTTTTGTAATGTCCAAAAAATTCAGGCTCTTCATTCTCTGTTTGATTGAAGATATTCATTCTTTCAAAATGAACAGTTGGAACATTGGTGGTCTCCCCAAAAACTAAGTTCATATTCTACATAGTTGCATCCTATGGCAAAATCATTGAACATTGGTGGTTTCCTCCACCCGTGCTTTCAGCTACCTCGTCCGGGCGTAGTCCCTTAAGAGCCCTAAGGCCAAAGCACACTATATCTTCGATGGGTGATTTATCAAACTCCATGGCACCTAGAGACATATTTTCATATCTGAAACCTCCACGTTGAATCCATCTACGAAATCCTCTCACACTTTTCTCCATCCCCATTTGGTTCTCTCATTGTCCTATTGTTTGTAAATGTGTGAAATAGTGTAGTTTAAGTTTGTGTAAGGCTACTAGATGTTGCATTTTGCAAATGGTATTTTTTGGGACCAAAACATTTGTGCCAACATGTCTGGATGGCCTGGTAAATGCTAGTGGAGGCTTTGTTTTGGCTCCCTATGCTGCCCATGTTTTTGGGATACCTCGTCAGGCATAGTCCCTTAAGATCCCTGAGGCCAAAACATGTTATATCTTTGACAGGTGATTTCTCAGACTCCATGGAACCTAGAGACATCTCATTAGATCCAAAACCTCCATATTGAATCTCTCTACGAAATCATCTCATGGTTTTTTCCATCCCCATTCGATTCTCTTTCTGTCCTATTATTTGTAAACACTCCAAATAGTGTAGTCTGAGTTAGTGTAAGGTTACAAGATGTTGTATTTTGCAAACGGTAGCTTGTGGAACCAAACCAACTACGCCAACACATCAGGGTGGCAAGGTGAATGCTAGTGAAGGATTTTTTTGGTTCCCTACACTCCCCATTCTTTTGAGCTACCTCGTTCGGGCGTAGTCTCTTAAGAGCCTTGAGACCAAAACACGTTATATCTTCGACATGTTATTTCTCGACTCCATGGTAACTAGAGACATCTCGTCGATCAAAAAATTCCATGTTAAATCCCTCTATGAATGCCCCTCCTAGTTTTATCCATATCCATTCGAGTTCTCTTGTTTTCTTATTGTTTGCAGACACGCGAAATACTTTGCAGCCTAAGTCGGTGTAGGGCTCCTAGTTGTTGTAGTTTACAAAAGGAGGCTCATGGGAACAAACAATTTGGCCAACATATCTCGATGGTATGTTGAATGCTATTGGAGTATTTTCTTTTGTTCCCTATGCTACTGTGCTTTCGGGATACCTCGTCAGTGTAGTCCCTTAAGAGCCCCGAGGCTAAAACACGCTATATCTTCGACGTGTGATTTCTCGAGACTCCATGGCACCTAAAGACATCTCATTAGATCCAAAACCTCCATGTTGAAGCCCTCTACAAAATTCTGTCATGGTTTTCTCCATCTCCATTTGGTTCTCTTGCTGTCCTATTGTTTGCAAATGTTCCAAATAGTGTAGTCTACATCGGTGTAAGGTTGCTAAATGTTGTATTTTGCAAACGGTAGCTTGTGGAATTGAACTGTCTGGGCCAACATGTCTAGATAGCCTTGTGAACACTAGTGGAGATTTTTTTTTGGTTCCCTATGCTACCCATGCTTTTGGGCTACCTCGTCCTAGTGTAGTCCCTTAATAACCATGAGGCCAAAACATGCTATATCTTCGACGAGTGATTTCTCACACTTCCATGGCACCTAGAGACATGTCGTCGCGATCCAAAACCTCCATGTTGAATCCCTCTACAAAAAAAATCTCTTGTTTTTATCCATATCCATTCGGTTCTCTCGCTTTCCTATTGTTTGCAAACACTCAAAATAGTGTAGTCTGAGTCAGTGTAAGGCTGCTAAATGTTGTATTTTACAAACAGAGCTTTTGGGACCAAACCATCTAAGCCAACACGTCCGAATGGCCTGGTGACCTCTAGTGGAGTTTTTTTGGTTCCCTACACTACCCGTGCTTTCGGACTTCCTTGTTCGGGCATAGTCCCTTAAGAGCCCTGAGGCCAAAACATGCTATATCTTTGACATGTGATTTCTCAGACTTCGTAGCACCTAGAGATGTCTAGTCGATTTGAGACCTTCATGTCTGAGCCCTCTATGAAATCGTATCATTGTTTTATCCATCTCCATTCAGTTCTCTTGATGTCCTATTGTTTGCAAACACGTAAAATAGTGTAGTCTGAGTCAATGTAAGTATGTTAGATGTTGTATTTTGCAAACGGTAGCTTGTGGGACTAAACCAACTATGCAAACACATCAGGGTGGCTAGGTGAATACTATTGGATGATTTTTTCTTGTTCCCTACACTCCTTGTGCTTTCATTCTACCTCATTCGAGCATAGTCTCTTAAGAGCCCTGAGACCAAAACACGTTATATCTTCGACATGTGATTTTTCGAACTCAGTGGCACCTAGAGACATCTCATTAGATCCAAAACCTCCATGTTAAAGACCTCTATGAAAGCCTCTCCCATTTTTCTCTATCTCCATTCAGCCTCGAGTCATTTAAGGTTGTCCATTGCCAATCACCTAAATAATATAGGTGGTGAAATGAGAATTTTAATAAGATATTTTTACAATGTAGGTTGTGAAATGAGAATTTATTTTTTTGTTCCTTTCTAATAATTAATTTTTCTTAGCTTCACTTGGCTTCAAGAATAATAAATTCTTTTATCGACAATGCCAACCACGTGAAGGTGGAAGCATTTTTGGCACCACTAACCTACATAGACATGTTAGTAAGTAATTAAATAGAATTTTAAATCATAAAAAATTTAAACAAAATCATTTAAGTAAATATTCAAATTAAATTCATGAAGAACATACCTTCACAAATTCAATACAATGAACCGCAAGGATTAATTCTATTCTTGACAATAGCAAGAATTGCTTCATGATTTGATTCACGAAACTTCCACAGTTTCTTGTTTAATGGCCGACCTCAATATTTGATCAATTTAATATTTTTGTAAGGACCAAATGTTAATAGTGAAGTATCTTCGATTTACTTCATAGTATTCAAACAACTGAATGTTTGATTTTTTGATAGGATATTGACAAAGCCAAGTTCCGGTGACTACCATCGATCCAGATTGGGATACTCGAAGGTCTTCACCATCAATGACTTTGGAATTCAATTGTTTTCCCCTCTACACAATGAGACAAGAAGTAGTATATTCCCTCTTCTTTAAATTCCATTGCAATAACTACAAAAACGTACCTATGTATGTATCACAAAGTAAAACTATTCATCAATTTAAAAATACATTAAGTGTTAACCATTTAATAATTTATAAATCTAAAACATGGCATGTACATATATGTATGTACCTTGTTGCACTAAATCAAATACTTGGTCAAAGTCAGGCGATGTTGTCATTTGATATGAAGACCATGCAAGTTGTAATGCTCATGGAACTTGATGTGTGTTGAGTGGAATTAGAGGTCTACAAGTCCATTAATCCACCCATTGTTATGACTCACATTAATTCCATGCAAAATCAATGCATGATATACAAAAACATGTCATGCACCTAATATAAATAATCCAAGAATTTACATCTTAACTATAAAATGAGTGCATATCACTTGATCCCGCAACTATCATATAATCTTCAAAGTTTTCTAGAGGTTGTTCCTCTATCAACCAAAAATATCTATGAACTGTTGATCTCTCTTGATTCATGGCCCGTATTCTTGAAACACAAATCAAAAATGTTTTTGCATCTATAATTTAGCACCATCCTTGAACTTTAACTCTTCTCTTGCAAGTGCTCTTTTCACACATGCTCCTACACCATTATGCTCTCCTTTTCCATGCGCTACCTCAGTAAAACTCCATATATGTCGTACATTTGTTTCTTTGTGCATCCTACTTAGCCAATAAAACATTTGTGCATTCTTGAATTGTGATGTGCAGTTGTCTCGACCAAATGTAATGTTGATCGAAACTAATGTTCCTCTCATCTAAGTTCGCATAAAACACCTGGAAACACCCTTGTACATATTCTGTAGAATGTGTCCGATCATCACCGATGTAGAAATCATACTCTCTTAATATTTTTCAATCTTGCTCAGTGCTTTCAGGAGAGTGCATGAATGTTATATGCATGAAAATAGAAACTTTCACTAAGTTATAATATTGAGACAGAAGGTCCATTTGTGGTCGCAATGTGTAATTCTTTACAAAGTCAACTACTGAAACAATAGTACCAAGTGGGAATGTGTCCTTGCTTGAATTGTTCATCCACCCATTGATCTCTGTGTGTGTGCCTTGCATAGTCACAAAAAAATTCCTCTCTACGAATCTGACCATATATTCTTATATAGGTAATTTTTTTCTAGCAAACACACACCTCTTAAATTCTTTTCCATATTTTAATTGATACGCCACTGATTTATATTTGGTGAAATCAACCAATTAGTTTCCTATTGAATATGTACTCTCCTCATGGATATAACTTTTCAGATTTGGCAAGCCACCGCATACATTGCACATTCCATCCAAACATGTTTTGTTATAAAAACTTGTCTTGTTGATTTTTCACAGAATATTGTCAGAATAAATTCCCTTGAATATTTTTTTGTGGGACATTTATTCCGCACTCCTATAAAATTATTTCAATATGTAAAAACACGACGTATTTAACAAAAACATCATAATGCATTGAAAATTCAACATGATGCCACTAACAACAAGTGGTACGTGAGTGATTGATTTTCACATAAAAGGGTTTTCTCATTTAAAAGAATCTTTTGCTAATGTTAAGTTTTAGATTTTCATTTTTAAACTTAAAGAATTTTTTTATTCATATATAAGAAATGTTTTGCACATGATTCACGATTACAAGAACCTATTCTTCTTTTTATTGTATCTCTTCTATTCAAGTGACACCTTTGTGTTGTCATTCCAAAATTTTACAATTGATTATTTTAGAATATCATATGTATTCTTGTCTTTTCATGGAATTCTACTAGAGGAAGCCCAATAGTCGGTGTTATTGACTAACTCAAGATGTTTATGTCTCTCTATTGCTTTCATTAGTATTTTTATGTTTAGCTTCAAAGCACTACTTATTTTTTTAATGAAGCATTTATTAACTATTTTATCACTTATTAAATAATTAGTAAGTGCATATCATGTAGCATTACTATCTTTGGTGTTTCTTTTTCCACCTACGGTTTGGTATGCTTTATGTACGTTGCCAACAATTGACGCATTTTGATGAACAACATTAAATGTTCTTAACCCCGTGGTCTTCATTATAGGTCTCATCTTAATTAATTTTATCAATATAACAAATAATTTACATCTTTGTGTGTCATTTAAATTCTCAAAGTAATTATCCTAAATTCCACTAGCTTTTCTTCTCGCATTTCTTTCTTACATTTTTTAGGCATTGGTTTTATAATGTTTTCATCAATTTCAATTAAGTGAATTGGTTTTCTTCACAAAATGGAAGGAGGTGTTATTAGAGGTGAAGATTCATTTACAATGTTACTTTCTTCATTTAGTGTTCTCATACAAATTTCGGGGTTAACATTTGGATTCTCGGGTAAGGGTTCCACAATCGGATTCATATCAATTTATTCATCCATACCAACATTATCATTCAATTCAATATCATTATTCATTACAAAATCATTATTCTCTACATTTTCATTATGTATTTCATCCCCATTTTCTAATTCATTAGCTACATTTTATATAGTGGATGTACCTTTCCATGCTCGAAGCTTTTGCATTCTCTTCAATTTATTTATTCTCTTCTCTTCCAATTGCCCCTGGTGTCTTTTTCTTGACTTTCCTTTTGTCGTTAGCTCAACGTTTATCACCCATGATTAGAAAAAATAAACTAGAGGGGTAGGTGACAAAAAAACTACTAAAAATCATGCAAGAATGTAGAGAAAGTTGTAGACAAAATAGAATGTTTGAGAATCCCCATGAAAGAGATGAAAGGGACGCTGGGGATCACAATATATAAACAAAGAAAAGCATGTGCACGTTTTGTATTTTTCTTTTTCAATCCATATCTCAAGGCTTGGGATCCGGTTTGGATCCCCAAGCCTGAGGCATGGACCTATACAAACATAGCAAACAATGTGTTTTTGCAAGAAAAAGTAAAAATGCCACTTCCTCTATGATAAATCAAAATAAAAAAATCGATCCATTTTAAAAAAATTATACCATGACATAGAGCAGAGTTTCTTCTTTCTAAAAATATATTTTTCAAATTTTCTGACTAATATAAGGTTTCCATATTATTTATTTTCTAACTATGCCTTTTTATAGCTATTTTTGAAGTGTAAATATGTCTATCTTTCATGGTGTATATTTTTTCCGGGGTGATCAAAATTTAATAAATATTATACTAACCCAAACTAGGCATAATTATATACATATTACAAAAACATTTCTAATTTTCGATATTTTTTGAGGTAGTTATGGGGGACATGGTTGGAGCTCTGTTATTTTCAAATCTTAAAATTTACGTACTAGAAAAATAATAAATAAAAAAATATTCACTATAAAAATATTTTAAAAAAGAGCCCAAACTAGATGCTCCTAGGTAATTTTCTACCAAAGGGTTTCCAAAAATACTAAATGGTGCTCAAAAAATGGTGGGGGCATGAAAGTCACTATATTATGTTTGTTAACAAAAATAGGAGCATCTATTGGTATTTTAGTTGTTGAACCCATTTAAACTTATTTGTTTTCAATAAAATTTAGTAGCTTAGAAACTAGACTCAAAATTCTATGATTCATATTTCTACAACATCTTCCAATTTTGAGTGTAACTATTTTGAAAAAATCGAGACAAGTTGAAGTTTTTATTTTATTTTCAGAAAAATGCTTCCACTTAAGACCCCCTTTTGGCCCTCCAACTTGGTGCACATACATACATACATACATACATAAATACATACATACATACATACATACATACATACATATCGATTTGAAAAGCCATTAAGCTTGACCATGGATGTATACTACACATTCCATAGAAAAAAATGAAAATGCACGAGGATTAAGAGAATATTGGGCCACACCCCTTTTCTTGCATTGTTTATTGTATGGTTTGAGATAAGTGTTTTGGGGTTGGGGGAGAGTCACCGAACCCACCCCCATCCCATCAACAAATGGGGTGGGGGGTGGGGTCGGCAACCCTCCCCAACCATATTCCCATTCTAAAAACCCTTAAGGGTTTAAATAAATTCAATTACTTTTCTTTTATATAAAATATTATTTATATATATATATATATATATATATATATATTACTAACATTTTAATATTAATAATAATTTAATATTATTAATATTTTAATAATAATAATATTTGGATTTTTTTTTGTTTAGTACTACTATCAAGGTAATAATATTTATATTATTATTTGTGTTACTAATTTTAAGTTCATACATTAAATTTTCTTTGTGAAAATTTGGTAGTGTTGGAGTTAGAGGTTTTAAAAGAAACTAAGTCAAATTTCACTTATTAGTATATCAAGATACAATGTGTTTAAATAAATTTTACAATAACTTAGTAATAATTTTACACATTCTAAGGAGGCTAATGCCTAAGTTGCAATGAGAAATTTCTTTTCTCTATTAGTGTTAAGGATTACTATATTTATATAAATCAAGCAAATAACAATTTTAAATTTAATTTCTTTCCATCCACTTGAATAAAGTTTAAATTGCTTTCAATAGTGAAAGAAAATGAACAAGATAGTCTAACTTCTTCTTTTACATGCCTTTCAAGTAACACAATGAAATGTAATATTTCTTCATGAAATTTTCCAACATTCCACAAGAGAGTTTCAACAATATTTCCAATAATTTATTTAGAACAAGAGCAACACACTTTTGTGGGAAATAAATCAACTACAATGAAATAAGATATTTCCCTTTATAAACTTATTTTCTATTTCAACAAAACTAGCTTTACAAACACAATTCTTTCTTTTCCCTTTTCAACATACAATACAACTTCAATATCCAATAATCAATTCAAATTTTCTTTACAAAGATTAATACAATATCTTCGACTTAAAGTGGGAATTTTTACAAGAAGGAAAGCTAAAATGAAATACAATGTCTTCAATCATATCTCAAAAATCAAGTCTTCAACAAAACTCCATCTTCTTTTCACTTGACCACAATAACCATAAATGGAGCAGAGGAAACACTCTCCACCAAACCAAAATTCCAGAGACAAGAAGAAGCTGTTCATGTCATTGGCCCCCAAGTCCCAACCACAAGGCAATAAGGGATGTTTTAACACATGGCAACTAAAACAATTCTTCAACATTCACTTTCAAACAACCAATCACATAAGAAAGATAACCACAAAACACTTATTTTTAAACACAAAGAATTCCCAAACAAAGGCTTCTAAAATAGCCAAAAAGAGATAGGAAAAATGGGGTGCCCTTGTGCCTCCCAAGGGTTTGGATGCCCACCTCTAAAACCCTCCAACACACATTCAACCCAAAGTCTCTTATGCCTCCCTCACAACAAAACTATGTCTCTTATGCCTCCCTCTCTCTTATGGCTCCCACAATACATAACATAATAGAATAGAATAAGGTGGGGCATCCAAAACCCACTCCCTCCTAAACCCAACAATAATCTCTTATGCCTCCCAACATATTTCATCCCCATATCCAAATCTCAACACAACCTAATGTCAAAATACTACCCAACACTTAAAGCAAGAGCACAATTTCATAAAATCACATAACATGCAAGAAACGAGATCCTACCTTTCCATGGTAAAAGTCCTATTTAAAATATAGTCCCAAAATCTTCAATACAAGAAATTTTCTAAACAATTTTCCAACTCCCCAAGAAATCATCCAAAAATAGAGGTCAAAAATAAGTGATTAACCCCCAATTCCTTTCAAAAATTTCAATAAATAGAAGAGAGGAGCAGGAAAATGATGTGGTTGTAAGTAGGATGCCACATCCTTTCTTCTCCACTCCACATCACCCAAGTTAAACCCATACTCCAAGGAAAATAAATGAGTGGTTGAGAGGTATGAAAAACCTCTTACACATACCATTTCAACCCATACCCTTTTAGGCCAAGAAATAAACATATGTAAGAAAGTGCGATAAAAAATTACAATTTTTCTTCCCAAAACACATAATGGGGTCTATTTGTGACCCCCCAACCCATAGGTAGGGTTAGTATAGTAATTTAAGAGGTGTGGGACAAGTTTAACTTGTCCCACAAGCCTCCAAAATTTACCCTTAAGGACAAATCCAAATTTTTTAGGAGAGGTGGAGTGTACTACACTCAAGCTCACAAGCACTCAACTTAAAACACATAAACCAAATAGCCATCTAATCTAATAAATGAATTCTTTTGTCCCATCCATATTTAGTTTAGAGCATGGTTAATTTACTAATCTAGACACACATTAAATAAGTAATAAAAGGGAATTGCATCACTATAAAATCACATGCTAAACCTTGGTCACATTTGGAGGTTATTCATTCCCATGGGGACCCCTAACAATAAACAAGACACATACAACACCACACAAGTTTCCATGGTGACCCTTGTTGAATCCATCCGGTATTTTGATGTGGTTGGTCTCTAATCCCCGTTAGTTGTGTTATATTTTACTTGCAAAAATTATAATACATCCTTCGGCCTTGTGGCCACATCAAAACATCCAAGATAAAATATACAATATAAATCAACAATCATCCACATAAATTAAATTAAATCATCATCTAGACAAGTAATATTATTATTTCTAATTTTCCAACAACATCTCAATTCTACATTCATCACTACCAATCAAAATCGCAATATTAGTTTAACTTTTACACTTACTCAATATGACAAAAATATCAAATGTCAAAATATATAATCATGTCAACAACACATTATCGGGAATATAAAATATGTCTAATAATCCACTCATAATATCAGTAAATCAAAATCTAACAATAGTCCAAGTATCTTAATCATCTAACATCATGCTAAGTCAAAATGATACAATAATGTCCATATGTGTAGCCAACAATATCAAAATCAAAAGTAATAGATTTTAAAGGGAAGTGGGCACTACAACCCACTCACTTGAAGATGGGGAACGATATGGTTTGAGGACTCGTGGTCCTTCTTTTGCTGATGTTATATCCAACTAGTCAAAGATCGGTGGAAGAAGAACTAATAATATCTTGAAACCATCTTAGGAGACCTCGATGCTGAAAATAGAGGAGGATCTGCTTCAAAAGGTTCTTAAGGAGGAGGAAAATATTTCCCGCCTAGGTCTCATATGCAGATTTTAAAAAATGGCATAAAATTTATCATCTCGATGATTGGATTGCTCGAGAGATTGAGATAAAAGACGAGAATGTAAGATTGAGCTTTATCCAATCTCGCTAATGCATATTTCATTGTTGTCTTTGAAACCCCTGAAGATAGGGATTTATGTTTTAATTAACATTAGGTTTAGCGTGAACATGAGATCATGTAAAATCCATGGAATCTATCTTTTGATCCTTTAAAAGACTCTTTTGATACCTAACCGATCAGGGTTTACTTGCTTGGACTCCCACTTCAGCTTTGGAACAGATCTTGTTTGATTACTATAGGGGATACTCTTGGCTCAAGTGCTACTGATTCTTGATAAGAACTTCATTCAAACCCACATTACTTATGCTCGAATCCTTGTAGATATTGATACCTCCCAAGCCTTACTAGTAGAAATCAATCTGTAGATTGGTGAAAGACTCTGGGTATAGAGGTTAGACTACGAGGGACTTGCTTTCAGATGTCGGCGTTGTTTCCAAATTGGTCATATTATAGAATATTGTGAACATTTCAAATGCAAGACAAAACTTGCATGGTGGAAATATTCTCTACCAAAGCATCTAACAATCAATCCCCATATATAACCAGTTGTGGAATCTAGCACTCTTATGCATGTTGATTCACCCACATTGGAAGTTTCTCCAAACAAAACAGAGAAGTTACCCCCAGATTCTTCTTTTCAAGGCAATGATTTAGTGATATATTGTGCTTGAACCACCTTCTTGAGGGTCACATTCCTATTAAGTCACTTGAATTGGTTTTCTGATTTGATTGGAAGAAGGAAACAAGAAATGGACAGTGGTGGATAGGAAAAAGAAGGGATACGAAAATCTAAATTCCCCGTCATCTCAAAAAAAGAATGAATCCTGTCCTTTTGTTTGCTCTCATTGGTACATCTAGGTTTTGGCCTACTTTGTTGTTGCTAGGTAGTGTTTTTGCTATTAATTTCTTGTTTATTAGCTATTATTGAGCTATAGGATTGATAAATATAGGTTGTGTTCTTGGTAGGGTGTCTTACATCGTTGGGCTTATTAGTTATATCTTGAATTTGGTCACTTTTTATAATGTTGATATGGTAAAATGTGGATTTTGACCGGTGTTATACAAGGTTATAGTCCCTTTCAAAAACTATTTACCAATAATAATAATAATAATAATAATATAATATTATCTAAATAAAACTATTTAACAATCTAAATAAATTTTTTCCTCTATGTATGCACTCATTTTTAATTTCAAAGAAATATTTAACTACAAAGTAAAATAATAATTTAAAATATCAAAAATAATAAAATAACAACTTGAAAAAGATCATATGTGGAGAGAAAATATGTTCTATTTATTATAAAAAGTGTATATATCATTATATTGTTGTATATATCTTTCCCCTGTAGATATAGAAAAGCAAAGGAATATGGAAAATCAAAGGGCGCATGTAAAGGGCGCATGAAAATGGATGTCGAAATGTAAATGGATGCGCCTATGGTGTAGGTAAGAATATGTCGACATGCGAAAAGTCACGCCTTGGTGCACGTAAAGGGTGCATGACACGGAGTGTCGACAAGGCAAAAGTGACGCCTTAGCTTAGCGCAGTAAGGGCGCATGACATGGAGTGTCGACAGGGAAAATTCGTGCCTTGGCGCACATAAATGGTGCATGACACGGAGTGTCGGCAGGGAAAAAGTCACGCCTTGGCACACGTAAAGGGCGCATGACACAGAGTGTCGACAGGGCAAAAGTCGCGCCTTGGCACATGTAAAGGGCGCATGACACGGAGTGTCGACAGGGCAAAAGTCACGCCTTGGTGCATGTAAAGGGCGCATGACACGGAGTGTCGACAGGGAAAAATTCACGCCTTGAGTGCAGGTTAAGGGCACATGAAAATGGATGTCGACATGTAAATGGATGCGCCAAGGCGCAGGTTAGAAGATGTTGACACGCCAAAAGTCACGCCTTGGCACGGGTAGAAGGCACACGTCAAAAAATGTTGACACAAATATGGATGCACCTTTGGCGCAAGTAAGAGAGTGTCGACACAAACATGGATGCGCCTATGGCGCACCTTAAGGAGGCACAACATTCTGAGCACTGACAGAAAGCAGACCCTGACCCAGATATTCGGATGGCCATAACTTTTCACAGGGAGCTCGGATTCATGCAAGGTTGGAATTTTTGGAAAGCTTACGAGGTCCTCTATCCAACTACGACTAGATATATTTAATTAGGTGAGAAAAATTCTTAAAAATGTAAAATACAGTTTTCCACTTTTTGGGTTTGCTAGGGTTCTCACCTACCATCATAATGAGATGAATTAAATGCAACCTAGAGGTGGTTGGGGTAGATTTGGAATTCCTCTCTCTTTTCTCTCTCATTCTTCCTATAAATTGTAAGGATGGGCTTCTTTCTAAAGGTTGGACATTCTTGTTTTGCCCCTCCCTTCTTCTCTTTGGCAGGTGAATTTGTGGAGTTCAAACCTCCCATTTAAAATTGTAATGCAACTTTGCCTCTTGGCATTTTGTAGTGTATTGTGCCAATCTTTGGAGCAAATAATACATGTCTGTGGATGATTATCAACCCTTTCTGTGTTAATTTGCATCCCCTTGACCTTTCACTGTGAATTTGGTTACCTGTGCATGATCTTGCATTACATTTAAATGGTTTGTGTTTATTGGCAAGACAGGTGTTCTTCATTCCTCGGTGCATCACCTTTGTTAGTTTAGATTTATTTTCTACGCATCTCCTTACCCTATCTCCTTGGCAAGTTAGATTAGGTTTTTGAGGAAACCCTCTGCAAATTTTACGTGTGCATCTGAACAGAGGAATAGGAACTGGCCTTCATCCCGAGAGCTTTTTTGATTTCGCAAGGTCCCACACTTGGGAAAAGCTCCATGTTATGCAATCGCACTAACTTGTCTCAACCCATCGAGTTCGCAAATATTGAAGTCTTTGTGATTCACCAACAACATATTCTTTTAAACTTAATGTAACATTCAAATAACTCCTAATAGTTATTAGGACACTTTAATAAATAAAAAAATACTCCAATAACTATTGTTATTCAAATCCTCTCAAAGAATTTTGTTCATTTGTTTTTACATCATCTTGCACAATAACATGGTTACATCATCTCCTCCCAAGCATGGTTATGATGATTCCTATATTAAGAAAATGAAAGAATTAATGGTGTAAGAAATTTATGTTCATAAATAAAAATATTTTTAATAATAAATATATTTACACAAAAATTTATTTTATAAAAATTAAGGTATCACTATTTTCATTTTATTTATTAATTTTTCCCATCTTTTCATTCCTCATCTTTATAAAACCCTAGAGTAAATAACTTGTGTATTACACATCACTTTTAAAAATTAGAGACAACTAATGAAAAGAGAATCGTGAAAAGAGAAGCTTGGTTTAATGATATTATGTGGAAAAACATCTGCATAGTCGTATATAATATCTACATATCACAAAGGACCTTGACATTCTCATAAACTAAAGACCCACCACCACGATCAATATATCTTTTCCAATTGTCTTTGCTAAAAACACATCGAAAAATCTTGTCGAACTAATTAGTGTCATTATTATCCCAATACAAATGGGAAATATTTTAAATTGGATTAATATCAATACAAAACTTCTCAAAAAAGGAGCATTGAATTTTTATCGAAAGTATAATCAAGCTGAAAAAATATTTACAAGGCGTGTTCATCACCAATAAGATTGACATTAACAAGATCAATATCCTCATCATGAATGGACAAGCCATCATTTGACATAATGAACTGAACTATCCTATAGGATTTTGAAAAAATATGAACCTTAGATTGCCATCAGGAATACTTTATCCACAACTAAACTACACATGACAAAAGGTGATCCTTGACATTTAATTCTTTGAATATTTTCCTCTAATCTCTTCCTACAGAGTCTCTTAAATTGTTTGTTTTTGACCTCTTTCAGATGAGCATCTTTCCATCCTCTCTTTTGGATCCACACTCCCTCTCATTGTCACCTTCCCCGGGTTACATTCACTACATAGTAAGGCAAATCTGCACCACCCACATGCATGCAAAATTATCTTGAATCACCATTCCACTACTCATGTTTCCTTGAGATCTTGTTGGTGTAAAATTATTTTTAAAGGTCCAACCTTGAAGGGATATCATTTCCTTTCATCGCTACACCACCCCTCATTCAAAAAGGAGGAAGATGGCATGAACACCATTATTTTCCATGTTTGAGCTTGTGATATTTTAGTAATGATATGTCCATTTCCATCAAGTGTAGGAATTTATCCTTTGCATTTATAAATCCTCCTTATCGTGTTGCTCCCTATCATATCATCATTGAGTAGGGTATCCCTTGAAAATTTTCCCAATAATTATGGATCTTCAAGATATTCAAGAACCTTGAATTATGCATTCTGTAATGATAAAATGTCTTACCTCAACTCGTTGCCATTAGTAATTAATTATCTACCATTTATATCAGAAAATATTGAGGTGAAGGTATATAGTGATGGACTCCACATGTACATATGGCATGGTAGTCGGTTAGAAGATTAAATATATTTAGTAACCCGCATGCATCGTACAAAAATACAACCACGTGGACCTACGTTGGATGTTTCTTAATTATTGGTATTTTTTAATGAGAGTTAAAAATCCAACTATCTCATTGATTTTTGAAACTCTTGTGGCACACATATTGTATGGTCATTTTACCATTTTGTCAAATTTTTGATTCTTATTAAAAGTTCCACCTCACCGTAGTATTGCTAGGAATGTGGAATCTTTTCTAAACAACTATTATTATCATATATTAAATATTTGTTAAATTAATTCAAAAGTGTATTATAATAATTATCTATATTAATACAATTTTTTTCTTAATATTCTAATTGATTTTGTTATAATTTTTCATATAATCAATAAAGTTGTAATTTCATGCAAAGAAGACCAAGAACACTAAAAGTTCTTTGTTGAGTCGAATCACAGCACCCACCAGGACTCCACAACGCGATCGTTTGAGACTCCCAAAGTCAATTGCACAACATGGAGCTTTTCCCAAGTGTGGGACCTTGCGAAATCGAAAAAGCTCTCGGATGAAGGCGGCTCCTATTCCTCTGTTCGGATGCACCAATAAAACACAGAGGTTTACCCCAAAAACCTAATCTAACTACCAAGGAGACAGGGAGAGAGAAATGCATGAAAAATAAACCTAAGCTAAGGAGGTGATGCACCGAGGAATGAAGGACATATGTCTTGCCAATAAACACAAACCATAAAAATTGCAATGCAAGATATTATGCACAGACAACCATATTCACAGTAAAGATCGTAAGGAGGCAAAAGAATACATGGAGGGTTGAGAATCATCCATAAAATGCATTTTTATATTTGCTCCAAAGGGGATACATCACTGCAAAAATGCCAAGAGGCAAGGTTGCATTACAAATTCAAATGGGAAGGTCCGAGCTCCACAAATCCACTGCTAGGGGGAGAAGAAGGGAGGAGGCACAAAACAAAAATGTTCAACCTTTTAAAAACAGCCCCCTCCTTACATTTTATATGGAGGAAAAGAGAGGGAGAAGAGAGGAATTCGAACTGCCCCAACCACCTCCAAGACTGCACTTAACTCTTCAACAACCATGGTGGTAGGTGAGATCTCCAACGCCCGTCGGGTTCGGAACTCCCTTGTGCATTTACATCGGGCTTGGAAACTGGCTCGACATGCTTTTTGACCATGCGTTTCCGACGTGCAAACCCGACTATGAAACCCGATTTTCTTTGTGCGTCGGGTTTTTTAACCCTTGCGACATGTCCTTTGGTGTCGGGTTTTGGTGGGCTCCCGACATGCTTCCTTTTCATGCTCTTCCGGCGTGTTTACCCGAAAACCCGATTTCCTAGGTGCGTCGGGTTTTGGAGACCCCCCGACACATTTTTCCTTTGTCGGGTTTGGAAGAAACCCCGACATGTTTCCCTTTGCTGTTCGCCCGACCTGTTAACCCGCGTTTGCATTCGCGTCGGGTTTTTCGGCCTTCGCGACATGTTTCCTTTTCCCGTGCCCTGTTTTCTTCGTCGGGTTTTAGACCCCGACATGCATTCGCGCCATGGAAACCCGAAATGCTTGCCCGACCCGGAAACCCGAATCCTTTGCTGTCGGGTTTTAAAAAACCTTCGACATGTATTCGTTCCTTGTTTATCCGACTCCTCCTTCCGCATGGTTTCCGCGATTTTGCCCTGGTGTCGGGCTTCTCAACCCTTCCGCCATGCCTGGCTTCCTGCTGTCTCTCGCGCCGTGTTCTTCCTCCCGGTCCTCCCGCTTCCTCTCGCGCCGTCCTGTTCTTCCTCCCGGTGTCGCAAAAAGGGGGAAATATATACAACAATTTGGCGACTCACGGGGTTACCTGCCTGCTAGGTAGAAGATCAGTGGCCTTTTAGCAATCCATTGGGCATGGAGTCATAAGCGATATCCTGAACCAACCCGATATCCGATCCTGAACCTGATACCGCAACTCCTTCTCTGAGAGCACACTGAACTTAAGAGTTGTTCTCACCAAAAACCGCTGCAATGAACCATGCCAGAGCAAAACCAACACCACAAAAACTATGTACAAAACTGGAAATCATACATGCCCCAAAATGGGACATGCAGAGTGTGCACAAGCACTTCTTCTACTGAAAGCAAATCTACCTACTCTACTCTAGCTGGAAGCAAAGGCAAGCTAAACAAACCCTGCAACTGGTTGTGAGAAATAACTTCCTTTCTTCAAAATTGGCAGCCATGCAATTGATTTGGCACTGATCATGGCTGTTTGGATGGATGGAAAATCAACAAGAAGCTGGTCTTCTATCCAAATCATCAAGGTATCAACTGAAAAATTCAATACCTCTTTTAGTTGCTCTGCATTTGTAAGCTCATCCTCATGCTCAGAAGCGAGCATGACTGGTTTTGGCTTCTCCCTTGGTTCCAATGAAGCCAAGTATCTGATTGGGCACGGCATGATCCTTTGAGTATGCCCATTGCTCTGATTTTCAACTCCAGGAATGGAGTTCTCTTGTAGACCTCTTTGAATGGATGGCGTGGAAGAAATGGTGAAATTCCTCTTCCCTTTCTCTTCCTCCATGGCTGATTGTGAAAGATTAAAATCTTCCAATCTTGGTTCCAAAGAGCTGCTATAAGATGCAGGCTGCTGTAAATGAACACTCTCCTTCATGACAGCAGACTCGAGTGTTTGGAATGGGGATGATGAAAAAGAGAGTGGTGGAAACTCAACCGGCTCCTCCCCATCAAAACAATCTTCCAAATCTGACAGATAAACTGCCTCATGGCTGTCCTGCTGCAAATGCTCAACTTCCTCCATGGTGTCTTCTTGTTCTGTAACCTGACCACCATGGTTTCCTTCACTCTCCGACATTGAGTTCGAGAGATAAAATTCTTCTTCAGCACTAGAACTCGAGAGAGATGAAATAGAAAGAAGAACTGAAGGTTCTCCCATAGCCTGATTTGCGCTCAAAGCCCTTGGATCCGCAATTTTCTCCTCCACAACTAGGATGTGCTCCTCTTCTTTTGCCTTTGGAGCAGCTTCTTCTTCCTCCAATTTTCGAAGACGATCTTGCTCTTGAATGAGCTCCTCCTCTAGCATGAAGTTTGTCAAGTCAAACTCTTCGATCTGCTGCTCTAGAGGACAAGTTGGGACTGCAAGATCTCCTTCTTCTGCTGCAACAGAATCAGTCCTGACCACCATTTGTTCTCCAACCCCAACCTCTTCTGTAGGCTTAACCATCAAGGGGATCTTTGTCATCCCAAATCTAAGAGCCCAACTCTTCAGACTTTGAATTTCTTCCTCTTTGTTGGCACTCTCTTTTTGCTGTGGTTTTCCTTGGCTGGCATTCTGATTTTCATCCTCCCAACATGGATTTGGGAACGCAAGAGGAGGGATAGGTTGAAACTCAACTGATTTGACAATTTTGTGTGGTGGTGGAGGCGGTGAAACCTCTTGTTTCTTTGGAGTGGAAGGTACTTCATTTAGCTCTTGTGGAGGGGGTTTGGATTTGGAAGAGAAGAGGGCAGAAAAACTGAGATGGGATGGAAGACTAGGGGGTGGAGGGATGGATTCAACATTTAGGGCAGCAGATGGTGAGTTTAAAACTTGACACTGCTGAAATGATATAGATTGAGAAGGAGGAAAAGAAAGAGTATGAGGTGGTGTGCTTACCCATTGACAAGGTTGCAGAATACTTCTCTCATACACCTCTATTCCTTCAATCCACCTTGTAAGTAATGGCAGTGTTGCAATCATGAAGTCTAACTTCTCTTGAGAGCTGTAATGCCTTGGAAAAGGTCCCACCCATGGACAAGGTGCTCTGCAACCAATTCCAAATGCTTTCATTTGTGCCTGAGCCCTAGATTGCACCATGTTCACCTCCATCTTTTGGATTTTCTCCAGCAGATCTGCATTTTCTTCTTCATTGTCTTCATTGCATGCGTACCCTTGCTCTTGGAAAGCTCCATAGCCAAACTGATTTTGGCATTGCTGCTCATATGGGTATGCATGTTGATCCTGAACTTGACCAAAATGCTGATTTGGAGGATTTGTAAAACATGTTGGAGGTGTGATATATTGCTGCTGTTGATGTGGATTCCATGATGGAAATGAAGTCATGGTTGCACAACTTCATGGAATGGAAAAGGATGAAAGAGATGGAAAGAAAGATGGGTGGAAATGGATGGGAACGGGTCTGTAACTCAGAGAAATGGGTTGCTTGATCGGTGGAGTTGCGGATGTTTTTTGAAAAGGCTGGATGTTGCCAAGTTACACACCAAACTTGACAATATCGAAATCGAGATTTAAAATTTGAAAGACCCGGAGGAATGCAATCTTCAGTTCGGAACTCATGTCATGTTGTGCAGCTGCGGATTCCCGAAAAGCACAGTCGGAACTCAGGTCATGCGATGCAACTCACAAAACCCGAATTGCTATGTGTCGGAACTTGGAACATGTCCGACACCCCTCAAAACCCGATTTTCTTTGTTGTCGGGAATAGGACCATGTAATGCATCCCCCAAAACCCGAATTGCTGCTTTGATGTTCTCGGGTCCCGAAAACCCGAAATCACTAAAAACCGAAATTTTGAAAATCAAAATCTCAAAAAACTAAAGATACCCTTTTGAAGATTACCCTCAGATCTACCAACTATTAAAATTTTGACCTGTTTTGAGCAAGATAAACCCTTGAAAAATGATTTCGGAGTTCAGGCTAGGAGGTGCAAAATTCAAAATTTGTAAAAAACTACAATTTTTTTGTGCAAATTTCATGAAAAACTCCTTCAAATTTTGATGGAATGACCTCTTGGTCCCACCGGCGTGCCAAAACTGTTGGTGTCAAATCACAGCACCCCTGGGACTCCGCAACGTGATCGTTTGAGACTCCCAGGTGCGATTGCACAACATGGAGCTTTTCCCAAGTGTGGGACCTTGCGAAATCGGAAAAGCTCTCGGATGAAGGCCGGCTCCTATTCCTCTGTTCAGATGCACCAATAAAACGCAAAGGTTTACCCAAAAACCTAATCTAACTACCAAGGAGACAGGGAGAGAGAAATGCATAAAAATAAACCTAAGCTAAGGAGGTGATGCACCGAGGAATGAAGGACATATGTCTTGCCAATAAACACAAACCATAAAAATTGCAATGCAAGATATTATGCACAGATAGCCATATTCACAGTAAAGATCGTAAGGAGGCAAAAGAATACATGGAGGGTTGAGAATCATCCACAAAATGCATTTTTATATTTGCTCCAAAGGGGATACATCACTGCAAAAATGCCAAGAGGCAAGGTTGCATTACAAATTCAAATGGGAAGGTCGAGCTCCACAAATCCACCTGCCAGGGAGAAGAAGGGAGGAGGCACAAAACAAAAATGTTCAACCTTTTAAAAACAGCCCCCTCCTTACATTTTATATGGAGGAAAAGAGAGGGAGAAGAGAGGAATTGAAGCGCCTGACCACCTCCAAGAGCGCACTTAACTCTTCAACAACCATGGTGGTAGGTGAGATCTCCAACGCCCGTTGGGTTCGGAACTCCCTTGTGCATTTACATCGGACTTGGAAACTGGCTCGACATGCTTTTTGACCATGCATTTCCGACGTGCAAACCCGACTATGAAACCCGATTTCCTTTGTGCGTCGGGTTTTTAACCTCGCGACATGTCCTTTGGTGTCGGGTTTTGGTGGGCTCCCGACATGCTTCCTTTTCATGCTCTTCCGTGTTTACCCGAAAACCTGATTTCTAGGTGCGTCGGGTTTTGGAGACCCCGACACATTTTTCCTTTGTCGGTCCTGGGAAGAAACCCCGACATGTTTCCCCCTTTGCTGTCTCGCCCGACTGTTAACCCGCGTTTGCATTCGCGTCGGGTTTTTCGGCCTGCCGCGACATGTTTCCTTTTCCCGTGCCCTGTTTTCTTCGTCGGGTTTTAGACCCCAGAGACATGCATTCGCGCCATGGAAACCCGAAAAGCTTGCCCGACCCGGAAACCCGAATCCTTTTCTGTCGGGTTTTAAAAAACCTTCGACATGTATTCGTTCCTTGTTTATCCGACTCCTCCTTCCGCATGGTTTCCGCGATTTTGCCCTGGTGTCGGGCTTCTCAACCCTTCCGCCATGCCTGGCTTCCTGCTGTCTCTCGCGCCATGTTCTTCCTCCCGGTCCTCCTGCTTCCTCTCGCGCCGTCCCCTGTTCTTCCTCCGGTCGCAAAAAGGGGGAAATATATACAACAGTTACTTTAGGGATGTGAAGTGTGCTCGGACCCAGATTTCATAAAAAATATGCAAGGTAAGATATATATTTTTGTATTTATTGCTAGAGAAGGACAATATGGGTCTAGGTGGGAGATCTTTGAGATTGTTTTCTATGTTTGGGTTGAATGTATATCTTGGAGAAGATTGACTGAAATAGATCGAGAATGAGACTTAGTGTCTTTGGACCTAAAGATGGTTGAAACAATGTTTAAGGAATTTTTTTGTGTTCTAAAGCATTGTATAGTCCTAAAAAGTGAGGTCAAGCATGAACGAAGGATAAAATGAGTGTTGGTTAAAGGAGATATATTTTTAGGCTCATTACGGGTCTATGGATCTTCATATGCTCCTAAAGAAGTCAAAGAAGAGTAGAGTACAGTCAATGGGGGAGTCAATTCAAGTAAGCAAGTCAGTTTTTGCATTGTCTCAATTGTGTTAATTCTTGTGTTGTAATTTTCCATGTAGTTTCATCATTGTGTCCTTTTTTCAAAGATGTCAAATGGGGAGAGAAGCATCAGAAACATGAAATAATAGTTTAGTAGGTTATTCGGTCTTGTTGATTTCCATCAACGACAAAGGGGGAGATTATTGGACACGTGTCTTAATGTTTTCATTGATGTCAAGATAATTGATGGTAAAAGATGACATGAGGACATGAGATTCTCTATGAGGTGTTAATCAAGGTCAAGTATGAAGGTTGATTGATAGTGTCATGTTTGGTGGTGTTTTATGAGGTCATGAAGCATGGTTTAACTTGCATGGTCATTGTATGAGTCTTCTTGAGTTGTTTGAAGATTGGTATAAAGTAATTCATTGTCCTAGAGGTGTATTCTATGTTTCCAATTGTGTGCATGAGGTTAGAAAGGTTTGTTCATGGTTTTTCATGGTGTGAAGAAGGCATTCCAACACTTTTCTTAGTCCTAGAGCTTGCGAGAATGTTTTGGTGACTTGCATTTTGGAGTAGATCAATCCTAAAAAATAATGGGAAAGGTTATGTGACATTATATAGGAGGTATATGGTGATTTTTAGGTCAGTACTCGGTGGTACAAAGGTATGCATCAAGTCCTTGGGAAGAAAGAAGGTGAGAACAACCAAGATAACATGGATAAATGAGATTGGCTCGAAATTTTAGGACTAATTTGGATATTTTGTGACTATATTCAGTTAGAGGATGTTTTCATGATGCTTCATGACATTTTTAAAGTCAAAATGAAGAATATTTTTGAAGATATGTCATTTTTGGTGAAACAGTATTCTAGATTGTGTTTTGGAAGAAAAATGAACCTTCCGATGTTGACTCCGTGATATGTATGGGGACTTGAGCTCTTTGTGATATGTTTTTATGTTAGTTATGAATATTTTTAAAATATAATGATGTGTTTTTATTGTCTAGTTTTTACGAAGGATCCTTAAGAAAAGTTCTTTGAAACCCTAGCTAAACCCTAGCTCAAAGTGACTTGGAGAAAAATAAGTATACTACGCATGATTTTTTCCTTTTGAAAAATGATGATTGTATGTCTCATAGGAATCCTCAAAATTTCAAGAAATTTATAATATATCATTTGACAAGATGTGGGCCCCACGAAAATTCATGTTTTTGAGAATCATCAGTTTGTGGAAAAGTTATCGAAAGAATGTGATGAATAAATTGAAATTAATTTTAATCCTTGGTTTTTTTATATATGTCCATGATATTTTCAGATATTGTTTTAAGTGATAAATTGAAAAGTGTTCCTTATTTATGAAGACTAGTTTTTGGGGTAGTTTGGACCATCTCATGGTAAAAGTAGAATTGAAAGAGCTACGTGTTGAGTTATAACTTGATTCAAGTTGTTTTGTGATCCTAGTTCAAATTTATTTCCAATGGTATATTAAGCTTGTATTTTTATAAGGTTTTCAATTGTTATGACCTGGTCTTGGAAGTTCAAATCGGAGGATGCTTTCTCTAGTAGGGTCTCAAGTAGATTTATGAGGAAAGGTGATAGTTGTGATCTGTCGAAATTTGTTTACTTCTTATGAAAACATTCTATGGGATTTTAATGTTTTGGTTAATTTTAGAAGTGATTTTGAGGTGATAGAGCAAGTTGAGATCAAGACTAGTTATTCAGTCTAGAAGTCTAAATTAGTAGTTTCGAGAGATGGACTTGGTTGAAGGATTTCCAATTGGATTCAGTAGAAATATAAGGTTTTATGGAAATACAATTTATAGGGATTTATAATTGTGTAATTTTTGTGTGTTTAAGATAAATTTTGATGTCTTAAAGCTCAATTTTTGAAGAAGAAGGTTGTCTATTTTTTCAGGACAAGATTGTTTAGGCTAAAATATTGAGGTAGATGAGGCATGTAATGGATTAGTTGATGATTTATATCACTTGAAAAATTAATAGGCATGAATTTTGTTCCTATTAAATACATTTTGAGGTTTTGAAAGTAATGTGAGAAAGGGTGTAAACTAGCTGAGTTTCTAAAACTACTTTCGTGGCAAACTCAATTTGGTGAAGAGAAACGTTTGTGTGGTTTTCACACATGGATGTTTAATGAGATATAGAAATAATGGATGTGATATAAAGGTTAGTTTCATTCTAATTAGTGGTTATATGCCATATATTATATGTTCTTGGGTGGTATTGAGGCCAAAAGGTGAAGACAGGGTCCTGGAAACATCTATTTTGAGAAGGATATGACCCTTCTTGATAGAGTTATGTGAATTTTGATTAGTGAAATATAATTTATGACCATGGATGGTGTTTATATGTCCTATTTTACATGTTTTATGAATTTTCAATCTTGACATATTATGGTTATGGTTTTGTCATTTTTCTCATCAAGAAGAGGGTTTTGAGTTGTTTGTTATGTTTGTGGAGCCTATTTTCATGTTAGAGTATGGTACACCTTGCATGTGTTACACTCGGGTAATTTTCATGGGTGGTTTATTAACCCATGGGTAATGGGTAACCATTATGGGCTGTTTTTGGGCCCATGGTTTTTCGGTACCCATTGTTTTGTAAAACCACCTCTTCGGCTACCCATAGGTTTATGGGACGGTTTTGTTTTTTCCCATTGTTTGATACCCATAGTTTTGTAAAACTACTTAAGTAGTTGTCTATTTATATGGTCTTATGCATATGATAGATAGAAAAGCAAATGTATTGCAAATGTGTTTTGAATTCGGGTGTGAATTCTGTAGAATTTGTTAAGCATAGCTCCAAACGGATCTGCATATTGTATTGAGAGAGTGGAGGCTTGTAATAAAATATGAGCAAGTGATTCTTGGTGGACGTAGCCCAAATTGGGTGAACCATGTTAAATATTGTCTCTTTGTGTTGTGTTATTTATTCTGCACTTTTATTTGAGATCTGTAATATTTTTTGCATATTAGTTTCTACTGTTGCGATTCTGTAAGGGATTATTCCGCATATTTTATCTCTTATTTCCTAACATTGTTTTTTGGTTAGTTTGGTGCATTTTGAAATGGATGGATTGTATCGGTAAAATTTATGAATTTTAATGACTATGTTGTTATTTTTTTGGTTAATCTAAAGGATTAATACTCGACCTATCTTCTGTTTATGAGATGATAAGTGTATAAAAGTGATGTTTAAGTTCAAATTTGAGCTAGTGCTCTTAGAGGGAAAAGTGTGACCCAATAAGAAGTGTAAATTAGGTATGAAGGCATAATTTTAGAGCATAGGAAGAGTGTAATATGTTGAATTATTTATATCATGAGTGTGAGTGTTTGAACCCAAGACAATTCCATGAAATAAGAAGAATGAGTGAGTTGAAGGAATGAGGGTTTGAAAGCATGTGTATGAGATGAAATTGTGATCTCCATAATTATTGGCATAAAAAAATAAAATATATTCATTTGTAGGTAGTTGAGTTATTTTTGATTATCTTAGGGCGTTATTGATTAGCAAAAATATGGATTTTTTTAGAGTTAATATATTAAGTACAATAGTAAATGAGAGCTAAAATAAATAAGGAAAGTGACCTAAGAAACTAAAAAGTGGAAATGCAAAACGCTTATGTACATGAAGAGTTAGAAAGAACTCAGCTAATTTTCAAAGTTGTTAGACTGTGTCAAAGAGACAACTGGAGAAATAAGAGGGGGAAACAACTGTGCCGAATTCCAGAAAAGAATTGATCTGAGCAATATGAGTGGAATGGGGCACCTTGGAGAGGATCAATGTGCCTATGGATGCCTCTGTCTAAGTTATGGTTTCTTTGGTTTTGCGGGAGGTCCAAAACTAGATTTACAAGCATATAAGTTGATGTGAATCCTTCCCTTCTTGTCGTATGTATTTCACTAAACTACATCGATGTCATTGATAATTAGTGATGAAGGAGAAAACTGAAAACCCCAAGCCAAGAATGAAAAACCTAAAAAAATAAAGATGCGAGATGAAGGAGTCGACTATCCTTAGTGGCCATAATGGTGGACTTAATAACTAAGTGTTGCACTACATCTTAGACCCGATGTAGTTCTATGTGTGTGTGTGTGCAATCATGCCCTAGGTGCTCTTGTGTCAGTCACACTTTGTGAAAGTAGCGAGTAATAACTATGTGTAGAAAATGTAATAAAATGGTGGATGGAATAGAATAAACTTCCCTCCTATGCAATGTGATGCAGATGAAGCAGCCTTGTCCCTTTTGATTGAGCTAGATGGATACAAATCAAACCTTGGATGGATGCAAAATTAGGTGATCGTAGTAGTGCCTAGTGCTTGGTACCTTAGTATGGTCTCATAAATTTATATTTATACGAGTTCTCTTGATCTAATTTCGTAATTAACCCCGAAGAGGTTGACTAATAAAAATATAGAAAGATCAAAAAGCTAGAAAGTTCCCAAAAGATGTGTGTAAAGTTGTAAAAGGGTCAGGGCACCCCGACGAGGACTAGGCCACCTTTCAATGCCCAACACTAGCCCAAGAACCCCAAAGTAAAGTGAAAAATAACACAAAATTTCAGAAATAGAATGGGAAAGTATGCAGCAAATGTTGAGAATGACAGAATATATGGAAATATAATGGCAAAAAGATGGGTGTTAATTACTACTTTCTTCACTCAAAAAACATACGAATAGTAGTATGAGATCGGGACTAAATAATATCCAAAGTGGGTGATTTTTTGTTTACATTTCCCCCACTTTATGTTGGTGAGTGGAACACTCGGTAACATAAAGTAGATAGATATACGTAATCGATGTCCATGTAGAGTGATGTAGAAATCATGTCAAAGGACTAGACAAATCATGGAGTGATAAAAAAATATAAAGCGTGGAAACTAAGGATGTAAAAGTGCAAAAAGTGACGAGAGTGAAGCTAGGGTGGAAACACGTGTTTATATGTTGATGTGTGTAATGTACCTACATGTTAGTATGAGGTATGTGTTGCTGCAAAATTTTGTTGTTAATGCTCTTGTTGTTCGTTTTTTGACAATTGACTTCTCATACGGTCGGACCTATAAGGATAATATGATGAATTAATAAATACCCATGTATATATGTTAAAAATGTAGGTAAAGAAGTATGTATATAGTAAAAATCATGTAATGGAAATGAAAAAGTAAAAGTACCATGTGCACTTGATCCATGATGAGAGAAAAGGTATATAGGAGGATATCCTACATTGTTTGGGTATTTTGGGTGATACGACACCACTTATTGAAGTAGTGTAGGGAAAAGCTACCTTATTCTCCAACTTGTAACTAGTTCCCTGAAGAACGTGTGAAGAGATCTATTTACTACATGGTTTTTAGGGTGATCTGATGCCATTGGCTGAAGTAGTGTAGAGAGGAAGTCCGTTGTATCCTCTTACCTCTAACTGCTCCCCAAAATGCTAAGGATAACCATGTCCTGTAAATGTTGTTATGTACGAGATCCGTAGACTAGTTTGAACCTATTTTTGTATGACGCACAATGCCAAGTATGGAAAATGAACCGAACCTGTCTAGAAGCATTATGTATTATTTAAAACCCCAAATGTTTCCCCCCCTCTTTGGGGGCACATGTAACATCGCTTATAGGAGATTATGGCCCCAAAGGAGGACCAATTGCATGAACTCGTGCTCAGAAGGGGGTAGGGAATGTGCTTGGTATAAACCAAGGTGTTCACAAACAAGTGGCTAGAAACAAGTGTTAGTATGAATGAGGATGCATATAAAAGATAAGTGTATGCTACGTAGACAATGTGTAAGATATAATGCAAGTAAATTAGTAAGAATCCAATCATATTATGGCCCCAAACGAGGACCAATTGCATGAACTCTATGCTCGAGAATGGGGTAGGGAATGTGCTTGGTAGAATCCAAGGTGTTCACAAACAAGTGGCTAGAAACAAGTGTTAGTACGAATGAGGATGCATATAAAAGATAAGTGTATGCTACGTAGACAATGTGTAATATATAATGCAAGTAAATTAGTAATAAGCTAATCATATACTACCAAAGAGGGTTGAAAAAATGGGACACCACTCAAGATGTCAAAAGACACTCAAGGCCATAATTCCTGCATAAAAATAAACAAGTGTGCACACCGAATAAAGGGAAAGGCCAACATACAATAACAATTAAAACAAGAAATTAAAAACAAAAATAGTTATGGAAGTAAGAAATGTAGTAAAAAATGATGCACATGAAGCACCCCTTAGAATGTTAGAAAGAAAACCAGTAAGTCAAAATCATGTATAACCAAGTAATGTAAAGTGATAAGTACAAAATGAAACAATAACACTGGAAAATATGGATGTGGATGCCCCCAATGACTGTTGTAAGAGTGGTAGAAAGTGAGCATCTATGTTGCATGCAAGAGACCTGTATCTACGATTAAAAATAGAAAATACGTGAACACGCATTTTTGTATGGTAAATATAAATGACATACAAGATATCTATCTAGCATGTGTAATAAATTGACAATATACAAGAAAATGCAATCAATAGTACAAGAAACCAAGATATACAATTTGATTTGGATGGATGCAATGGGATGCAATATGGATGATAAGAGTTTCATTTCCCTTGCGTGAATGGAGTTATATGTTGTGAGCTTCATTTAGTTTCCCCCTCGTATTCAATAATGAACTATAAATAATAGTGCGTCATCGGTAAATGGTCAAAGTGTGCATTGTGTCTAACATGCAAAGTGATGAATGTGTATGTGTGTTGATGACATGGGACCTAATAATGAAGTATGTACATGACCCTATAGCAAACGTATATCACAAAAAAATGATCAAATAAGTGATGATGTAGCCTAAAGCATATATAACTACAAGATGAATAGAGGATTGGTGATGTTGCCTAAAGCTTATACCACTACAAGATGGAGTAGGTGACTATTTAGGCTATAGTGTATGTCACTAACCTAGTAATGTTACATGATAAAAGGTCAAATGATGAAAATGTAATAATGATAAGTTCCATTTGATTTATAAACCCTCAACAGTTATTATTGACCGAGGAAATAGAGTGCATCATAGGGTAGTGAGTACAACACATAGAGGAATATGTAGTATGTGTGAAGATAAAAGACAACCATGTGATGTTTAGAATGTGTAATGTATGATGTATAATATGTAATGCAATATTTATATGTATAATAAAAGTGTAAGGTGTGCGCAATGTAGTATGTAAGATGAGGTTTATGTGATGTTAGATGCGTAAACAATAAGAGTATAACACATCTATGATGAAGAGTAAAATGGTGTATGATGTGTAAATGTGCAATGTAAACTAAATGTAGAATGTAGAATGTAATATGTAAGCCACGAGATTTTTAAATAAATTCATTGTGTAATACCTATGGTGTAGTGTGTGGGGTTCATGTGTAGTATGCCCTCAAACAGTCAAGTGTGAACCGAAGCACAAGAGTATATCATTAGGGGTAAATCGAAGCTAAAATGAGTTATGAGTATGCCTATGCTAGGATATTGATGTATGGTAATACAAATGTTAGATATGTATCAATGCTAATATGAGGGGGATGTGTTACATGTTATGCCCCCAAGTATGTAAAATGAAGAATACAATTATGTATGTCATCTAAAAGATCATCGCTTTGTGGTCATAGTCAAATGGATAAACATTGGTTACTTGGTAGCGATAGTATCAAAGTTGATCACGTAATGAGCTATTGAGGCCTAGTTTGAACATAACCACAACATTTTCCTCATCAGTAAATGGAGGAAGTGGAAAACCATCTGCATACCAACTAGTGAGATATGTGTATAGCCAAGAAATTAACTATTGCAAATAAATGTGAAACCAAAAGGAATAGGGATAAAAATGTGTATAGTATTAGCATCAAGGGTTCCCCCAATGTAATCAAGCCATTATTGACCTAATGTAATTGGTTTAGATCAACGATTGTAAAGTAGAAATACCGTAACGTGAAATATACGGAGGCCATAAATGGTAGTGATGCAAAAGAACCCATAATAAAGATGAGAAGTGTATGGTGTAGGATAAAGGCCCTCAGAATAAAATCCTAGCTGAGCCAAACCTCATGTGTGCATAGTGTCATCATAAATAAGATTGAATGAAATACATTCCCAATACGAATCATTCATGAAGATTGTGCAATTCACTAGTGGGATTGCTAATATAGGTGGTACTTGTGAAGGTGTAGGTGATAGAGTGATGTCTATAGAATGGAAAATCCCATGATAAAGAAGCATAGCAAAGAGTAGTAGTGGCAGGTGGCATTGAAGAGACTAAACTATCACACAAATAGAACCTTCAAGTTGTGGCAATTGAGTTAGTTAGTTAATAGGTTGAGGGTGATTTGTAGTATCAAGTGCATGGAATGGCAAGAATAGTATTAAAATCTCGATTAGAATATTGGAATGGATCATGATCACAAAAATAGTATACTCAATGCCTTCATGGAGAAACTTGACATAGTGATGTATAGTAGAAGAAACAACTTGCATGGCATGAAGCCTTAGCCTACCGAGAGTAAAAATTTTAGGAGGCTAGGAAATCAATGAAAAAAAACATAGTGGGGATAGTTTTTTCTCGTATAGTGATAGGTAGTGTAGTGTTACCAACAAATGGATGAAAATAATTATCATAAGCACGTAGTGAAAGAAAAAATGGACTAAAATCACAAGCTTGAAGACCTAGGAATTCAAGCAATGACATGGGACACAAGTTAATCTAAAGTACATTGTTAATTAATGTGCATTTGATACCCAAATTACTAATGTAATACATGATATACAAAGGTGTGTCATCATCGGACATATATGAACATTAGTGGGATGATTAGACGTGAATGCTATGTGATGAGAAAATGCATCAAAAATGTTTGATATATTTATTTAGGATGAATATTGACATGAATACAAGTAGTAGCTAGAAGGTCTTGGAATCTATGTCATAGATCAGGATTTGCAAGCAAGTAATCATAGATTAAGATACTCATGATGACTAAACCCTAGGATGATAAGCAAGAACTAAAGATCCTATAAGCGTGAAGAGAGTCCGGTTCACCAAAATGATTAACTAAAATAGAGTTTTTTAGAAGTTAATATAAGAACTATAGAAATATATAAGAACTAAAGTAAATAACAAAAGTGACCCAAGAAACTAAGAAAGTGGAAATGAAAAACCCTAATGTGCAATAAGAGTTAGAAAGAACTCAACTTATTTGATGAGCTTGCTCGACTATGTCACAGAGACAACTTGAGAAACAAGAGGAGGAAAAGACTATTCTAAAGTCTAGAAAATTGAATATTTGAGCAATGTCGGTAGCATCGGGTGTTTGGGAGAGTATCAGGGCACCTATGGATGCTCTAGTCTAAGTTCCGTCGTCTGAGTACGTGTAGGAGGTCAAAAATCAGATTTGCGGGGTTGCAAGGTGATGTGAATCCTTCGATATCTATTGTATGTATTTTTCTACACTACACCTGGATGTGGGTGATAATCAGTGATGAAGGAGAAACCTGCAAAACCCCAATCCAAGCATAAAAACCTAAAAGGAAATATGTAGATGAAGGGGTCAAATTGTCCTCAATGGTGACAATTATGGACTTAATAAGAAAGTGTTGCACTACATATCATACCTGATGTAGTTCTATGTGTGTGTAGATGCAAAATCATACAATTTAGACATTTTTAGTCTCGGTCTTTTACTACTATTTAGAGGGGTTTTGAGTGAAGAAATTACTAATAAACCCCTACCTCTTGGCCATTTTTATTTTATTTTTATAATCATTCCTGACCTCCACCACACACATGCCTAGTCAAATTTCATCATTTCCCATAATTTTTGCTTTGAATGGGGTTCCTGTGTTAGTATTGGGGCACCCATGGGCGCCCTAGTCCCACCATGGGCACCCTCGTACCACAATGGGAACCCCAAACCTTTTGGAGTTTCACCAGTTTTGGGGTTCTTTCTAGCCATTTGAGGTCTTTAGCTTTTTAGTGGTTAGCCATTTCAAGGTTAATTACAAATTGAGCTACCGAGAACCCTATAAATATAAAGTTATAAGACCATAATGAACGACCAAGCACTATCACTACTATCATCCACCTAGAGTTGCATCCACCAATTGATTGGAAATCATTGGCATCCACATAGCTCAATCATAAGGCACAAGGCTAGGACATCTTCATCACACACACCATAGGGGATAATTTTATTCTATTCCATCCACCATTCTATTACATTTTCTACACATAGATATATCGCTACATCACTAAGTGCAAATGGTACAAGAGCAACCTAGGGAATGTTTCACACACACACACACATAAAAATACATTTGGGTCTGGAATGTAATACATCGCTCGATTAGTAAGACCACAAGTGTGGCGGTTAAGCGTCAATCCGACCCTTCCATATGCTTTTTTTTTTATGGATTGATGCTTGTTTACGCTTTTTTAGGTCTATCAATTCATCTTGGAATATTAGTGACAATTGAAGCAGTCCAAAGAACTTAATGTGACACATAGCAAGGGTTCAGACCATTTGTCAAACCTATGAAAACTAATACTGGATATTTTTCATAGACTAGGGTGCCTAGTTTGTAGACCATAACACCCGTAGGTGCCCCAATCCCTTTCCAAGTGCCATAATCTAGCCATTTTTCTTAGATCCATCCTTTTTGGGGCTCTTACATAGTCACTCCTACTTCTTGATTTTCTAGTCACCTCTATGACACAATCCGACAAGCATCTCGTTATCCAACTGGGTCATTTCCACTTCTCTCTTGCATATTAGGGTTTCTTTTTACATTTGTTTAGTTGCTTGGGTCATATTTATATTAATTTACAACATCTATTTACTTTATTTATAGTTATGCATACCTTAGATTAACTACTACATAGATTACATTTTTATTTAATCATTTTGGTGAACTCCATGTTTCAACACACCCTTGATCACACTTTTAATTTCTTCATTCAATGCTTTCCATCCTAGATTTTTGTCATCATGATTATTTCAATCAATGATTATTTGTTTGCAAATCATGATTTATTGCATAGAGTCCATCATCTTCTTACTACTACCCACATTCGTGATGACATGCATCTAGAATATGTTTATCAAGCATTTGTTTATGCATTCTCTTCAAACCTAGCATTCGAGGTCTAATCTTCTTATTGATGTTCATACTTTTGATAATGATCATCCTCTCTATATCATATTTTGTATTCATAATGTAGGTGTTAAGAACACTTTAATTGATAATGGGTCTGAACTCAACTTATGTCCCATATAATTCCTTGAAGCTTTAGGTCTTTCCGCTAATGACATTAGTCCATCTTCTATTGCACCTTTGTGTGCTTCCAATGGTTCTGCCCATCCATGTATCACTCATGTTACATTACCTATTACTATTGGTCTAAAAACTATTCACACAATAATTTTTTTCATTGATTTTCTAGTCTCCTACAACTTTCTACTTGGTAGGCCATGAATTCATGCCATGCAAGTTGTCGCCTCTACTATGCATAGTTGTTTCAAATTCTTACATGAAGGCATTGAATACACTATTTTTTGTGACCATGACCCCTTTTAGTATTACGATAGGGCTCCTAATACTGGTATTCCTATTCCACGTATAAATATTATAGATGAGCCCCAACCTATAGAAGAACCACCTCACTTACCACCACTGACAATACCATTTGAGTGATACATGTTTTTTCTTCTATGCTACCTGCTACTACTACCACTATGATTCTATATCATGGGCTTGTGCGACCCAAAAAAATTTCTCTATCACACGTACCTTCATCTACACCATCTACATTAGCACACTCACCATTTACTTGTACATTTTTCATAAATAATTCTTACTAGGAACATATTCCATTTGATCCTTCATGCGATGACACCATATGTATAGACGATGGTTTGGATCACTTAGGATTTTATTTTGAGGACCTCTATCCTACACCTTATGCTCCTCATATTTACTATGGGTATGTCACCATCACTACCACTTACAGTCTTCATATCTTTCACCTCACGATATTTCTCACACGCACTCCTTGATCTTCACAACTTAAATTAGGAAATTATGGCTTTACTATATTGGGAACACTCTAGATCCCGATCATATATAAATTTCATTTCCTATGCCCTTTGGATGTGTTTTCATTTGTAATAGATCTTTGCTAGGATACACTCAAAATATCACTCATTGGTATGCACATGGTTTTTCACTTCATCCATTAAATGATGAAAATTATTCTATGGGCATGTACAACTTACTCCTTAATGGCTCATTACACAATCAACCAATGCTTTTTCTTATCAACTCACCCAAGCTTATCCATTTGATTATGATCTTGAGAGTGACAATATCTTAGATGACATTACATGATAGCCTATTTCATTAGGAATACATTGGGGGTGTATTATTCACATCCCCCTCTCTCATCATGTATCATCACAAGCACACTTCTTATATTTTCATTATCATTCATTCACATCCTTACATAGTGTTACATCATTTGCACATACCTTCTCTTAGCATCATTATTCATACCTCTTATCATCATATGTTATCATCATCACATACATAGAATGATGGAATTTTATTCATCAATATTATTGGTCATTTCATCTCATTCATATATGCTTTCGGGGCATAACATCTAGTATACGCCCCCACTCTCATTGGAATCTATCATCTTCGCATTTTAATATAGGCATTCTTATCAAATGTACTAGCAATAACCATTACCTGATGACACACTCTTGTGCTTCGGTTCACACTTGAATGTTAAGGGATTACTACACATGAACCCCACACACTACACAATAGGTCTTACAAAATACACTTATTCTTAACACGCAACATTCATCCCTGCAATCTACATTTACTCTACAACATTTTGAAATTTACGCATTTATACATTATACATCATACTAGTCTCCATCATACATTACATAATCTTGTATATGACATTACTATTCATTGTATGCCACTTTATACAAAAGTACACTTTATAGATTCTACACATCTTACATTCATTGTATTGTACACATCATATATTTACACATTGTATGCAACACACATTGTCATCTTTCATCATTACATAGACTACATCATCTTCTACATGTTGCACTCATTACCATATGATAAACTTTAGTTCCTTGGTACATACTTTAAAGTGGAGGGTTTACAAAGGAAATGGAACTCACACTCATCACACGTTCATCATTCAACCTTTCATCATGTGACATTCCTAGGCTAGTGACATACACTTTAGGCTAACTCATCACCTACTATATCATCCGGAAGTGGTATACACTTTAGGTTACATCACCACTCTATAATATTCATCTTATATTGATATACAATTAATTATTAATCATCACTGCTCCATTCATCATGTCATGATATAAGCTTCAAGTATAGGGTCAACATGAGACACATCATCAATTATAGATCAAATCTCATCACTGCTACATATACACATTCATCGCAACACATTAGACACAACACACACTTTCACCATATCCCTATGACACACTCTCATTTATAGTTCATTCTTGAATACTAAGGGTGATAACCAAATGAACCTCATTACATACATTTCCATTCACTTGGGGGCACACGTTTCCTAGAATTCATCTTACATTCCATTCTATCCATCCATATCATACTATATATTACATTTTCTTTTACTCTTTCTTACGTACACTTGTTCATGGTCACTTTATTATGCATTCCAGTTATCTTACTTATATGTCATTTTAATATATTATCCACACATGTGCTTTCACGTCTATTTCTAGTGGTGATCATAGATACATATCTCTTGCATGCACGATGGATGCTCACCATCTTTCCTTCCTAAACTGGTCGCTCGGAGCATCCACATTTGTCTCTTTCAAGTGTTATTGTTTCATTTTCTACTTAGAACTTTCCATTACTTGGTTATTCATGCTATTGAAATACTAGTTTTATTTCTAACATGCTAACGGGTGCTTCACGTGTAATATTGGTTAGGCAAGGATATTTTCTTCCATACTTGTTTGTTACATTGTGTGTCATTGTTTTCTCTTGTATGTGGGATTTTTCCTATGTTTTGTATGCACATTTATGTTTTTATCTCTGCACCTATGATGGCCTTGTGTGTCTTGCATCATTGTGACTGATGTGGCATGTTTGCGACCTTCTTTGTGTGGATTATGTTGTCTTCTTGCATTTTTACATTACTACATTTCTTGGTATATTTTACATTGTTCACATTTCTTACACATTGTCTTTCTACATGCATGCTTTTTCATACTAATACTTGTTTTGGTTAGCCTCTTTTTTTTGTGCTCACCTTGGTTTCTACCAAGTGCTTTTCCTTCCCTTATAGGGTAGAGTTCAGATTACATGCATTTGGTCCTATTTTGGGGATGCATTCTCCTATCAATGACATTGCATGTTCCCGGAAAGGGGGCATCATCCGGGGTTTTGTAGTCTACAAAGTGTATTTACAATGGTTCACTTCAGCGCACTTTCCACCCTTGCCATTTTGGGTTACATACAATGAGTGAGTCTTGACAAGTCTATGAACTCCATACACAATGGATTTTACAAGACACATGGTTCTCCTTAGAATTTGGGGGAGCAATTAACAGTTATAGGATACAGTGGAATTCCTCCCAATACTTCTTCTACTGTCGTTATCTCCTTGCCCAAAATACCAATATAGTATAGAGATATCTTCACACATAGGTTAGGGAAGAAATTAAAGTTTGAAGGACACAAATCATTTCATCCCTATACTTATTTGGCCTATGGTGTCGGATCTTCCAAAATCCTTAGCAAAGACAAGATATCCTTTATAAACTCATTCTCTCAACATGGATAAGGTGCACATGTTCCATTTACATTTTTCATGCATACACATGCATCTTTTATATAATATTTTTACACTTACATACATATATATTTGAATACTTGATCATTTTCTCCTTTGAGTCGACCATATGAGAAACAAGCGGTTAAATTAGGGCAACAACCACAATAAGAAACAACGACAACAATACTTCATGGTGACACACCTTGCATACTAACCATACATGTACACACAATAGTAGCTACACACGTGTTTCAACCCTAAGTTCTCTCTCATCATTTTTTTTTGCATCTTCATCTTTAGTTTCCATGCTCCATCATCTTTTTATCATTCCACACTTTATCTAGTCCTTTGACACACCTTCTTTGTCAATATTCATCATCATCAGGTATGCATCTCTATCTCATTCATGTTACCAAGATTTATGATCACCAACATAAAGTGGGGCAAATGTAGACACAAAATCATGCACTTTAGACAATATTTAGTCTTGGTCTCATACTACTATTTAGAGGGTTTTTGAGTGAAGAAATTACTAATTAACCCCGTCTCTTGGCCATTTTTATTTTATTTCTATCATCATTCCCAACCTCCACCACACACATGCCTAGTCATATTTCATTGATTCCAATAAATTTAGCTTTGATTAGGGTACCTGGGCTAGTCATCGGGGTCCCCATGGATGCCCCGACCCTTTTAGACTTTCTCAATACTTTTTGGGCTCTTTCTAGCCGTTTGAGGTCTTTATCTTTTTAGTGTTCAGCCATTTCATTGTTAATTATGAAATTAGATCAAGAGAACCCTATAAATATAAAGTTATGGGACATTAATGAAGGACCAAACACTATCACTACTATATTCCACCTAGAGTTTCATCCACCTATTGCATTAGAGATCATTTGCATCCATATAGCTCCATCATAAGGCATAAGGCTAGGACATCTACATCACACACAACATAGGGGAGGATTCTATTCTATTCCATCCACCATTCTATTACATTTTCTACACATAGTTAGCTCGCTACATCACAAAGTGTGACTGGCACAAGAGCAACCTAGGGCATGTTTCACACACACACACAGAACTACATTTGGGTTTGGAATGTAGTGCAATGCTCAATTAGTAAGACCACCATTGTGGCAGTTGAGGTCAGTCCAACCCTTTCATATGCATTTTTCATTTTTAGGGATTGATGCTTGTTTAGGGTTTTATAGGTCTTTCTATTCATCTTGGAATATCATCGATATTTGAAGTATTCCAATGAACTTAATGTGACAAAAAAAGGGTTTTGGACCATTTTCCAAACCTATGAAAATAAGTACTAGAGATTTTACATAGACTAGGGAACCTAGTTTGCAGAAACCAGAGCATCCGTAGGCACCCCAGTCCCTTTCAGAACCCTAGTCTAGCCATATTACTCAAATCCATCCTTTTCGGGGCTCCTACACATTTGGTCTTGCTTCCTGATTTTCCAATCACCTCTATGGCATAAGTAACACGATCATCTATTATCCAGATGAGTTATTTACTCTTATCTCTCGGCATATTAGGGTTTTTATTTACATGTGTTTAGTTGTTTGGACATTTTTACATTCATTTACAACATTTATTTATTTTATTTACAGTGGTGTATATCTTATATAAACTAGTGCACATACTACATTTTTAGTTAATCAATGTGTGCGTAATCATGACCTAGGTTATCTTGTGCAGTCCACTTTGTGAAAGTATAAAGAAATAAATTTTTGTAGAAAATGTAATAAAATTGTGGATAGAATAGAATAAGCTTCCCTCCTACACAATGTGATGTAGATGAACCACCCTTGTCTCTTGTGATGGAGTTAGATGGATGTAAATGGATACTTAGATGGATGCAACCTTAGGTGATGATTGTAGTGCCTAATTATGGCCCCTACTTATGGTCTCATAACTTTATGTTTATATGGATCTCTTGACCTAATTTCATAATTAATCCCAAAGAGGCCAACGACGAAAAAGATAGAAATTTTAAACAGGTAGAAAATGCCCAAAAGATGTGTGTAATGTGGGAAAAGGATCAGGACATCCCAAATGGGACCAAGGCGTATATCGACACCCTAGTAATAGGTCAGAGCCCCAAGTAAAGTGAAAAATAACACATAACAACTGAAAGAGATGAGGCAAGTATGTGGTGAAGGTTGGGAATGACGACAATTAGTGAAATAAAAACGCCAAAAGATGAGGGTTAATTAGTACTTTCTTCACTCAAAAACCATATGAATAGTATTATGAGATTGGGACTAAATAATACCGAAAGTGCATGATCCTGTGTCTACAGTTATAGCCTCCTTGTATAGTGGGCATTTCAATTAACTAAGGTTTGATTATTTTTATAGGGTTGGTGCTCCACTAAACTATACATTAATGATCCTTGTTGGGTTGAAGCCTCACTAAATCAAGGGTTAGTGGTCCTTTTTTATTTAGTGGTCAACTAAATTTGAAACATAGATATAATAAAGTTTTGTTTTAGTGGGTTTTCTTCCCCTTGAGAGTTTCCCACTTAGATTTGGAGTTATTGTGTACCCTCTTGCTCTTGCTTTTATATATGGTTGATTCAATGTTAATTGAGCATACATATGGTTGATTTTTATTGAATGGTTGCATGAAATATAATGTATAATATATGGAAATGGAATAATGTCTTAGTGGACTGATTCACCACCTCTCGGTCCTTTTTGTTTCCAATAATCATGGTCTGTCTTAGCATCCGTTAGGCTCTTACAATTACCTATTATCATTGTAAAACTATGTGTATAACATTGAATCACTACTATTTATCATTGATTATAAGTGTATCATATTGGTGGACTATTCGTGGAAAAGCCAAGTGTTGAACTACATACCCTTGAGAGGGACCAAGACTTATGTGGTTCTCATAATATATATTTTTGGTAACACATAATTCACATCAGTTCGTATCAAAGAAAATTCTTAGTGAATTCTAAGCTCCATTAAATATTGAATGCAATGGCATAGTGACCATTAGGCTCAAAAGATTCTTATTTTTAATATAGCAATAAAATAGAAAATCATGGTTTACCTTAGCAGTAGTTAGGATCCTTCCATTACCACTTGTCATTGTAAACACTATTTGTAAAGCTTTGGATCAATAGTATTTTTCATTCAGTATAATTGTATCATATTTCTTGGACTATCCCTAGCGGAGCCAAGTGTTGTGTTACATAACTAAGAGAGGGATCAAGCCTTATGTAATTCTCATAAGATATATTATTTATAACATATAATTCACATCGGTTCGTATTAAATAAAATGCTTAGTGACAACTAAGCTCCATTACTTATTGAAAGGAATGGCATAACATTTGCTAGGTCAATAGTTTCTTATTTTGAAAATATTTATCACATAAAAAAAAAAGATTTGAGATCTTAAGAAACTGCTAGGATTCTCCTCAACTACAGAGTTATTATAATTCAGTCAGACAACCTATAATGTTTCATACATTGTTGGAAAGAAATAAAAGAAAACATAAAGCTTAACGATTGCTAGGATTCTCCTCAAAAAATAAATGGACAACATAAAATAGGGATAGTTTCTCATCAACACCTATTAAAAGGAATCACTTAACAACATCTAAGGCCTAATGCTTTATTATTTTAATTTTGGTGCTCGAATAACAAATCATAGAAATGGAGTTTAGCGGTCGCTAACTCTTTTCCTATATATGTGTTTATGTGAAATATGTGTGAAGCAGAAAATTATGTTTTAGGGTTACTAATGTAAAATGTAAATAACACCAAAATATTGACAAAAAGAGATTATAAATTACATGCCACCTGTCATCATTTTAGTGAGTACTATTTACATAATAATATTACAGATTTATATAGGTTTAAAATATTTTATAGGCATTTCTTTAAATATAAATTTCTTAATAAATGTGTCAATTATATTGTTTCCTAACTATCTGGTTCAAACTTTCCACATGGCACATTTTAATTGGAGAATTATATTAAATTAGCATGCACTATATCTAACAATCTTGATATCAATTTTGATAAAAATAAAAATAAATGTGTGTATATTATTCTATTAAACTTTAAAACTATGTTTAGAATGTATTACTTCTATGTTATTATGATATTTTTTAATGCTTGTATTAATATATTTGCATTGTTTTGAATTTACATTATTTTTCGATGTCCTACGCATTTTAAAATAAAAAATTCTAAAATTGTTTCCCCCTATCTTGCATGTTTGCCTTATGAGGGGAAAATTCAAAATTTGAATTAAAAATTCCCCACATTCGAGAAAACTTAAAATTGCAATACCTGACACTTTTGCTTAACTGTGGGAAAATTCAAATTTTCATATCCCACAGTTTTTCCATTTAAAAAATTTCTTAAGTGGAATGTGCCAAAAAGATTATTAAATACACCAGAGAAATATTTATTGGGGTTTCAATTTTTTTTGTCTCGTCAAAAATAACTCTTGAAATTGTAGAATAATATGCATAAGTTGTAGATTGCAAGGTTGAGTACACAAATGCTATCCTTTTTTTACAATGGAACAATGATATAGTGATTATTATAACATTTTTAGAGTAGGAACACAAAGGATGTAAGAAAAAAGGTTATTGATATAATCACGCGAGATAGTTTGTTTGAGATAGTAAACGAAGTTTTCAAAGTTTTCATTTACCACAAAATAATTTTATATATTACTAAATTAGTTATTTATCAAAGTCCTCTATTATAATGTATATGTACCTTTTTTGATTACGGGATCTTTCAATCACTCGGTATTTGACTAGTTCTTCTATTTTGCACATTATTCTAGCCATGCATTTCCTTACCGAATCACACTCCACTCTTTTTCAAATTCTTTGTTATCTCCTTGTAAAACCACCTTATTCTTCCTGAAAAAAATTGTGTTCTTCCCTAATAGGAGAAAAGGTAATCCCTTTTCATCTCTTATGTTTCTCTTTGTTAAACATGTTCCCATTTCTGACCTTTTATATGTCTCTCTAGATTTTTTTTTTGGATTTTTCATTCTTCCTCCTATGATTGTGTTTTCCTGATAATGATGGCCTATCTCCCCAATTACAAAATACACATTGCATAGTCACATTTTTGAAAATATTAATGTCTTGTGATACCTAAAGTAATTTTTAGATATTCCTTTTGACTACCTTTAATGCTTTTATTAAGATGATGCAAAAAAAAAGTGGCTAATTATTTCATTGTACATTGTTTATATGGTTTCCTTAAAACTATTGAACCACATTTTAAGTCTTGAATTTGATTAAAATCACATTATATACTAGATTAATATGGTCTTCTCATAAATTTAAAATGAAGAGCTCAAGGATGAGCTTGTTCCTAACCATAAGAAATATAGCCTTTTCATAGATGGAGTGTTTTCTCACAAAAATGACAGTGGAAATAATATGAGAGGTGGAGGTTTTTATCTTTCCTCTTTAAGTGGCTTAGCCATGGGGGGTCTTATTTAAAAGGAAAATGAGTATCCAAATCTCCAGTGCTTTAAACTCGATCAGGGCCCCATTATTACGAATTCCCCTAGTATCAAGTTTTATGTCCTTGGTAAAGTGGGGAAAGAGAACATGGATCTAGGGCTCCATTCCTTACATCATGGAAAATCAAATTTCTTCCCTTTGGATAAGAAGAAGATGTGGTCTAAAAGCAACAAAATGAATGTTGATAGGAATGAGGATGATAATGACATGAATGTTAGGCCTTTTGTGGTGGTTCGAACCCTCAATAACTGGCTAGTTCTATTATTGGTAGGGGATCCGGGTGTCAGGGGCACACTTTTCTCTGCCCCTCCCCTTCCTCTATGTGGGATCTTCATCCTGTTACTGGTCCGAACGTTGAATTCCCCACCTTTACAACTATGTTATCTCAAAATAAAGATGCAAGAAATGTCCATCGGGTTAAGAAAGCACTAAAACTTACCTCAAACATTCCTATACTTAGATTTGATAATTCGTTTCTCCAAAAGATTTGGCATTTGGGATAAGATTACAAAAAACTTGGTATAATCTATCGATTTAATCACTACTGACCTAATCACTCACAAGTAAATGCATGGATTGCAAAGCAATGCTATCATACAATAAAGTTTAAGGTTATAATATATCCTTTTTCTAATAAGAATTTAAATTATTTACAAACCTTATTGAATTATAGAAGTTTTTTAGCTCATGTGCTATGTGTATTCAATATACTTATGATTGTAAATATATGATAATATTTAATTTATTTTATGAAATGCTTTTAGATATTTTTCATCATCTCACAAACTTTGCATTTTATGTTGTCACAATAGCAAAGTCTTTTGCATTTGTAGAGGATGATTACAGGACTTGTTTTCAAAGGGAACCAAAATTGCATAGGAAGAGTCTATCCAAGTAGGAAGACACTACATTGCAAAGATATAGGAAGAGGATTTTTGGTTGTCAATTTTAACCTAGTATTGGATGGAAGAGTAAAATTTTCTTTCTCAATTGATGAATTTGAAACCTTGGTAGATGTCAGGAATAAAGGATATTGCATTTCTTGGGAAGAGAGTGAGTTGTCAGAGCATGCAGATTCATCCATTCCCAATAATTTGGGAAGTGAAAATATTTGTAGTGGTTCGGAGGATTCTAATGCAGAGAGTGATGGATATTATAGTGATGAAATTGAAAGAACCATCAACACGGGTCTTAAAGATTAAAAAAGTTCTCACAGATAATGTCATTCTCAAACAAAAATCTTGTAGCGAGAGATGATGACATAGCCATGGCTTATATAACTCATGTGCTAGAATTTCATGTTAATGAAAAATGACATCACCCCTGAATGGCCCCAGATATGAGTGGGGCATTCGATGGGATTGCACAACATGGGACCATCTCTCAAGCTATGGTACTTGCGGACTTGAGATGGCCTTCGAAGAAAGCGATTCTTCTTCCGAAATTACTTGCCATAAGATACTCTAGTGTAGGCAAAATATCTAATCTTAATCTAACCTTCCAAGGAGACAAAGTGAGAGAGAGAAATGCATGGAAACAGGCCTACAATAAGAAGTGATACATAAAAAAGGAAATGGCTTATCACATTCTCGGATGTCCGAAATCGAGAGAGGCAAGCAAAGGAGGCGTGGACAAGATACACCATGAGACCAGATATAAATGTCACATAGAAAACTACTTCAACCCATTAAGCACAAGTCCTAGAACATGCAATAGACATCGAACTATGCACGATATACCTGTAATGATGAGAGGCAAGAAGAGATAATAAAATAAGCAAAGGATGGAAAAAATGCATCACAAAAGAAATTTTACTACTCCATGAGTTCACACAGTACATCATCAATGGGAAAGAGGAAAGAAAATGCCATTAGAAAGCCAACAGAGGAGGCTTAGACTCCAAATTCTACCTTAAAGAAGAAAGAGAGAGGGGGTAGGAAAGAAGAATGACCATGTTAGGGAATAAGAGATAAAATATGCGGAATAATCTCTTACAGAATAACAATAGTAGAAACTAATATGAAGAAAATATTACAGATCTCAAATAAAAATGCGAATAAATAACACAACACGAGAGAGACAAGATTTAACATGGTTCACCCAATTTGGGCTAAGTCCACCAAGAATCACTTGCTCGATTTTTTACAAGCCTCCACTCTCTCAATACAATACCCAGATCCATTTGGAGCTATGCTCAACAAACTCTACTGAAATTCACACCCAAATTCAAAGCACATCTACAATACATTTGTTTTTCTATCTATTATATGCATAAGATAATATAAATAGAAAATTTCTTAAGTAGTTGATACAAAACTGTGTATCAAAACCATGGGCTAAAAACCGTGGGTATCAAAACAATGAGTACCGATAAACCATGGGCCTAAAAATAGCCCATAATGGTTACCCATTACCCATGGGTTAATAAACCACCCATAAAAATTTTCTTCGGGGGCTTCACCCCCAAACCCCCTTAACCCACTCACCGGCAAGTGGGACCACCATAAAAATACCCGAGTGTAACACATAGAAGGTGTACCACACTCTAACATGAAAATAGGCTCCACAAACATAACAATCTCCCACTTGGAGACTAATTTCCCCTGAGAAATCTTCTCAACCCTTCATTGTCATCCGCAAAGGCCAACCAAAGCTGAACATAGCTTTAGTTTATCCCTTGTGACCACCTTGGTCATCATGTCTGCAAGATTTTGAATGGTATGAATCTTCTCCAACTTCAACTTATCTTCTTCCAAAGTTGTCTGATGAAGTGATATCTCAATTGTATATGCTTCTTTCCGGAGTGGAAAGCATAGTTCTTAGCTAGGTGTATAGCACTCTAACTATCACTATGTGACTTACATTCCTTTTGCTTATGCCCAAACTCCTCAAGAAATTGTTGTAACCAAGTCATCTCTTTGCTTGCCTCTATGGCAAGTAACATACTCAAGCATCCATGGTTGATAAAGCCACCAACTTCTATAGTCATGAAATCCAACTCACCGCTATCCCACCTACAATGTAAATATAACTGTCATGCTCCTCCACTGTATCAACATCTCTAGCCATGTACGAATCTACATAACCATGTAAAGTAGTGTCGATCGACAATAGCACAAAATTGTCCCCATGGTCCCTCTCAAAACATGAAGGATCCACTTTGTTGCTTGTCAATGCTCTTTACCCGGATCACTCATAAATCTACTCCACTCCCATTACATGGGCAATATCAGGACTAGTGCACACCATAAGCATACATCAAACTACCAACTGCTGATGAGTAAGTTACCTTGGACATCTGGTTTCTTTCTTGCTCTGTCTTGGGACACTACTCCTTTGATAACTTAAAATGGCCTTCTAAAGGAGTCTCAACTGGTTTAGCATCCTGCATGTTAAACCTATCCAATACCTTCTTAATGTACTCTTCCTAAGATAAAGTCATCTTCTGTTCCTTCCTATCTCGAGTTATCCTCATACCAAGGATTTGTCTTGCCCCCAAATCCTTCATATCAAAGGATTCACTTAGTTGTTTCTTGAGTACTTTTATTTCTTGCATGTTTTTACCTGTAACCAACATGTCATCAACATACAAACACAGGATAATATAACTTCCATCCTCAAATTTCTTTGTATACACACAATGGTCAGAATGACATCTAATATAACCTTGCTCCATCATGAAGCTATCAAAATTCCTATACCATTGACGTAGAGCTTGTTTTAGGCCATACAAGCTCTTCTTCAGTTTGCACACCATCTCCTCTTTACCTTTGACTTCATATTCTTCAAGCTCTTTATAAATAGCTCCTCCTCTAAATCACCATGGAGAAATGTAGTCTTTACATCTAACTATTCTAAGTGCAAGTCTTCTGCTGCCACTATTCCAAGAACAGTTTTGATAGAAGTCATTTTTACTATAGGAGAAAAAATCTCATCAAAATCTATACCTTGTTTCTATGTAAACCCCTTGACCACCAACCGGGCCTTATATCTTTTCTTTCCTCCTTATTCATCTTTAACTCTGTAGACCCACTTGTTTTGCAATGCTCTTTTGCCTTCCAGTAGCTTCACCAAATCCCAAGTCTAGTTCTCCATGAGGGACTTATGCTCCTCATCCATGGCTTGCTCCCACTTCTTACTGGCATATACATGCATTGCTTCATCAAATCTCTCTGGCTCTCCACTATCATTGAGTAATAAATAATAAAGAGAAGGAGAAAAACATTCAGGTTCTTTTCTTACCCTAGAAGACGTCCTCATTGTAGGAGTTTGGGGTTCCTATTGAGTAGTATCCTAAACTGATTCATGGGTCACTTTCCCTTCCGTAAGATCCTCTACTACCACTCGCATATTATTTCTTGGATTCTTCCCTATTTTCTTGCAACTATTGCTTATACATGAATTTCTCATTAAGGACCACATCCCTAGACGAATGATTTTCTTGTCTTTAATACTCCAACATTTAAATCCAAAGTCATCACCACCATAACCAATAAAGTGAATTTTTCTGATTTAGCCTCTAGCTTGGTCATATCATCCTTAATATGAACAAACATCTCACATCTAAAGAATCTAAGAAATGAGTAATCGAATTTCTTACCGTACCAAGCCTCCTCAGGTATGCCTCCATCCAAGGCACTTGAGGGTCCTCTGTTTATCAAGTACACAGTTGTGCTCACCGCTTCTGCCAAAAAATAAAGAGGCAATCCTATATGTATCCTCATGCTCTAGCATGATCCATTACTATTCTGTTCATCCTTTCTAACACCCCATTCTGCAGCGGGGTTTTTGGAACCATCATTTTCCTATGGATTCCATTCTTAGAACAATAATCATCAAATTCATTGTTGTAATACTCCCCTCCATTATCTAACTTGAGACATTTTAACTTAAGGCCTATTTCATTCTCTACCAAGGATTTCCATTTAACAAAAGTATCAAATACATTAGATTTGTTTCTAATACAATAAACCCAAACTTTCCTTGTTGCATCATCAATAAAAGTAACATAATAACTTGAACCCCAAGAGATGATACTTGAGCGCCCCCACACATCAAAATGTACCAACTCTAACTTACTCTCTTTCTTCGTAGGTCCAACCTTGAGAAACCTTACTCACTTTTGTTTCCCATATATGCAGTTCTCACAGAAATCCAAACTTGTTTCTGTATATCCAGGAAAATTCTTCTTTATGATGTCCATGCCCTTATGGCTCATATGACCAAGTCTATAGTGCCATAATGTTGTATCTGCATCTAAAGCCACAATATTACAATCATTAGTACTATCAGTGGTTAAATACAAGGTTCCAACCTTCTTACCTCTTGCCACCACAAGAGCACCCTTGGTGACCTTCCAAGAGTCAACTATAAATATCACAGTACAACCATCACTTCCCAATTGCCCTTGATATCAAATTTCTCCTTAATGTAGGCACATGTCTGACATCCTTCAATAGCCATGTATTCCCATTCTACATCTTAACCTGAATAGAACCTTTTCCAACTATACTGCAAGGCTCATCATCACTAAGAAAAACATGCCCAAAATCCCCTTGAACATAATCAACAAAATAATGCCTATGTGGAGTAGCATGAAAAGAAGCCCCTGAATCTAAAACCTAAGATTCATTAATATTATGCAAAGAAAGAATCAAATCATCATGGCATACATTACCTGATGCCACATTTGCCTCCTTTTTTTCTTCCTATTGTTTCTTCTTATCCCAAAGCTCCCAATAGTCCTTCTTTGCATGCACTAGACTTTCCACAGTTCAACATACTATCTTGCTTTTGGATTTTGACCTTGCCTGATCCTTTGATTTTCCACAGTTTCCTCTATTCTTGTCTCCCTCTAGTTTCCCTTTGTCAAAGCATTCCAAGTAGAGAAGATTCACTAGAGATTTTTCTTCGCATTTCCTCGCTTAGAATCACCCCCTACAACATCCTCAAATTTCAACTTTGAGTTAGCTGGAATCGAGTTACTTACCGCCATTACCGGGCTATTCTAACTTTTAGGTTAAGAGCACATAATTAATAAAGCCCTAACTTCTTCATCAAATTCTATTGTAATCGAAGCTATCATATTCACAACCATATTGAAATCATTTAAATGATCTGCTACTGAACCAATCTCAAACATCTTCATATTAAAAAACTTTTTCATTAAAAATATCTTATTAGAGGTAGAGGGTTTTTCATACAAATTCCTAATGCATCCATCGGTTCTTTTTAGTCTTTTCCTTTAAAACATTAAATAATACCGAAGATGAAAGACACAACCAGATTGTTCCAAGTGCCTTCCGATCCAACAAATCCCATTACGCATATGTCATACTCGAGGTTTGTTTACCTTCTCAAATAGTGGAGTATAAAGATCCTTCGATAAAGATAATCTTCCATCTCGCATCTTCCCAAGATTGAAATTCTTCCCGTTGAATTTATCAACCTAGATCTTCCATCATCTAACATAGCTCCCATTCAAGCTAAAAACTTTCCCTATGATGCAACACTTCAACAAACCAAACCAGGCTCGATACCAATTTTTAGGGAATAAGAGATAAAATATGTGGAATAATCCCTTACAGAATCGCAATAGTAGAAACTAATATGCGAAAAATATTACAGATCTCAAATAAAAGTGTAGAATAAATAACACAACACAGAGAGATAAGATTTAATGTGGTTCACCCAATTTGGGCTATGTCCACCAAGAATCACTTGCTCAGATTTTATTACAAGCCTCCACTCTCTCAATACAATACCCAAATCTATTTGGCGCTATGCTCAAAAAACTCTACAAAATTCACACCCGAATTTAAAGCACATCTCGCAATACATTTTCTTGTCTATATCTATCATATGCATAAGACCATATAAATAGAAAATTACTTAAGCACTTTGATACAAAACCGTGGGTATCAAAATAATGGGGCAAAAAAAGCATGGGCCCATAACCCGGTTACCCATTACCCATCGGGTTAATAAACCACCCATAAAAATTTGTTATGGGGGCTTCGCACCCAAGCACCCATCGATCGTGGGGCTTCACCCCCGAACCCCCCTTGACCCGTTCACCGGCTAGTGGGACCACAGTAAAAATACCCAATCGTAACACATAGAAGGTGTACCACACTCTAACATGAAAATAGGCTCCAAAAATATAAAGACCAACCCTTAGAAAAATACCCTTCCTTTATAATATATATAAGAAAGAGAGAAGAACAAAGGTAAAATTTGAATCCTACCCCAACCACCCTAAGATTACATTGAATTCACCTACTCCAAGTACCCTAGAAAGCATTCAAAATCACCTGCAACAATGATGGGTTCCCTGATATAGTCCATGCCTTCACATGTTGTTTCTTGTTGGGCAAAAAGGAAGCCCATTATTCATGATGGAAGCATGTGTGAGACTTGACATCCTTGAAAATGGCAGGACAAAATTTTAATGGTGGTAGGTGAGTAGCAGGCACCGAGAGCTTTCCAATATGTCACTTCTCACCTGAATCCAAGCTTTACGAAATATATGGTCATCTAAAGGTTAGGGTCTATCATCACCAATCTGACACTATGATAATTCTTCACTGGGAACTCCTCGTGCTATGATTATTAACTAATGCACAACCTTTAGTTTGGTGGATGTAATCTAGAAACACAACAAACATAACACAAGAATATCATAGACTATGATAAGAAGGAATGATGATAAATCTGATATATCAGAGTAAATTATAATATTAACATGAAATTGTTACAATCTCACCCATGAGGTACTTCAAGTGTTATTGACTTCACTTGCCTTCCACCAATACTATGGGAGAAACTTCACAATTACACCTCTTAATGGCTTCTTTAACACCTTCAAAATGATGGCTTCCTTTACACACTTACTCATACAATATTTCTCACTACTTCCTTCTATGATAAATGAGGGGGGTGGCCTCTTTATTTATAGAGCTTCCAGGCTTATCCATCTTATCTCTAAGATAGGATAAGAAATCCACTCTGACGAATCATATTCCATACCTTAACTCCTATATGTACATGTAAGCTTATCTTTTAAGATAAGATAAACCTTATCATTTCACATGGGTTCCAATTTTTAATTTTTACAAATAAAATACACAAAATATTTATGACCTCACTCTTGTCCTTATTACCAATATAATATTTCTAATTCCTAATCATGTAGACCCTACTTCTCTACTTACCCCAACTTTGACATTTTAACATTATTGGACCACTTATGACAAATATTTACTTTTTACCACAACATTCCTATTGTACTTTTGACTATTACCGTACTATACATTATTGGTGGCGTCATACTGGCACCACCGTTATCTTCTATCGGACGCTACTACTAATTACACTTAACAACATCCTATTCCTAATACATACATTAATGAAATAGAAATTACGGAGGAAAATTTTAGTGTCGACATCTTTCCCCCTTCCTAGCTTCTACTTTGTCCTTGGAGTAGACTATTTTGGTGCTTGGAAAATCTTCAACTTATTGTGGTTGACCCATTTTGTAATGGGAGTGCCATCAAATTCCTCCGTCGAGTACGTACCATTTTCATGCACAACTGCTATTTTGTAGGGCCCCATCCATTTTGGAAGAAATTTTTCTGTCTTCTTTTTTTGTATCTGGAATCATATACTAGAACCAAGTCATTCACATGAAATGGAGACCAACGGATCTTTTGATCAAAGTATTCCTTCTACTTCATTTTCTTCTTATAGCTTGTATCCTTCACTATTTCCCTCATTTCCTCTAGCAAATGAAGATGTACCAACCTTTCTTTTATTGAATCACTTTCATCCATCCTTTCATTTTCATAACTCTCACAGTGGGAATATCAAACTCAATAGGAAGAAACTGGATCAATGCCATAAGCCAACTGAAATGGGGAGTATCATGTTGTTGACTTTGATGTTTCCCTATATGCCCACAATGTTGCATGAATCCTTTTATCCCACTTATGTACCTGCAAGGCTGCATCTTTTGCTAGAATTTGACACAACACAAAATTTGTTCGTTTCACCTATCCATTTGTGTTTGGCTTGTATGTTGTTGCCTTCTGTGCTTAATAGAAAACTTATTGACTAGGGATTCTACATCCTCATTAATGAAGTGGCTTCCTTGATATTTTACAATTTCTAATGGGCAACCAAATCTGGTGACAATGCGTTCATATATGAACCTTGCCACTTCATCCATGGAAGTTGTTTTCAATGGCCTAGCTTCAACCCACTTGGTTAAATAATCTGTGGCAACTACAATATACTTATTTTGGCATGGGGTAGTTGGAAGTGGACCTAAAATGTCTATTCCCCACTTTTCAAAGGGACCAAGTGGAAGAATAGGGCATAATGGAGCTGATGAAGTCTTACGGTTACCATGTGTTTGAAAAATATCACATGTCTTACAATAATTATAACAATCTTTAAAAAGAGTGGGCGGTGATAACTGCATCAAGATCCTTCTTGTTGTAAGTTGTCGGAGAAGTTCCTCCACATGTACCATTGTGGAATTCTTCTATCATCTCCTTCCCTTGATCATGTCCAACTTGCCCTCTTGTCTTGTCCATCGAGGTCCTATTCAAAATAATACTCCATGCGCGAATAGAATATGGATGGTGGCTTGAGTAATCTTCCTCTTAGTCTTTGCATTGGCACCATCGGGAAACTTGAATTCATTCGGATAATTCCAAATATCTATGTATTCACTAGGGATTGTGTCGAGGGATAACAATGTTGCATCTTGGAAATCATCATCATCACAAGATGAACCTAAACCATCATAGGCTCGAGAGAGTGCATCTGCGCATTGACATGCTTCTTTCACCGTCCATCTATAATATCAAATTCAAATTCTTGTAGCAAAATTATCCATCTTGCTATCCTCCTCACGATGGGTTAGGCTTATTTACAATATATTTTAGAGCACGATGATCTATTCTGACTATAAATTTTTCCCTAGCAAGTAATTTCTAAACTTCTTTACAACAAAAATGATAGCTAGAGCCTCTTTTCGATTCTGAGTATAATTTACCTCAGACCTTTACTCATTTTATGCTGCTCCCAAAGTAAAGCTGGATGTTCATTCCATTTTCATCCTTTTGGCTAGAGTACTTCCTAGTGTTGCATCGAGGCATCAATGTATACACTGATGAATGGCTTGCTCAATTAGATTCTTTAAAATAGGTGAAGACACGGGGCTTCCTTGATTGTTCAAAAGCTTCATGCGCCTTATTTCTGGTTCATAAGTAACATCCTTCTTCAAGAATTGGGTTAGTGGTTATGCAATCTTTGAGAAATTCTTGATGAACCTTCTATAGTAACCCACATGGCCTAAAAATGATCTCAACTTACTTCTATTCATAGGAAATGGTAACTCTTTGATTTTTGAAACTTTATCAGGATCAGTACCAATACCATCTCTGGATACAACATGCCCTAACAAAATGCCTTTAGAACATCCAAAGACACACTTTGTAGGGTTTAGTGAGGCTTGTGCTTCATCTAACCTTTGAAATTTTGTCTCCATCTGGTGCAGGTGGTCCATCTTGCTCCCATAGATGAAAAATCATCCAAAAATACTTTGATGAAGTTCCCAATGTAGGGTTCGAACACCCTATTCATCAAACATTGGAACGTTCTTTGGAGCATTACACAACCCAAAAGGCATAACTCTATAAGCAAATGTTCCCCAAGGAGTGGTGAACGTGGTCTTCAGCTGATCTTTCTCTCGGTATACGGACTTGGTTATATCCGCTATATCCATCAGCAAAACTATAAACTCTCTGGCAGCTACTTCATCAAGATCTGATGCGAGAATGGAAGAGGGTAATGATCCTTCTTTGTTGCCTTATTGAGCTTCTATAATCAACACAAATGCGTAGCTTCCCATTTCTTTTTATTGAGATCACAATGGGAGAAACCCATTACGAATTCTCCACCACAAATATGAATCCTACATCAAGAAACTTATCTATTTCTTCTTTTACAGTCTTGGAAAAATTAGGATTCATTCTATATGGCATTTTACTTTATGGGCTTAGCACCATCTACCACTCAATAGAATGTTCTACCCAACTTACTTAATGGAGTTCCTTGTAATCAAAAGTGAATATGTGTATGTACCTTCGAAAGAGTTAGAGGTAGGATTCCTTCTCACTCTCCATCACAACATCACCAATCTTTATTTGTTGGAGACGATCATCAATTTCTTCTTTAGATAATTTTATGGGGTCATGAGTCGGTGTGACTGGAAGGATATCCATGACCGAAACATCAACCTCACTTTCTTCATCTTTGGTGTCCACTTCACTGGTACTTGAGTAATCAGAGGATGTCCAATCATCAGTTTCATCACTTGAATCCACAGGTTCTATCTTATGATGCCGAGGGATCACGTTTATCTTCACCCTCTCTCTACCACATCCAAGTGTCATGAAGCCTTCATTCCAGTAGTTTCTTGCATGAACTCTCCTTAGCCATGGTCTTCCCAACAACATTGGGTATGCAATAGTACCATTTTCATCACCTGAAAGTCTACCACACATATAACACCCATAACAAATATTGCCACATTTGAAACAACACCTTCTGGTTTAGTTTTTTCCTTATTTAATGACCTTAACATAAGTGTTGAGGGCGATCAATTTTTAAACCCAACATATTCATTACAGACTTGGTCATTACATTAACTACAACACCTCCATCAACTAAGACATCATGAATTGAAATACCATTACATAATACCTCAGCTTGTGGAGCATAGGGATCTACCTCTGCCTCCAAAATAGGGACCTCAACCTCCTTCCTTCGTCGAGCATTGAGTCCACTTCGCAGCTCCGCCTCTTCTCAGAAGACATAGCAAGAGTTGACCATATGTAATATTTGCAGGCCTTTTGGACAGATCTTCTAAGATGGAGTATGGTCCTTGTCCTGTGAAATCAGAAAATCTACACACCCAACTTTCTTCTCCTATGTTTCTTACTAGTTTCTCCTTTCATCTTCTTAGGATCATTTCCATCTTGATTATCTTTTTCTTTCTTTTTTTTTGTTACAAACACATCTACTTCATTATTTATGCTCTTATCTACTACATCAAAAGAATTCACAGGTGCTTTTCCTTTATCATTATCTCTTGTACAGATGTAGAAGCTCTATTTGGACAATTATACTTATAATGACCCTTTTTATAACAACCATAACATACAACTTCAGAAATATTTCTTTTTGGACCTCTATCTCCTCCCTGAGAACTAAATTCTTTTCCTTGAAGAAGATTAATAGTTAACTGACCCATCTTCTTGAGAAGATCTTCATACTCAGTAGATGTACTAGGAGAAAGATTTGTGCTCACCGAGAGTGGTTGTGGATTTTGGACCAAAGGTGTTAGTGTAGGCTCTACTTTAGCAAAAATTTCTTTGGGCTCCTCTTCCATGCTTTCTTCTTTCCTTCTTGAAATCTCCTTTACTTGTTCAATGGTAGCTGGGTGGTCATACTTCACTCGTTGTCTGATCTCTAGCTTCATCCCAAGAATGAAGTGCTTATAGAGGAGATTATCCACACCATTCATCAACCCATCCGCTAATCCTTCCTTCGGATCTGGGCATCGAGCTTCCTCCTTAGCTCTAGAACATGAGCATGATAATCCCTTATCTTCTCCTTCTCTCCTTGGGATAGCTTTGTGATCTCGATCATGAGATCTGCATATTTCTGTTGTTCACCAAATTCTTCAAGAAAACTTTCAGTTAATAAATCCCATGAATTTTTCACATTATCACCTAGTGTTTCAAACCACCTAAGTGTTGAACCATCCAAAAAGGTAGGAAAAAATTCAGTCCATTGTTCCCTTCTTATAAGGCCATTACAAATACAAGATCGTTTAAACTCTTGAATGAAAGAGGAAGCATCTTCATTAGATTGGGCTAAAAAAACAAGAATCTTCCCCATTTCCAAAAGTAACCACAGTGAAATACTAACCCATAAGTACAATCAACAAGACTTATGTGCACAAATAATTGGAATCACTATAATAGAAAATAGAAATGACCACGGTAAACTATGGTAAAACTTGACTTCCTATGGTAAAAAGCAGACTTTCTATGGTAAACACTATTTACTGATAAAAAGTAAAGTTCTTTGTGGTAAATACTATTCATGGTAAAAAGTGACTTTATTGTGGTAAATACTATTCACGGAAAAAAGTGAATTTACCATGGTAACTACTATGCATAGTAAAAACAAGGTTACCCTCCAAATGATTTTTGACTAAGTGGGAATATCTCTCCAGAAAATCCACCAACGAGGAATGGTCGGCAACGGAACCAAAATGTCATCACCAATCCGGCACTATGATAATTCTTCACCAGGAACTCCTCGTGCTATGATTATTAACTAATGCACAACCTTTAGTTTGGTGGATGTAATCTGGAAACACAACAACAAACATAACACAAGAATACCATAGACTATGATAAGAAGGAATGATGATAAATCTGAAATATCAGAGTAAATTATAATATTAACATGAAATTGTTACAATCTCACCCATGAGGTACTTCAAGTGTTACTGACTTCACTTGCCTTCCACCAATACTATGGGAGAAACTTCACAATTACACCTCTTAATGGCTTCTTTAACACACCTTCAAAATGATGGCTTCCTTTACACACTTACTCATACAATATTTCTCACTACTTCCTTCTATGCTAAATGAGGGGGTGGCCTCTTTATTTATAGAACTTCTAGGCTTATCCATCTTATCTCTAAGATAGGATAAGAAATCCTCTGACGAATCATATCCATACCTTAACTCTTATCTCGTACATGTAAGCTTATCTTTTAAGATAAGATAAACATTATCATTTCACATGGGTTCCACATTTTTATACTTTTACAAATAAAATATACAAAATATTTATGACCTCACTCCTTGTTCTTATTACCAATATAATATTTCTAATTCCTAATCATGTAGACCCTACTTCTCTACTTACCCCAACTTTGACATTTTAACATTACCGGACCACTTACGACAAATATTTACTTTTTACCACAACATTCCTATTGTACTTTTGACTATTACCGTACTATACATTATTGGCGGCGTTGTCTTGGAAACACCGTTATAATCTTATTAGACGCTACTACTACTAATTACACTTAACAACATCCTATTCCTAATACATACATTAATGAAATAGAAATTACAGAGGAAAATTTTAGTGTTAATAGGTCACGGGCTCACAATAATTAAAAGAGTCCATTCGTGTAAGACCCACATGGCAGCCTCGCGGCCTTCAAGACTCAACGCCTTCCTCTCTCTCTTGGAGTTATGTCAAGTTGACACATGGCAGATTCACGGCCTACTTAGTTTCCTCTATATTCTACCCGATTCCCTCTTGTTAGTAGAGTCCCTATGCCTTACCCGAGAGACATGGACATTCACACTCATTTGGAAACTACCCCAAATTTTACCTTTGAAGTTGCACGGATGAGACACATGGGAGTTCACGCAGGATTTTGTTCTTTTAAATGGCCGACCTTACCTTTTCGGACTCTGACCACATGGTGGGTTGGTGCTTGTTTGGGGACTACCTTTTGGGTTGTTCCTTTAAAGTTGCACTAAGGAGACACATGGCACCTTCTCGCGACTCTGTTCTATTTCTTTTTGTTTTGGCTAAGTCCCTTTTGTTTGGTAGGGCCATATGTCTGACCCTGGACACGTGGAGGCTCAACGCACATTTGGGGACCCACTCTTGATTCTTCCTTTGAAGTCACGCCGAAGAGACATGTGGAGGCTTCACGCTCATTTTGGGTGCGCTTCTTTGGGCTGCACCTATGAAGTTGCACCGATGAGGTACATGGAGGCTTTCGTTCACTCCTTTATACTTTACCGATTAGGGCTTGCTTCCAATTTTACTTCTATTAGACCCTAGACATGTGGAGAGCTAGTGCTCATTTGAGTCTTTGCTTTGGGTCACACCTTTGAAATTACGTCGAGCTGACACATGGTTCTTTCCACTTTGGCATTAGACTTTTCAACGTCTGAATTAACTTTTGAGGCTCGACCACATGGAGGTCTAGTGCTCATTTTGGAACTAATTTTAGATCTACCCCTTGAAGTTGCATCGTTGGGACATATGGGTCCCCCTTTGTGTTCTGTGACTTTTCAATAGCCGATGAGACCATTTCATGTCTCGACCATGTGGCGGGTTGGCACTTGTTTAAGACCTGCCCTTGAATTTTACTTTTTCCCAAAAGACCCTTAAGCTCGAAAGTTTACTTCGGCATAAAATCCTTCAAGTCGTGCAACTTCACGAATTTGCACTTGGTGAAAAAATCCGCGGGCTCGTGGGCTTGCACTTGAAAACTATGCCATTTTGTAAAAAGTGCAAAAGTTCCAAACACCGGACCACTCCACTGCCCGAACTTACACTTGGGAAAAATTTCCTCCGCGGCCCCACATATTCACTTAGCAAAAGAAATCATCCTCGGGCTTGCAGACCCACAATTGTAACTTTTTCCTTTTACGAAAAGTGCCAAAATGCCAAAATATCTCCCACCACCCTGCCAGTGCGTAATTTTCCCATTTGGCAAAAAGTCTTCCCCGTGCCCACAGCCCACATTCTCAAATATATCCTTCCCAGGCCCGCCATTTGCAAAATATGAGGACTTAGAAGGACTTCTTTATATTTATGGAAAGGGGAAGAAATTTCCTATCTGATGGGAATTCTTTTAAGGAACCTTAAGTGCTTAAAATATATAAAAATTCAAAATGAAGCATTAAAAGGGAAAAAATGGTGTTAGTTGACCAAAAATAAGTGTGAGCTTATTTTGGTCAACAATTTGGCAACTCATGGGGATCACCTACCTGCTAGTTGAAATGATTAGTTTCCTTGAAGCATCCATTAGGCATGAAGTCATGAATGATAGTTTGATAAACACAAATCTGATCTGAACTTTGAAAATCTAATCAATTGAGCCACTTGAAAACCACTGGAACCAGGAGCTGATCTCACCAAATGCTACTTCCAATGTACAGTGCACAAACAACTAAACACAACAACGTAGTATGTACAAAACTAGAAATCATACACACCCCAATTTGGGATATGTAGAGTGTGCACAAGCACTTGTTTTACTGAAAGAAAACCTAAACTATCCTAGACTAACAAGAGGCAAGGGGTGATCAAGTAAAACCGTCGATAGGAAGGGAGAAGTAGCTTCCCTTCCTCACAAATTGTGATCATGTAATTGATTTTTCATTGGACATGGTCAGAATGAAGAGTGAAGACCCGCTTTTGAGATGGTGTTTCACCCTCCTCAAAGTATCAAAAAACAAGATATACAACTCCTAGAGTTGTTTTGCGCTTGGATCTAGGAGGCGCTGATGCTGACCTTTAGTGCTTTGTATCTCAACCTCGTGCTCTGAAATGATCATGACCAGTTTTGTCTCTCCCTTGGCTCCAATGAAGCCAAGTACCTGATTGGGAATGGTCTGATTTGATGGATGTGCTCATTACTCTGAATTTCAACTCCAAGAGTGGAGTCTTCCGACGGACCTTCTTGGGTGAGTGATGTGGAAGAGATGGTGTCTTCATGCTCTTTCCTTTCCTACTCTTAAGAATAACATGGAAGATCATGATCCTCCAACCTTGGTTCCAAAGGCTGTTGTGAGATGTAGGTTGATGTCCTTGGATGCTCTCCTTCATGGAAGTAGACTCATGTGCTTGGAAGGTGGATGATGGAGGAGCAAATGATGTGAAATCCTTGGGCTCCTTTTTGATCAAGATAATCCTCCAAGTTAGATAGATAATCTACCTCCTCGTTGTCCTATTGCATGTGCTCGACCTCCTCCATGGTGTCCTCCAGATCTTTAATTTTCTCACCATGGTTTTCCTCATCTTCAAACATGAAGTTTGAAATTTCAAACTCTTCTTCAACATTAGATCTTGAAGGGGATGAATTGAGAGGAAGAACTGAATGTTATTCTCTGGCCTGCTCTACACTTGGAGCCTCTAAAACTGTTTGGTTCTCCTTGTGAAAGGAAGTGCTTGCGGAGGTTGGGGTGCAAAAAGTGTGGTGTGCATGGTTCTTCCTCTACAAGTAACTCAGTCTCCTCAGAACTATGCCCTTTGGAGCTAATTGATTTTTCTCTGGAACAGGCACCCGTATGATTTCCTTTTCCCATTCAGAGTCACATGAATCACACCAATCTTCAACTATCCTGCAGTCGTTGAACATGATAACGTTTGTTGGGAAAGGTACATTGGTAGGGGTTGTTCATTTATGGTATAAATAGGTAGAGGGGAATTGAATCCGAAAGGGAAAAGGGAAGAAGAATTGAGGTGAGATGGAAGGCTAGGGGATGGAGAAGGGAATTCAGCACTAGGGGTAGCAGATGGGAAGCTAGACTCATGACACTGCTATGATGATAATGATCAAGAAAGAGGAAAAGAAAAACTATGAGACAGAGGACTCACCCATTGACAAGGTTGTCTTGTGTCCAACTCATAAGCCTCAATCTCCTCAATCCATTATGTGAGTTGGGGCAACATTTTGACCATGAGGTCAAGCTTCTCCTATGAGCTATAATGTCTTGGCATAGGCTCAACCCATGGACAAGTTGCCCTATAGTCAATTCTGAACACTTTCAACTAAGTTTGGAATGAATTCATGATTGCATAACCTCATGGGATGGAAGAAGATGAAATATGTGGAAAGAATAGTGGGTGGAAATGGATGGGAAGATGGTCTACAACTCAGAGAATAGGTTCTTGACCAAATGGAGTCACCATATGTGCTTTGCATGTGCCTCAAAAGGCTAAATCTCACCAAGAACAGATCAACTTGATGAAATTAAGTAGTAAGGTACTTCAAACCTCTCCCACCGAGCATGCCAGATTTTTCATGTGTGGTCACATAGTGGCTTAAGATTTACTATTTGAAAATGATACACCTCCGAAATATGGAACTCTAACTTCTATGATGTACCACTCGTCGTACCAAAATTGTTGATCCAAAATCACAACACCCTCGAATGGCCTTAGATATGAGTGGGGCATTCAATGTTATTGCACAACATGGGACCATCTCTCAAGCTGTGGGACTTATGGACTGAGATGTCCTTCCAGGAGGAAGTTGTATTCTTCTTCCTAAACTACCTACCATAAGTTACTCTAGTGTAGGAAAACTATCTAATCCTAATCTAACCTTCCAAGGAGATAGGGAGAGAGAGAGAGAGAGAGAGAGAGAGAGAGAGAAATGCATGGAAACAGAGCCTCTACAATAAGTGGTGATACACTAGAAAAGGAAGTGGTTAATCACATTCTCGGATACCCTGAAATGGACAGAGGTGAGAAAAAGAGATCATTGACAAGATACACCACGGACCAGAGATAAATGTCACATAGAACACCACTTCAACCCATTAAGCATAGCTCCCAGAACCTGCAATAGACATCAGAAGTATGCATGGTATACCCTACAAAAATGAGAGGCAAGAAGAGACAATAAAATAATCAAATAATGGACAAAATGCATCAAAAATAAATTTTATTGCTCCATGAGTTCAAACAAGATATCATTAGTGGGCAAGAGGTAAGAAAATTCTATTACAAAGCCAAGAGAGGATGCTTAGACTCCACATTCTATCTTTAGGAAGAAAGAGAGAGGGGGTAGGAAAGAAGAATGACCAACCCTTAGAAATATACCTCTCCTTTACAATATATAGAAGAAAGAGATAAGGAGAGAGGGAAATTTTGAATCCTACCCCAACAACCCTAAGATTACATTGAATTCACCTACTCCAACCACCCTAGAAAGCATTGAAAACCACTGCAACAATAGTGGGTTCTGTGATAGAGTCCATGCCTTCACATGTTGTTTCTTTCTTGGAAAGAAGGAGGCCCATTCTTCATGATGGAATTAGGTGGGAGACTTGACAGCCTCAAAAATGGTGGGCTGAAATATTAATGGTGGAAGGTGAGTAGCAGGTGCCGAAAGCTTTCTAAAAAGTCACTTCTCACCTGAATGCAAGCTTCCAGTCAAAATATATGGCTATCTCGAAGGTTAGGGTCGTGGGCTCACAATATTTTAAAGGGTCCATCCTTACAAGACCCATGTTGCAGCCTCGTGTGCCTCAAGACTCGGTGCACCTTCCTCTCTCTCTTGAAGTAGCACTGAACTGACACATGGTGGCTTCCACAGACCTACTCGATTTCCTCTGTATTCTACTTGATTCCCTCTTGTTAGTGGAGTCCCTATTCCTGACTTGAGACACATGGAGGCTTCACGCTCATTTACAAATTTCCCCCAAATTTTACCTTTGAAGTTGCATGGATGAGACACGTAGAGGACTCCGCAAGCTTTTAGAATTTTTAACGGCTGACCTTACCTTTTCGGACTCTGACCACGTGGTGGGTTGGTGCACCTTCCACAAATCTGTTCTATTTATTTTTGTTTTGGCTAAGTCCCTTTTGTTTGGTGGGGCCATATGTCTGACACTGGACACATGGAGGCTTAACACACATTTGCGGACCCACTCTTGATTTTTCCTTTAAGGTCACCCCGAAGAGACACGTGAGGCTTCGCACTCATTTTGGGTCTGCCTTTGGGCCGTGCCTTTGAAGTTACACCGATGAGGCACATGGAGGCTTTCATTTGCTCCTTTATACTTAGCCGATTCGGGCATGTTGCCCATTTGACTTCTATTGGACCATATACATATGGAGAGTGGTACTCATTTGAGTCTCCGCTTTGGATCACACCTTTGAAATTGTGCCAAGTCGACATGTGGTTCTTTTTGTTGGTGTTAGAATTTTGAACGTCGATTTAAATTTTTGAGGCTTTGACCAGGTAGAGGGATAGCGCTCATTTGGGAACTTCTTTTGGATCCTCCTGAAGTTGCATCATTAGGATAGGTGGGTCCCCCATGGCTCTATGAATTTTTAATAACCGCCGAGACCATTTCATTACTCTTACCATGTGGGGGTTGGCACTTGTTTGAGACCTTCCCCAAATTTTACTTTTTCCCAAAATACCCCTCAAGTTCAAAAGTTTACTTTGGCAGAAAATCCTCCGCAGTCCTGCAACTTTACAAATTTTCACTTGGTGAAAAAAACTCCACGGGCTCGTGGGCTTGCACTTGAAAACTGCACCATTTTGTTAAAAGTGTAAAATTTCAAAAATGCCCAGCAGACCCACTAGCCTAAATTTACACTTGGGAAAAATTTCCTCTGCAGCCTTGCGTATTCACTTAGCAAAAGAAATTATCCTCAAGATTGCGGACCCAAAATTGTAACTTCTTCCTTTTGCAAAAGTGTAAAAAAGCCAAAAAAATCTCTCACTTCTTCATCAATTCATAATTTTCCTATTTGGCGAAAAGTCTTCCCTAAGCCCGTCGGCCTACATTTGGAAAAATATCCTTCCCATGCCCGTTGGCCCGCCATTTACAAAATATGAGGAGTTAGAAGGACTTATTTATATTTCTGGAAAGGGGAAGAAATTTCCTATCTAATGGAAATGATTTTAAGGGACCTTAAGTTCTTAAAATATATAAAAATTCATATTGAAGCACCGAAAGGGGAAAATGGTGTTAGTTGTCAAAAAAAGTGTGAGCTTATTTTGGTCAAGCAGTTCATGAAATTGATGGAGAGAGGTTGGGTCCTTTGAATTTTGGTGTATGCATAGAGAATGTGATAAATATGTGTTCAGAATGCTCATACTCACTAGAACCTAATAAATCAATTGTTTGGCTAATAAAACATTTGATTTTTAATGAAACAAGAAGTTCCCTTATGATTAAGCAAGGGATTTCTCATCTAGTTCGTTTGCACCTTTTACAAAGTGATCAACTAGATATTTACGTTGGGGGATCATTTATGGAAGATCTAAGCGATAATTCAATCCGTTAAAGGATGTATTCAAGGGGAAAATGTTACTTACATGACTAGGAAATGATAACGAAAAGATATGAATAGGGAGATAAGATGGGGATATTTTCCTTTGATGGGAAGGAAATTTTGTAAATAAAAATATGAGAGTTCAATATTGGAAACATGCAGGGGGAGGAGAAGGTAAAACATTGTATCGGATTGTTTAATGCTAAATAAAACATGGATGATCTTAGACGTACCTAAAGTAGATATCGATTTGGATAGTGTTATGTGGGCACTAGCACCAAAAAAAAAAATTGGATGCATAAAGATACTCGATAAAGGACACGTGGCCATCAAGTCATACCTTGAACTAATTGAATAGGATAACGAATGTTGACTTGGATAAACTATTAAATTTTATAAATTTATATGTGAAATCATGTTGGCCGGGATGTGGGTTTTAAAAAATATATATATTTCTAACTTTGGTCCTATAATACTTTACAATTGTACTATTATTTGATAATTATATAAAACATTATGTTGCTTATGGAACTATTAAATCTTATTAATGTAGTATTAATAATATGATTTCCACCATGTAATTAATTTAATTTGAAAAAAAAAAACCTTAATTATGCTCTAAATTTATAAGGAGTTGGATCTTGTGATTTAAAGGGACATGGATGTGATTTATAAGGAACTCATTTCAAAATTCATGCTATGTAATGAATTTATTTATGCATTCATTACAACCACAAAATTATATGGTCTTTTCCTAAATCTATGTGCATAAGTCTCGATAACTTATTTTAAATTATTTTAATAACTTTATTAAATGCAAACCTTTCTAAACTCTAACTACTAAATTATATGCCTAGAATACCCTAATTATTGAATGCAAAACTATAGTATTTAGAGTTTAAAGATATATTATTTAATGATCTCAATAAGAGTGTCTTACAATGCTCCATGACTTAACCTACTGTCTACCAAGATATGACTTTTCAAAAGAGGTCATAATCTCTCATATTTGAATTATAGAAGAAAAATAAATATAAAGTTGATACACATAAAAAGAATTAGGAACATACTTGTACTATGAGTGTGATGAGAATGGGAATATGTCCATTCTCATAGACTCAATATTTTCTTCTTATTTCATACAACATGTACCCATATCACATTGGTTTAATTTTCAAAAGGGATCAAAATGCCTCATATAGGAATCATAGAAAAATAATTAGGAACATAATTGTACTATAAGTGTGTTCAGAAAGGGCATATTTCCATTCTCATAAACTCGATATAGAATTAGGAACAAACTTGAATGACACAAAGTGTAAATATTGGAATTCGATATCACAAGTAAATAAAAACCAATAATGGGAAATTAGGAATCCAATTTCAAAAATGATAAAACCGAAGTAATAATACTATAAATCTAGATTACTAGTAAAATATACATATTTAATGATATTATGGTTTCATAAACACATCTCAATAACATACCATCAAAGGATTTGTGATAGAGCACTTCTTCAACAATCACGTACTTGGTGGCTATGACACGTAGACGTCATCTTTGTTGTGAGGTTTCTTCCTCGGCATACGAATGGTCCACATTATGTTTGAAAATATCATTGTACTATGGATATATTGTAATGGGAGGCTTATTTTCTACATAAAACACGCATTCATCTGGGACATCCATCTCTACTAGATCCCCACCATATATAGGGTTATCTTCTAACCAATAAGCCATAATTTTCCCTTTCATGGACTTTTGGTTAACAAAGGTGAGTTCAAACTCACCCATCAACATGATGAAATGACCAACCTTCTCGGATAAGGAACCTTGCGTTAATAAATTTTTTAGGTAATTGGATTTTAAAATTACCCTAGTCTCTTAGTTAAGCATATAATGCATTAACCTCTTGGTTGTGAAAATTATAGCTAAGAACTCTTTCTATTCTTGTGTATAACGTGTCTCAAAATCGGAAGAGTATGGCTAAAAAATTATATGGAATTATCTTTATTATTATCTTCCTATTGTGCCAACATGCATGCCAATAATACATCAAAGTGGATGACGAATAAAAATAAAAGGAATGTTAGCTTTCGATGGGATGAGTGTAGATGGTGAAATAAGAAAGTGTTTCACCGATTCAAATGATTCATGTCATTTAGTAGTCTAATATTTTCTACACTCTTTCTTCAATAGGTTGTTAATGGAATGATCGACACATGTTGAATTAGGAATAAACCTATGGATTTCCCCAAGCTTACTTAGGAATAATCTAATGCCCGAATCATCCGAGGGTGGGGAAATTTATAAAAATGCCAAGATCTTTTTTGGATCAAAATCAATACCTCAAGACGAGATGTTGTTTCCTAGTAACTTTCCTCTAGTCACTCTAACAACAAACTTCTCAAAGGATTTAGTGTTACATTGTACTCAATCAGTGTGATAGAATGACACAAAGAACTTTAGGATGATCAACATGTTTGCTTTCTTTTTCCAAGAATTCATCAAGAGATGATTCCATAATATTATGAATAAGATCATGAAAATTTTATTTCATCGCCATATATTAAGTAGCTCGACATTATTTAGGGTGAAAGGCATGATTGCGTAACAAAAGGTTCCCAAGGATTCATTAAGGTACTTTTCTTATGGTCTTCCTTGGAGATCCTTATCTGGTTGTAACCTGAAAATCCATCCATGAGAGACAAAAACTCATATCCAGTTGTTGCATCAACAATAACATCAATGGAAGGCAAGGGAAAATCATCTTTGGGACAAGCCTTGTTAATGTCCCTAAAATCAATACAAATGTGTATCTTCCCATTTTTCTTGTAACAGGGACAATGTTTGACACCCACATGGAATAATCCACTGGTTTAATAAATCCCACTTGAAGGATTTTAATGACCTCCTCCTTAACAATCAAATTAATCTTAGGCTTCATGGGTTTTGACTTTTACCTCACGAGATTGGCATTAGACTTCATGATGGGGTTGTGAACCACCGTGTTAGGAGAAATTCCCATCATTTACTTATAACTAAAGGAAAAGTATTTTGATTACTATTTAAGAACCTTTGTATGCGCTTCTACCTCCTCTAGAGACAAAGAATAACTGAGCTTCAATATTTTAGGTTCCTCTCTCTGTCCCTATGTTGATATCTATGATTCCCTCAATCAAAGTGGTGACACCCTCTTCAAACTCAGGTGGAGCTAGAGGTAATTCTAGTTATTCTTCCTCTACCTCATAGATCTCAATACCTTCTGATGAGGAAGGTTCCATTGAGTGATCTTCAAAGTAGGAGGAGAGGTGAGGTATAAGATAAAATTACCTCTTATGGTGTGCAGGATGAAGATTATTCTATGCATTGAGGTATCCTAGGATTACCTCATCATTCTCCATGTAGTCAAAATTTAAGGGCTCATTATCGGTCTCGACATATGCCAAAATTACATTAGAAAACATCCTTTTAACAAGAGGTTCAAATCAAAGTGAAACAGTGAATTCAGTTTTTTTCGGATCTTTATTTTTACAAAAGCAAGAGGATGAAGTTTCCATACAATTTTTTCCAAGAGGTTTTCATCTCATGGAATTTATTCAATAGAAATAAATTCAAAACCCTTTCTAAGCTCAATAACTTGATGGTATTAGAGTTTTAGGTGTTTTGGTCTAGTCTCATAAACTTCTGAGACTTGATTAGTGATAAGTTGAGAGTCACCCAAAACGTGTACATTATTCACACCCATCCTCTTGGCCACAATAATACCAAGAGGTAGAGCTTAATACTCAGATCCATTGCTTGTGCACTCAAAGTTTAGGTTGAAGTAAAAATGTGTGACCTTCCCCTCAATGGAAGTGAAGATCACCTCATCCCCAACACTGAAGAGACACTTTGCACTTTCATAGTAGAGAGTCAAAAAATCATTAGGGAAGATGGGTGCTTGATCTTTCTTTGAATATTTGTCTTTAAATTCTAAGAATTCAACCATACAAACATCTTCAAACCGTCGGCCGGAAGAGAGGTGAGTCCAAGATCATGTCCAATGCACAAAGAATCAAATGGAGGAATGATGGGTAGATCAATCTAAAAAATATTAACAATCTCTACTATATTTTTGTTGACACGGTTTTATCATGAATCTGCCTTAATTTCATTAGAATTTACCCCTTCAATTTCCTTAGAGGTTTCAACTTAGTCATAGGAACAAGTGGGACTCGGGTTTTGATCTCTCGAGTCTTGTGTAATTGATTGGTAGAGATTTTGGATTCGAGTATGAACCTCAAGTTTCTTCTTTAGGTTGGAAAAATGGATATTGAAAGGATTTGAGTTACCTTAGGGCATGAAAACATTACCAAGGTGCAAGAATTTGACCTCTTGGATCAATGTGGAAGCGATTGATTTCATCCTATGAATCCAAGGTCAACCAAGAAGCATATTATAGTTAGTTTCATGATCTATAATATAAAACTCACTTCAATCAAAGCAGTCTTAGGTGCAAGAGTGACTAGAAGCACTATATTTCCAATAGAAGTTTCGTAAGGCTATTATAGCCCCTCAACATATTTCACGTAGAAGAATTTTTTTTTCCTCCATAGCTTAGATTTTGAAGAAATGAGAAAGGGACTATATTAACATCAGCTCCATCGTCCATCACTTTGCACACTTAATATAATTGTTTAATATCCAAAACTATAGGTACAACGCAGATCAATTCTCGAGTGCCAACTCAATGTCAAAGCATGTATCTTTCTAATGTTAAACATGAACCCAATATCTCCCTCGAAAGCTGCCTCGGGGGATAGACATCAAAGTATATATGATTTATTTGGGCCTCTAGAGGAGGGTAACATGAATAAGATGAGCAAGACCTAGCACTTCTAATAAATCTGATCAATGTACAAAATAATTCTTTAACAAATCTAGGAAGGAAATGTGGGAAATGGTCTTAGTCGGGTATTTGATCAATTCATAGGCTCCTACTAGTTTGGGAGCCTTTGGGTATAACCTAACATCAAATGATTTATGGGAAGATGTTTTTGAGAATAATCACAAGTGCAAGTCACTACATTAACCTTAGGATTGGTTTCTAGCTATACTAAGACTATAATTTTAGGCTGATTTCAAATGTCTAAAAGAGGAGCTACTAGAGGGTTTGAAGATGTATACGCCTTGTGATTACTATTTCCAATGGGAGACCCCTTATTTGTACCATGGGAATTGAGCTTTCCATTTTCAAGTCACATAGGAAGGGGGTATCTATAAACCCCGAGAGTGGCATTTTAGGGCAACATGCCTCATTTGAATGTTCTATGAAGGTGGTGTTGGATTATCTAAGAACGTATCAATGAAGAGATGCCTCTAGTCCTCTAAAAGCCATTTCATGAATTTATTACAATCATGAAACGTGTGATCATCATGTCCTCTAACACTATGGAAACCATAATATAAATCATGATTGTAGTCATGGGGTCTTTGATTTTTTTTTGTTACAACCCATAGTTTATATTGTTTTTCTATTGTTTGTTGTTGTAATTAAATTTTGGAGGCCTCTAGCCTTTGTTCTAATACTAGTAATGAAACTAGCTTGGGTATTAAACTTGGCTCGACCACTGGACCTATTGTGGAGGTGGAGGAGGATGACTAAAGTCCACCGCATTAACTTAAGGAGTGAAATTGTTACTCCTTTAGTTGTTTGTATTTGTATTGTTATTGTTACTATTAATTGTGCTACTTGTGCTAACTATGTTTGGATTTCTAGATTGATTAGTCACATTTTCCATCGTAGCACCACGGTTCTTGTTAAGGACCTTGGGTCCTTGATTATTATTTTTAACTATTTTGGTAATTTAAGTTACCCACGGAGGGAGTGACCAGCCTTCCATTTGAGCTATAGGTATTTCGATCGCTATCAATCACCTCTTGATCAATGCGAAGAGCACCCCGCAAGACCTCCTCATAGCTCATAAGATGGAATTTTTGAACTTCCTAGGTTTCTCAATTGAGGGAATGGAGGAAAAGGTTAAAATGCTCCATTTGATCCATGTTGGGAATGTTGGCCAAGGAGTAGATGACTTTCCACAATGTCTGTATGAAATGGGTTATGGATTCATTATGCTATTTCTTAATGTGAAAGAATTATCTAATTCTTGTTCTCAATAGATTTTTCATATCAAAATCCTTTATGAAATCTGAAACAATTTTCTTAGATGAATTAATCGAGGCTTCTAGTATTCTATAGTACCATTTGAGAGTAATTCCCTCAAGCGTCTTGGGGAATATATTAGCTACAATTACATCTAATGGGAGTATCTCTCTAATGCCAGTCACATATACTTTAATGGGAGTGTTTGAATCCCCCTCCACTTTAAATTTTGGAAGTTTCTGTGATTGTGAAAGAATTATAATCGACGGTAAATTCAAGGGGTTTCTTGAAATATTTAGAATATGTTCCCACCACATAAGACTCTACCATGGAATACCCTTGATGGGGAAGTGAAGGTAGAATAAGAGATTGAGAAGGTGCAACATAATTATTTGTGGGATCGTAGGGTATCCCCCTGAGGAACATTGTTTGATACGGATTGGGAGGCACAAAACTAGGGAACTTCCTATTGCAATTGGGATGGCATTTGAGAATGAACTTCCGGTTGATGCATGTGGAGGATATCTGTATGAAGTGTGAGAGGGCATACCTAATGGTCCCACTCTAATAAGGAGGTCTCAAGGGTTAGGGACACCCATGTAGACAAGAGAAGGTATAGGTGCAGAGGGAACATGGTTATAATAATGGATGTGGTGGGGAGTTTACCTTGCCCTAAAAATTGGGTAGAATGAAAAGGTTAGGAAAGCTCCAGCTACCTCACTCTATCAACAATTGTCAAAATTACATCACACGATGAAGGTGTTACATTTGAATTAGGCATGTGTTGAGTCTTATTAGGAGGAAAATGTATGTGATTTCCTTCTATGAATTGATCCTTAATAGGCCACCCCTCTTTCGGTATAATTTTTTTCATAGAAGGAGGTGTAGAAACATTTTTCTTAAGAAGAGCATTAATATACCCTTGCATCACATCAAAGGACTAGTCTGTTAAGACACTCATTTCTTCAGAGAAGAGTGTCAAGATTTCATCATTACGTGAAATCTAGGAATAAATGACATCATAGTGTATGCTGATTTGAGGCCTTGACAAGAATTGAGGGTAGAATCCTTGTTCTCAGGTAAGCATCATGTTATTCGAGTTAGATAACTCGGGTTGTGGGATATAGAAAAGTTGATCAATATCCCAATCCTTAATAATGAACCATTGTTAGCACCTTGAGGAGGAGGAGTATGAGGTGAAGGTAAATTAGATGAGTAGTTATCAACCCACACTGATAATGAGGGTGACTATTGGATACACATCTAGTAGTAATAACCTTCAAGACCCAAGATGGGTCTATGGTATTCCTGACCAGACATATTCCAGGGGTGTATAAATGCTAGTAGAATAATGGGAGAGAATAAGGATTAAAGAAAGAGAAAGATAAAATAAGAAAAGAAAAGTAACTATTCCTTCACATCAGGTTCACCAATTTCATATGTCTTAAAATCAACATGTGATATTAAGTGCACGTGACCTCCTAAGGTCATCTTTGAGATAGACGTAATGAAGTGGATGAATGGCTATAGAATGGGTAAATACAATGGATAGGAAAAATACCTAGAAATGGGTGAGAATGAACACAAAGTAGATCAATGAAAATGGATGTCATTTATGGGAACTATGGGAATTTACTCATCTAAGGCAACAAATCCTTGTCTCACTTGCTCAAGTGAAATGGAGTGGTCAAGGATAATTTATTATCTAAAATTTTTGTCAATATTTGTGTCACAAAAAACCATCTCAACTGGTTTTAGAATCCATGGAAAACATCCAATGTCCACCTTGTAAAAGTTTATAGAAAAGGCCATAAAGGTGTGAAAGGAAACATGTGGGTAGGACTATTGGGTAAATTGTGGAATCTAATCTCAATTGGCTTGACTATGATAAAACACATAAGTGTTGTCTTCTTTGGTATTTAAGGTTGTCAACTATGAGATAATAACGTGTGGAAGTGGGGTGGTTTGGTAAACTAGGTGTTTAAGGCCTTGATCAACATCTATCAATTTTGAAGATAAATTTGGTTGAGGAACTCGTGGATAACACACTAAATATATGTGTTGTTTTGGGCCTTGAATGGTCATGTTGATGTGAAAATAACTAATCAAAGAAAAGAAACAAGTGCAAAAATAATCTGCAAGAGGCAAGGATTATTTCGGGTAACCTAGACCATTTAGGGATACGTAAGGGGTTGTGTTAATTTCCATATAATCAACTCTATGTGCCTGAATTACCAAATTAAAGAAAACATATTAAAATTAAAAAAATTAATTACTCACCTTAAATCTAATTAAATCCACGTGATGTTATCTAGTTAAAAATGAACATTAATTGGTTAAGACAATGAAATCAAATTTAATCTACTTATTTTGGTTCTTTTGCAATGTTTTAATGAAAGGGGATAAAACAAATAAAATAAACCAAGTAATATAATGTTTTTGCATTTTTGAGTTTACTAAGAAATAAATAAAATATGCACACACAAATGCAACTTCTTCTAGCTAAATGAAATTTCTTATATTCAAAATGAATGAAACTAAATAATGAAATAGCTGGATGTGGCTATTTTCCTATTGCATAGGATTTACTCTTATCTAATAAAACAAATGTTTCTTCTAATTTGTAACTATGGATATTTCCTCTTCTTTCTCTACCTCAGAATCATGGGAAGAATGAAAATCTTCTCAGAAGCAATTCTTCCCCCGAAACTTCCCTAGTAAAATAAAATATCTCTAAGTGAATAAATGTAAACTATCGGTAAATAGAGAATGAAGAATGAACAATGCACTATGGAAAGAACCTCCTCTGAATTCTTCCCAAGAAAAGCGATAGGGATGAGCTGAGAATAAATCCACAGTGGAAGCTTTGCAAATATAAATCACTACAAATGCTATTATAATTTTATTTTTCTAAGAGACTGTATTTGATTGAAACTATTCAAATAAATGAAAGAAACTCACAGGAATTTAATGTCACTCCTAGCCTAGAAATGTTATACGAGAGAAAAATCCAAAGATGGAAATGCTTTTTGATGTCCCCTCAGCTTCTTTTCCAATGAATTCCCAAGCTTGTCTAGGGACTGTGTTGGAAGTGTGTAGAAATAATATGAGTGTGTTGGAGCTATTTGGTTTGTAGGTATTCTGGTAGGAGCATGGGCAAGAGAGTAACAAGGAAAGAGATATGTGCTTACTTGTTTGCTTCTTGGCAAGATTATGATAGTAGAATGATATAATTAAAAAACAAAAGTAATCCAACCAATGATTTGGGAAGAAGCTTGGTTCTTATAGGAATATGGCGGGGAAGTGGTCCAAGCAATTTGAAGCTAAGAAACTCCAAATCACTCAAAGGAGTGAGAATTAACTTACTAATAATAGTAAGTACGGAAGGATAAGTTTTTACACATCTAATAATCCTAATAACATCGAATATGGTTAACAAAAGTGCACTAAAAATGAGTTTTAAGAAGGTGACATGCGTTCAAAACATGTTAGAAAAGGATAGGGAGAAAAATCACAGAACTATCTTGTCTACATAGACTTGAGGTTACGCAACCGCAACTCGGGGAAGACATGTGGTTAAATAACTATTGAGGTGGTTGCGTAACCACCAATGTGGTTCTCGACTTAAAGAAAGAAGGGAAAGGAAAAGTTGAAAAATGATAAAGGAAAGAGGGGAAAGTGAGGAAAAGGACAAGAAAGCTACAAAACATGCTACAAACAAGGATTTGGACTTGAACATCACTAGAATTGATAATTTATCATCATTGGGTATTTTTCCTATTCCTATAATGTAGTTCATGTAAAATTGGGTTCGTCTGATTCCTTTGTTGTGAGTCATATTAGAAAAGGTTTAAGGGTTGGTGCTCCTTTTTGGGGTGGGTACGTCACTAAATAAATCTTGCGGGATGTGTGATATTCTTACAAGTCCTTGATTTTTGTAAACTAATTTAAGGTTTCAGTGGGTTTTCTTCCCCTTCGGAGTTTCCCACTTATATCTGGTGTCATGTGTTCTCTCTTTTGATTATTTATCTTGTGATATATTAATATACAAATTATAATATCACATGGTTAATGGATTATTATATAAATTGTTTTAATGATGCATGTATGTTATGGTAAATGAAATGAAAGTTTTGTAATATTGATTCACCCACCTTTTGGTCTATTGTGCTTCTAACATCTATGACTTAAGCTAATAAGTTATATTTCTATTTTATGACCCCTTATATAATCAAATTTTCCAAATAGGATTTCTAAGGTTGTCCACATGAGGTTGGGAGATTTTGTTGAATTTATGTAAAGAGGGGTTTGGTAGATCTTGAAAGAAATAATATACCAAAATCTGCATCACACCTATTAAACCACATAACTATTTATACGATTGCACTAGGCTTAGTTTCTAACACCATAGTGATGTGGTACAACCCTTCACTTATAAGCACAATAATATTTTTTTATTTCAATTCTTAGTATTTAAAAGGTGTAAATGCATTAAGCGATCTTAGATCAATTTTTCAGAAACAAAAGTTGTCGTATTTGTTGCATAAAAATGAAATGTGTGGAAGGAAATAAGTGTCGAGAAAATATTGGAAACACATTTTACACTCCCTTAGACTATATCGGACAACCCCCTATGTATGTTTGGAACTTTATAACTTAGTGTACTTTAAAAAATGAGTAGGTCTAATACATGGGAAATGATAAATAATTATCTTTTGTAAAAAGCGGCACTCAATTTTAGATACCAATCAAAAGTTATTACAATAATTATTTCTAGTAAATAAGCCCTATTTTAAATTAATTTGCACTAACACTTAAAATGCACATTTTTACTAAAATATTGTTGTCTAAAATATATATATGTTAGGAGCGATGAACCCAAGATCATTCCATTTCATTTGTATACACCGAGCATGACCAAAGGCCTTAACAACGGGGGTTGTAAGGGGGCTGGTTATAGCCCCATACCATAGCCACAAGTTATTACGGACGATGATGTTTAACTTTGACAAATATTTTTAGCATTTGTACATAGGTTGTAACCATGTTTGATCTAGGATATCTTCATAATGGCCCTTAAATAACCATAAATCGAGTGTAGTGAACAAATCTCTGAGGACTCAAAACAACAACTGAAGCAGGATCTACTGACATGTGTATAGGACATTTGAAACCTTCACTATATCCCTGAATGGGTTATTAATGTCATTTTATATCCTTCAAGGGTTTGAAAACATGCAAGGGTGAGAATAGGTCATCAAATAACCCTCTAGGTTTTGATACACACAAAAATCAATGTTAGCAACTATATGGGATGTATAAACACCTTGAGAGGTCTATAACGTACTGTGAGATCCATCTAACTCTTCCAGGAGCCTGCTGACAATTCTATAGGGCTTGCAAATCACCTCGAAGCACTGTAAAAAAATCTCTAGTACTCTGTATGAACTATGATGGCCTATAAACCTAAAAATCTTGTAAATCAGCTATATACACACAAACTAATAAAAATAACAAATACAAGTTACAAGAACAAACAAACACCCAATTACTTTGCAAATAATGACCTCAAATGAAAATAAAATTGAAGAATAATAATAAGAAAAGCTCAATACCAGCTCATCTTTGATACCATATCATAGAAGCACGATAGATCTATTAGGTCAAAGAATTCATCTAGGTGAATGATGCGAGTGATGAATTGTTCCAAGACATTCAAATCACACACACAATACTGAAAATTATGAAAATATAAGAGAGATAATTGTAATAATGCAGAAATAGTTCCAAATCAATACAATCAAATATAATAATGTAAAATATGTACATATAGGAGGTGAATGTGTAACCTCCTCCAAAATCATTACAACGTCCACCTACTGATAGTGGTAACTAGCATACATGAAATATCAAGTCAATAGACAAGTGGCCAAGCGAAGTAAATACCAATAACTAAAATAGTGTTTTGAAGTGTATACCTAAGCAATCATATCCCATAAGAGTAGGGAAACTCCAAAATAGGTGAAATATCTTGAGTAGGATAATATAAGTAAAACAAGTAAAATAAATCCTACACTAACAGTACTAATGTGGACATCCTTAACTAATTTGGCCATCAATATGGATTTGTAAAATGACCAAATCTGTTAGATTTGAAGAGTGTGAGATAAATTTTTGTCAAAAATCTTGGAAAATAATTAAGTGAACTCCAATTGAGGAATGGGAAATGTAAGACTTTTGATGAATTTCCTTCAACATGATAGATAATTAGTAAGGGTATCATCATTAAATTGTTTCAACTTGTAAAAATAAGATAATGTGGTAGACTTAGTAACATTGACTAAAAAAAAGATCAAGGAATAAGCTCAAGAGTTCCTCAAATGAGATAATGCTATGTTGAGTAAGACCGATGTACCAATCTAAAGCTTGTCCACCTTGTGATAATCAAAATGTTTTCAATGTAAACATATAATCATGACTAATGAGATGCAAGTGTACTTGATCATGCATAAGTTATTTTGAGGATCATGTTTTCCCTTGAATTTGTCAAAATTGGGCATCTAAAAATGTGGTAGATATGTCTACATGAGTACAAATGGAAGGATATGTTCATTATATAACTGACTATCTGTGAGCTTAGGAACTCCCATGCCTTGATTTTGAAACTAAATATTTCAAGTTCTATCCATTATTTCTTGATTAATGTTTAGTACATGTTATAAAGTATGGCTTTGGAGTGGTTGAGTGTATGAATGTGTAGAATAATGATGTGGTATATGGGTGTAAGTATGAGAGAATGAAGGGGATGTATAAGAAAAAGATGAGGAATTAGGTGGAGTATAGTGGGTGAAAGGAGGAATTTTGGTATATGAATGAGACCCAAGTGGTTGTGTAGTTATTTTATAAGGAATATGGTGCATGTGGTAAATAGTGGATGGCGTAGGACCAACAGAAATTGTATTTATATAAGGTTCCTTGGTAGTAGATGATGGATTATGGTTTACAGAATAAATCTTGATTAAAACTATGTAGTTAGTAATAGTATCATCTAATATATTATGTAAGAGCTTCTTGATTATGATATAATGCCTCCTAAAACATGGGATCAAAAGGTGGAATCTTGTAACTGTCATCATCATTGGGGGAGGATCATAGGTAGTTGTAGGAATTTATTTAGAATCAACCACTACTCTCAAGTGGAAAAATATATCATCATGTTATTGGGAAGAACAATCCATGATGTGAGGTTATATGTATGAACATGTGCGAGATAGTAACCATGCAAAGGTAATTCTAATATAAGCCTATAATACAAATGTGGAATTATGGGACCTATGATAGTAGTAGATGCTAGAATGGAAGAATGGAAAATTGCAGGCCAATAACAATTGTAACTTTCTCTGGGATAAATTAGGTATATAGAACATAATGCATAATGAATTTACTATCTACGAAAGGTTATAGACCATTCGCGATTGCAACTAGCTCTAGGAAAAATATGAGATGAAAAATTGTAGGGAAGTTGCAATTGCAAATGATACTTGGGAAGTTAGAACTCAAAATTACTTGTAAGAAATAGGTATAACAATGAGAGAATGTTGTAAAGAATACAAAGAGTCACGGATGTGATGCAAATACAATGGAAATTGAGATGAAGTGCTTTGATGATTGGGATAATGTGGTTTTGTTTTTCTTTTAGGTTAAATATGGGCCCAGTTAGTTTGGATGCCTATGTAAATATCTCTCTCTATCTACCAATGTTATCCAAACAAGTACCATTCATAAGAAAATTTCTATTTGCGTACTTTACCCCATGATAAACCGAAGAAGGGGTTGTTACCATAGACAAAATTGGCTCTACCTCACGGGAAAAACTAGTTAATCGGGTTGGGTCATTGACTTTTTCCTTTGGTGAGTCCTCTTAATGTTCCCACTACTTTGGGGTTAACAACTCAAATAATAGGGAATAGTTATATGGCTGAAGTATATTTTGTAGCTCGTACATGTATTTGATATCATTTTAGACCATTTATGTTTTCCACAACATGCACTAAAATTTTGAGCACTTTTTCCTTTCAATGTCAAGTTATTCTTACTTATCCTCTTCATAAGCATTGTGCACATTGTTGCATTATTTTTCTTTAGAGTTGTTTCTATATCTAATAGGGACACTTATTATTTTGCACAATTACAATTGTAACATATCCCCTTTCTTTTGAGATTGCATCTTTTCATAGTGAGCCCTTCGATTACTATGGATTGAGGTTTTAGGAATGTTATTTCTTATGTTGCGATTGAATTTTGAAAATTTGATTATTTTGAAGACTTTATTTGTGGCGGGAACTTGTCTTCAACCAACTAGAGAAGCCGAATGGATGCCAAAATATCCTATGGTTTAAACATATTCACCTCAACACTATTTTTCCTTCCATATGTTTATGGGATAGATTATGAAGATCTCATCTATCAATACTTATTTTACTTTTACAAGATTTTTACATTGTTGAACTAATACTCATGAATGAAATATATTTTTTTATAACTTGGTTAGTGCCCCCATGAAATCCTCATAACGCACTTTGCTTAAATCAAATTAATAGGATTTTGACAAAAAAATCTATGTTAATGTCCATAACTTTTCATCCCATTGGTACTACTACGAGTCCATTTTGTAGATTAAAACATGATATCATTATCGTGTCTTCATAAGTGGTAATATGTAGATGGAAATAATTATATTCTCTAGAAACAAAAAAGTAGCATGATATTTACCACCAAATTTAGGAAAATAACTACATCTAGAAAATAATGATGGTATGTTTGGAGGAAAATATTAGTGTTACCACTTCTATTACCACTATCTAATCAACAAGATCCATAATGGGAAAGGTGGTTAGCATATAATAGAAGCACATAAAAATCACTAAAATAATAAAATAGTGGTGGAGCATGGATGTAAAAATATATTTGATATCTTATTTATTGACCTTTTTATGAATAAATCAATTTAATGACATAAATATATCAAAAATGAAATGTAATGAAAATTAAAAGCATTGTGATATTTAGATGAATTTTTTTTTATTAAAAATTTAAAATGTAACCTTCTTTGAGAAATTTGCACAATACAAAATACTAAATGGATACATTTTCATCATACATATGCTCTCTATTTATACTACTCTAGTGAAGACAAACTGCTACATTTTATGCATGTAGTAGAAATATAATTTGGAAATGGGGCCATGTAATAGGTATTTATATTAAAGATTTATTAAAAAGACTAACTAAAAATATAAGAGTAATGGAAATGGGAACCTACCAAAAGTGCATAAACCCCTTCTTATAATAGTGTTATGAATTCACCCCTTGAGGTAAATTTGGATAACCTACATAATTTCTTCAAGCTTGAGCAAGTAGAATTGGTTCGAGGCCCAAAAATCAGGTTTTGGGGGTCCCTTTGGCTCTTCTCTAACTTCCCTATCCAAGGAAAAAATTCAAGGAGTTAGAAAAAATTGCAAAAAAATCCAAAAAAATGGCTTCTTTTAGTGTATTGCGGAAAATTGGGAAAAGTTTGTCCTAGGTGGTCCACGGGATAGTGGGACATTCGGGCCATGAAAAGGTGAAATTGCTGCATAACAAAGGAATTAGAAAATGTGGAATTTTTCATCCCAGTGCACAAGTTCAACGAAGAGTTGGGACGCGAAAAGATGAAATATCGAATTGCAAAGGAGACAATGTAATGCGAGAAAATGCGAGAGAAACATGTTCGGGATAGTCGAGGCTCAAATTTGCTGGAATCATTGCACAACAAAGGAATCAGAAAATGCATAATTTTTGTCTGGATAGTTTGTGGGACAGTTGGGACGTTGAGATGCGCAAGACCCTAAAACACTGAAATTGCCATAAAGCAAGTAGGATGCGGAAATTGTGGAGGTCAACGGCCCTAACATGACCCGATCAATAGCGAGATAGTTGGGACGGGAATCTTGAATTGAGAGATGTGGAGAAAAGAGGCCTGGACCATCTGAGTATGCATGGGACATGAGTTCCCTAAAAACCCGTAATAGCTGCAATACAATGGAAAAGTTGATGTCCAACCTCAAACTTCAAACGACCACAACTTTTGACCCAAAGCTTTGTTTTTCATGAAATTTGACTTTATGGAATGGGTGAGAGAGTAAGTATATGAAAATAAAGTAAAAATATTCAGCTTTAGCCAATAATATGATCATTCCCATTAAATGAAAAAAATCCCTATAGCAAACCCAAAACAACTGACTACACTCAGAATGCCATATCTTTTGCAATTCTCAATGAAAACACACAAAATTGGTACCCTTGGAATCGTGGTCCTAAGCCCGATGCAAAAAAATAAAGAAATCTGAAATTTGATGAAGAATTGATGGAAATTTTCTAAAAATGTGGCCAAGTTCGTAACAATGTTTTATTGTGTAGTTGAGATGCATTCAATGAAGCACATGAAGACATTTCTCACCTTTGTAAGTTATGGGACAGTATGGGGGGCCTTTTGCAAGAAACATACCATCATTCCAATCCATTTATGACATCTTGCAAGTGGTGGGTAGACAATTTTGGGATTTTCATTCTCTCTCTCTCTCTCTCTCTCTCTCTCTCTCTCTCTCTCTCTCTCTCTCTCTCTCTCTCTCCCCCTCTTAGAATTATATAAATTGGAGTGTTGGGATCATTTTATAGGGGGTAGTTTTGAAAGTAGCAAAACTCTGTAAAATTTGTTTTTGTGAATCCAATGTGTTGAAGGAACTTGTAGTGTACTCCTTCCATGGTGATCCAAGCCCTCATTTTATATGATTAAACTATGCATATCAATTAAGCAATAAATACGATTTTTGGATGCCTCTTCCCAGTATGGTTTTTGCATTCTTCTTTCCTCTTCAACCTCATGCAAATATATTGTTTCTATCTTATGATCTTCCAGGATTCATTATCATTATGTATGTTGTAATATTATTGTGAATGCATTTGCTAGGATCGTGGAGAATTGTTATCACCCCTTCCGGTATGTACTTTGATTATACTTTTCACACATTCAAAGATTGTTCTCACACTCTCCTTTTATGGTGTATAACATATTTAGTGTAAGATTTTTTTATGCACTCTCTCTCCTAATCCCTTGAAAATTATATTAGGAAAAGATAGTTTTCTGCATTAGAGTAGATTGTGGCGGGTAGTTTGGGAGCAAGAAACAACTTTCTCGGAGGTCTATCTCAAGTAGAAAGTCAAAAAATTGGAGATATTACCCATGTTATCTAATCACACCATGATCTCAAGAACACAAACTTGTGAAAATTGAAGGGTGTTGTGATTCGGAGATAAACAATAGGTATGCTTATTCTTGGTCTTACTCTATAGTTTGCATATATAATTTATGTTTTTATTGTTTTAATGATTAGAACTTTAATTATTTTACATTTCTTATTTGTTTAAATAAGTAACTATTGATTATGCATCTTATTATTAGATTGCATAGAATTTTCAACAACCTGCAATTTTACTTGAACATTCATGTATAACTTAACTATTATAGTTTATCCCTTGCAAGCCTCCTTTGTTTCACTCAGGTAATTATAAATCAAGACAATAGTTTTGATAAAACAACTTAAAATATATAATTAAATGTAAGCATTCCACAATAAATGATATCACTAATAACATGTTTTTTATTTTAATATAAATATGTCACCATGTTTAGAATAGGTGTTAGTACCAACAATGTTTAAGTAAGCATGTGTGTATTGAAAAATATAGGTTTTATCTAATTTATTATATTAATAACAATAATGGGATTCGTATTAGTAGTTCATGGAAATGATTTATTAATCTATGTCATCATCTAATGGTTGACTCAATTAATTAATCATTCGTGATTGTGAAATAAAAATAAACCCTCATTGCTCGCAAGTGAATGGTTTAGGCAGTCGAGTATGATTCATCAAACATGGATTTATGCCAAAGCGTGGGACTTTACGATTGTGATAATTATGCGGAGTAGTAGGGCTTCCCATCCTATCCCAAAGTGCCAACTACTCCAAAGAGTAGAGAGTTGCATATCTAACCCTAATCTAATGTTTCTAGAGATAAAGATAGATAAAATGCATGAAAATTAAAACCTACTCTAAGGGAAGGTGATGCACCAAGAATGAGTGTTAGACAACTTACACAATAAACACAACACAAATAAAATGTTGCAATGAAAACACAACATTACACAATAATTAGCGTGTGATGAAATACCATAATATTTTCAAAAAAATAAAAAGGGTGTTTAGAACATCGAAAAATATTTTTATATGCTCCCTAAATTGATACAATACACCACACTCAAGCTCAAAGGAACATATTTTGCATTACTATGTCCAATAGGGAGCTTTGGAATCTCCACAAAATATCTTACAGACAAGAATAAGAAGGGAGGGGCATATACAAGGTGTGAAACTTTTTAAAATGAGCCCCTCCTTAAAATATAAAGGAATAATGAGAGAAAGGGAGAGAAGAAATTTGAAATCTTGCTTCAACCACAAAAAAATTACCTTAAACTCACATGCAACAATTATGGGTACCACTACAAAACACATACCTCCATGTACTTTGCCTTGTTGGAGAAGAAAGGAAGCCCATATCTTAATCATTTTGGTAGGTGATAAATATGGAACATTATTCTAAAATGGTGAACTGTATTTCCTCAATTTGAAATACTTAGTATTACTAAAATAAAGAAAACACTGAGTGATTTCCAAAAAGTCCTATTTTGTGCAAATTCGAGCTCCCAATCAAAATTTATGGTCATCTTAAGATGAGGGTGCCATACTGCAATAAATGTCGAGTGGTTAACCTACCTTTTTAGACTCGAACATGCATCGTGCCCTCATAAATCTGAAATTTTACACTTTTTGGATTTAGACATTGCTATCACTATTCATTTTGGTGAGCTTGTGAAACTTCTAAAATGCCAAAACCCCGAAGTCAAAAATTCATACTACGGATTTGGACTTCAAGCTATGATTTACATGCATTGCGGCTTCAATGTTCCCAAATTCCCAAACCCCAAAGTCTTAAGTTTCGACTTGGGTTTCATACCTTTGTGTTTTCAAGGGTTTCAAGCTTTTGGAGTTTCGGGGTTTGGGTTTCAGGATTTTAGGTTCGGGTTTCATATTTTCACATTTTTTCATCTATCCTATTGTCAAATATCTCTAAAATCACGAAATCCTGAAGTACGAATAACATAGTTCAGGTTTTGGTCTTTTCCCTTACCCGAGTGACATTGTTCATAACTCTGAGCTCGTGAAACCTCTGAAAATATAAAACCCCAAACTACAAATTTAGAATTTTGGTTTTCAAACTTCTTGTTCCTTTTTTCCCACTTATTTCGATGAGTCCCGAAATTTCACCTTAGTCTACCTCCAAACAACCCCACCTCGAAGTTTGAAATTTTGACTTTGGAGCTTCTTCATTTCTGAAATTCTCGTAATGTGCTCGGCCTATTTCATTGAATTTCTTGTCTCAAGCCTGAAATGTGAGCTCCCATGGACGAGTTGATCCTTTTATTTCTCCATGTGAGGTCATGTTTGTCTCATTTCACCAAAGGGGCAAAATCGGATAACAATTACATTATTACAAACCAATGATCTTTTATAATTTACATTTAGACGAAGACTTTTTAATTTATATTTCTCACTACTATTGTAAAGTCCTTAGAGTTTTTATCATAGTTGTCTTCTTGATGAGAATAGGTATATACAATCTCCCCAAAACTTTGGATTTTTCTTTACATAATATGATGGATCTAAACAATCCATATTTAATATACATAACATTGTGCAAGCAAACAAAATATTAAATAATTGTAACTTCATCTCAATATGATTATACTTGTTAATACTTTTAACCAATGGTTAAGAACCTTACAAACAATACAAATTTCCCATATTTGAATTTATGTATATGAATGAAGTATAATGTTTGTAACTAGTTTCAAAGAGAAATAATCTCAATCTTTTTATAAAAACATGATAATTCTTCCACAATATTCCTAGTTTTTATGTATATGAATGAAGTATAGTGTTTCTAACTAGTTTGGAAGAGAAATACTATTTTTTTGCACAAACACGAGCATTCTTACACAATATTCCTAGTTTACAAACATATCCTTTTTAGGAGAACAATGCTTATATAATTTACACTTTCATATTTTTTCAAGTGCACACCCTTGTTTATATTCCTCCACTCCTTTTCTAAGCAATCCATTTGTCCATTGATTGGAAAAAAATCATATGGATAAAAAATCTTCCTCACTATTAAAATTTTTAATAGCTCACCACTTTTTGGCTATCTCTTCAAAAAAATAACCTCCCAACTTACCACAGTGCAATCCTCCTCTATACTTTTCAATCACCATTTTTTGGATCTCCTCAAATAAATCTTCATTTTAGTTAGGTTTTTCTACCATCCTTGGTCGGTAACTTAACGAATCCATTGAGACCACATCCTCTTTAGGTCCTAAGTATGTGTCAAATTTTTTTGATAGAACATATAAGTATGTCATATACTTGACACAACGTTTTAGCATTCAAATACCTAATTTTATTTATATCTTTGATTACATCAAAAATGTAACATTGGTACTCTCAATTCAGCACCAAAGCACAAAGTAGTATGAGAATGACGATCAAAGGAACAAATAGTATCATTTTAATAAGAAAATTTAGGAAATCATAGTTATTGTTAGTGTTTCCTTGACATCCTCCAAATGACTACATGTGGTGATTGAAGTGACAAATGGGTAACTGTGAAACTTGTTTCTTCATTTACAAATACATTCCCTCAAGCCACTGTTGAAATTGTGATGTTGAAGTACACTTTGCATCTTCCGTCGAAGTCTTCTAGATTGCAATTCATCAACTAAATCAAAAATAAATTGATATTATGAGTTATTTAATAAAAAACATTGGAAGAAATAATTTATATTTGAAATTATAAAATTGAAATGATCACTCAAGACACAAATACACACTTTATTCAAGAAAATCAGAAAAATATGTGCATGAAAGATAATATTATAGAATGGAAAGAAAGAAAAAGGGAGAATAATAAAATATATATGAAAAGTCAAAAAAATATCATACGACCATGAAATTTGATTGGAGTACTTTTATAAAGTTTAAGTACAAATATATTTAATAAATAAAACTTTAAGCATACACCAAACACTAATACAAATATATGCAAAAATGATTATATAAAAATAATTTTTATTTCCCAACTTTTATTTTAATGAAAGATTAACATTTTTTATTTTCTTGGTTTATGTATGTTATGTAAGAACATGTTGTTATTATATCTATATGGCCTTTTGAACTCAATATTGATACATGGAAACTTGACTTTTTGAGGCTTGATATGAGATGGAGATATGACGGATTTTTTCTATACTAGAAGTCACCTTCACCCACTTTTTTTTAGTGTAATTTGACTTATATTTTATGTAATATTTAATTTTGAAGAAATTTTCAGCTCATTTTTATACTAATTTTTTTTAACGAATTTTTTGTTTTGGTAGAAGGTGAGACAATACGCTTAACCATATTCACATTAAATAACTAGAATTTTTGTAAAAAATTATTGTTTAAAAAAGTAATTAAAAATAATAGTGTTGAAAATAAAAACCCTTACCAACCCCCATATATATCTATATAGACACTATAATTTGTTACCTTATCTCCCGCCGATATTATGGAAACATTCAAATTTATGATTATGGCCATAACATTCAATCCCATTGAAATCTTATCACCATTTGGCAATGAGCCTTGTTGGCACTCAAATTGATCTCACCCCGTTTATCCTTAAAGTTCTTTAGTTTTGGGCTCTATCATCTTCTCTATCTCCTTGTATTGATGCATAAAATTTTTTTCCCCATTTGGTTTCCATGATCAGTCCCTTCCTTGGTCAAGGATCACTTAAAAGTCCAAAATTTGTTTTTGTTCCTCTGTCCATGAGAAAGAATTTGTAACTTGGGCGAAAACTCGGGTTTTTCCCTTCCTTCCATTTTCTACAGTCATGTTTTGTTGTCCCTGTCATTTTTGTCCCAAATATATGTGGAAATGTGATTGGATACGGCTCAGAGGATCATATTTGGGCCTTATATCATTTCCAAATTCTCTGTCCTTGAAGAAGGATTCATTTCAGTGCAAATGGTGATTTTCCTACATTTTACGATTTGACAGGTGTATTTTTCCTAGTCAAATTTACATCTCAAAGATCTGTGAAAACATGGCCCTTCTCGGTTGGATGTAGCTCGGTGAGGTACTTTTAAAATTATAAGGCCCACTTCAACTCAAAGTTTTCCCACATGGAGGGACGGCGCTCATCCGAAAATTCACCTTTTGGTTTGGCCTTGGAGTTGCGCCAGGGAGACACGTGGAGGTTTCCGCTACCTTTCCCAGACTTAGACATTTTTTCATGCAGCCACTACATCTTTGGTAGACCACGGACATGTGGAGGGCCAACTCTCATTTGAGGATCAACCTCAAGGTCTAACCTTAACAATTGTGACAGGGAGACATGTGGAGGCTTCCCAAACTCCGCTATATACTTAATTTTTATAAGAAATTTTCAAAGGCACGGAACACATGGAGGGAACACATCTATTTGGGGACCGGCACCTAAATTTTATTTTGAAGAATCGTCAAGAGGAAACATGGAGGTTTCCACTCACTCTACCCTTACTTGGACTTTTCAATGCCAAAGAAACTGTCTCGGACCCTGGACACATGGTGCCTTCTACTTATCCTTCAAAAATTTTATCAACTCTACGGAGAATGAGACATGTGGTGATCCCGCGCTTGTTTAGGGTCTCTAATTTTTAGGACCATACCAAAGGTGCGCCAAGGTGACATGTGGAGGCTTTTTTTGGCTCTTTTTGTTGAGACTTTTTAAATGGCCAAAAGGTGGTTTTCTTCATCCCAAGGCGTGTGGAAGGCCTAAGGTTGTTTGGAAACTTTCCCTTTGCATCTATTTTGCAATTGCGCTAAGGAAACACGTCGACAACTATGATATAAAGTAGAAAAGGGGTATAATCAATGGTTGTAATGTAGTTTACCTATTTTTTTCTACCATTTGAGCTCCAAGACTCCTGGAGATGTGAATATGCACTATTATTCATCACTTTTTGATGAAATTCCTTTTCATCTATATGTCATGTAAAGTGCCATTGAATGTATTTGGAACTTAATTTGTGAGTCCAAGGAATTTTAAGGTCAATATTTTGAAGTTGGAATTACTCAAAGGCCCTTGCGAAAATGGGAATTACCGGAGAATATGTATGCAGGAAACATTACAAATGAAGGAGAGGGAAATGGATGAAATGATCAAAGTTGTAGGCACAAAATATGAAAAAGGTGTTTCCTTGAGAGTGAAAAGGATTACTTTTCATATCCAGTTGTGCAAAGCCTTCAGAAAATGATTAAAAGGGGATTTCTCACATGACATAATTAGAATGATTAGAATTAATACCAAAAAGTTGTGACATGGAATTCTAGCCATTATTCAAGGGCCCAAGAAGCATGATCAGTTCATAATTGGTCCACTTAGAAACTTTCAGATGTGAATTTGTTAAATGTCACTTTCTAAGGAAAATTGGTAACAAGCAAAGGTCCCTCGAATATTATTCTCTTTTGGGGAAATTAAGGAAGTGAAATGTATAAATGTAATGAGAATACTCTTACAAAAGGTTAGGGATTAAATTTCATAAGAAAAATTTGAGAAAATTCGTATTCTAAGAAACCGTTTGAGATACCTAGTTAATTTCCTTTGTGTTAGATTTTATATCATGTCAAGTTGGTTACAAATGTATAGCCATTGACGATGACAAAGATTGCTTTGGAAGATTTCCCTTGTTGATGAATTTAAGAAATTTTGAAATTAATTTGTGTCAATCTTGGAGCAATTAGTGTCTTCTTTGTTTCAAAATGTCTGCAAGTAGTTTTTCTTGTTCCTATTGCAATATTACATTGAAATATTTGTGAAATCACATAGGATCTCATCCTGTGATAGTTTAGTGGCATTTGTAATTTCATTTCAGGAAGATCCTTCATCCTGTGATGAGATAAAAAAAAAAATTTAAAATCATTCTACTATATTTTGTTGATAAAGAATTGTCTGTAAGTCTTTAGGTGTACCTTATGGCATTATTGATAAGATATTTCGGTGTTTAATTGATTCTTGTAACTAAATCCTTCATGCTAGATTCTCAAATATTGTGTGAAAATGTGTTGATCGGGCCTCCATTGAAGCACACCTTACGGGTGAAGGAACGTCTTAAGTATTCTAAATTTTTCTGTTGTTGAGTTGTCCATTGTTGTGAAGTGTCTTAGAGATCTAGTATAATCAACTTTTTCCTTCTTAATCTCCCACCAAAATTATTCAAAAACCATGAATCCATCACGAACTACCCTTGTTTTCCCGTACATCAACAAAGGAACAAAATCCATTCACTAAATTATGTAGAACAATCGGGGATCCCATAGTGTCTTTAAAAGCCTTAGCCTTGTTTTGAAAGTATCTCCATCTTTTAGAAGTGAAAACTCTTGAGAGTTAAATTATGGAGTATTGACTATACTTTTCCAAGGTTTTCTTCATAAAATATGTGCAAAAGAAGGATATCTCCATGTCCTCTATCAAATAGAGGTTACACTACTGGGTCCTCTCACCCTAGTTGAAAAGCATAGCCTAAAGTACTGAGTATAGCTCAAATCCTCTTGAAGGTGCTATCCATCTCTTCATAAATCCCTGAGTGATAAAGGGCTATTTAGATCTCATGCTGGCTACAAAATGACATACATCATGATCTATCTGTCTCTAATCTCTGTGCAAAATCTTTGATGTTGATCATCTTGAAAGGGAGAACAAATTTGGATAACAACACTCTTGGTGCCATTGTGAGGGATAATTTGTTTATTTGTTTCCAGTTCAAATCCATTTGGCCCGTCAACAACACTCGTGGCACCATTGCTGGGGAATCTTTGAATTATTTGAACAAATATGTATACATACAAACCCTGGTAATGCTTTTTACAAATTTTAATGTGCAAATACATTTCTGAAACATCATTATGTGTTCAGATCTGTAAGAATTTTTCAAATTTGTAAGTTCTAAGTGCAATATTTCTAGCTTATATAGTTATTACACTAAATTTTGTATCATCATTGATAAATTTGGGTAGAAAAAGAGTAGATCTTGTAAGCTTTGCATGAATTTGGTATTGACAGACATTTGATAGATATTTCATATTGTGTTTGCACAAACTAATGTGAAAATCCTTAGTGGTGACTCCGTGCTATTTAAATTCTTAATAAATACCAGTGTCATTAATATCTGCAAAAATGGAAGGAAGAATATTTGCCTTCCCTAAGGACCCTAGTAGAAGGATTTTTCAAGAGTTGGGAAAGTCTAATTCAGAAGGAAGAAGAATTTAGAAGGTTTTGGAGATCAAGCATAAAGAAAAGAGATATCCATTGGTGAAGTGGTTAGCCTATTATTGAAGATTGCAATACTTACTCAAGTTCTTCTCAATCAGGTAGTATCTTTTTGAATTGAATTCTCCATCTGGGGAGGGTCCTTATTTTGTATTCGAAACATTTGCTTCTCAATATACCCCGGTATTTTCTAAATCTAATAGATTTTTCCAAGAAACAGAGCCTTTAGAGGGTAGTCATTCTGAAAATTGCATCCCTGTACCACACACACCTCTCACTCCTCATCATTTTTCATCTCCTCCAAGGTCACCTCTTCAAAATAATATGGCTCAGCCTCCACCTAGACCTCCATTTACTTGTTAATACTTTTGGTCCCGTGAATTTTAAAGGTATGGCTGGTTATCCAAATGTTATGCCACAAGATGTAAGAAATAGATTGCCTAAGTTACAAGGAAATAATGCAATAAGCTGGTGATCAAGCACTTGAAGTTCTTTTTCAATATGATGGAGGACATTGAAATATAATTTAAGGATGTGTACATTGAATTGTTTATCCATACTCTAGAAGAAGATGCAAGGACTGGTATAAATCTTTTCCAAATAATTCCATTGTTTGTTGGTGAGATGAAGAATACTTTTAGAATACAAGTATAGAGATAAAAATACCCTAGATTTCTTTTGCGAATTTGAAAATATAAAAATAATATTAATGAATCAAAGTGCATGATTTCAATAAAAGATTTAACAAAACATTGAGGAGACTACCTACTAATTTGAGGCCATGTAATGAATCATGTCGATAAAGTATTCAGATGCATTTGATAAGAAAGTTTCGTACTATTTGAGGGATAAAAACCCTGGAAATTTGAGGCAAGCCTTTACGATGGCTCGCATATTGAGAACAACATTAAAGTAATTGGGAGACCTCCTAAAGGGAGGGTGTTAAACTGATCAATCTAGAGAAGCCTCAATCAAGTAAGGTTGTGGATCTTGAGGAAGTTGTAAAGACTTTAGCCGGAGCTATCAAAGAAATCTCTTACAAGCTAGCCAGGGAAGAGAAAGGAATTAGACAAGGCTCTCAAGGTTAGCATAGGAAACAAGTACAATACATATTTGCAAATCATCCTAGAAATTATTAGAGATTTGATGATAGAGGTAAAGGACCCATGGGAGCTAGATAACCCCAAGCTAGGGAAAATAGAGTAGTGTCTGATCCTCTAAATACCGAGTTCCTATTGTTGAAGAGATGATGAAATTGATTGGTGTGACAAGTGTTTCTTGCCCCACCCACCATGTGAAGTAGATCAGAAAGTTGAAGAAGGTGATGGTGATGATAACACCGATTATGATGCATGCATGGTGGACTTCTCTACATGCTCACAAAGCAAGGAGAAAATTCAATTCAAGAAATATGTGTAAGAATTGCCAAAAAAATTGGGACTACATTCACCTGGGTACCTCTTCTTCCTCCCTCTCATGCTTTACAAATAGATATGGTACAAGATTTTGAACTTCCTAATGATTAAAAAGTATGATGGAGGAACCCCTCTAGAGGAGGACATACAACTATTAATGAATTTTGTTGTTTCCCAAGAAAAGGAGTATAACACAAGAAGTAAAGATGTCAAAGGGGTAGGGACTCAAGCCAAACTAAAGACCCCAATTCTCACCAATGTCCAAAAAGAAACTACAAAGAAAGATGCATCTGGAAAATTCCTTGTTGTCTCAAGTAGAATTGGTGTTCCCACCCATGCCCAAAATGTGAAAAATCTTGTGCCATCCGATGATTTTGTCAATCTTTCTCCAAATGCTGCTTTTAAAAATAAATTCCTTATGATATTGCCTAAGTCTTGAGTCGATCAAGATTTTTTCCCAATTGTTGAACTAATTAGGATTATTGAGCACAAGAAGAGGGATTTTGAGTATTTGGGATTGGAAGAAGATAGGATTTCCCTAGGAAAAAATATAAATAATGTAAACACTCCTCCTTCAACCATTCGAGACCTAGAAAACCACCAACATTGGAGGAGATATGTGAACCACTTGAAGTTTACTTGGGAATACCTTTGGTTGAGTTTGAGTTAAATGTTGATCCATTTTTTACAATAGTGATTATTAATGGCAGATGTTGCACAATTGTATGTTTGATTTTGGAGCATCATGTAATGTTATGCCTCTAGAAGTCATGAATGAATTGAACATTAAAGTGATAGTAGCTTATGGAAAGTGTATTGCAATGGATTTTAGAGAGGTTTCAGTTGTAGGATGTGTAAAATTTTTGGTGGTACAACTTACAACTTATGCAGGTAAGAACTTGAAAGTTGATGTTGTTGTTGTTGATTGCCCTGCCAAATGGGGCATGTTGTTATCAAGAAAGTGGGCTGCAAGTTTTGGTGGAAGTTTTAAAATGTATATGTCTTTTTCCACCATTCCAGTTGAATTCATCCTTGGGAAGTTATATGGAGAGAAGAATATGTTACACCTTATTGAAGATCTCAATAATGATTCTTATGAACTGTTGTTTACCAATGTATATGTTGATAAATTTGTTGGCTTTGCTGATGGAAAAGAGCATAAGATTGATCAATGTAAATGTCCTGAACAAGTAGGTTTACCTTAGAAATTTTTATTTGATGGAGCTTGTTTCAAGTTTGGAAATGGTGCTTTGACATTGTTTTGATTTCTTCAAAGCCAGAAGATTTTTTTATTTCAAACTCAACTTTGAATGCACTAACAACATTGTTGAATTTGAAGCATTGTTATTGGGTTTGAGAATTCCATGGAAATATGGTGTAAAGTATATCATTGTCAAAGTAGATTCAGAACTGATTGTCAAGTAGATTAGAAAACTATATGCTACTAAAAATCAGAGAATGAAACAATACAAGCATGTAGTTTGGGATTTTATTGAAATGTTTGACTCATTTAATATCGTGCACCATGATAGAAAGTTAAATGTTGTTGTAGAAAAGTTAGCGAAAAGTGCTAGGATCAGATTTGGAAATTGTACAAGTATCTCCATTTTGTGAGTATGATGTTGAAATACTAACAAGGTCATCTGTCTCGACAATGTTAAAACTTGCCAAGTGTTCTATGATGATGCCCAGGTGAAACGGTTTCTACCGAACTAATGTGAGTTTTCTAACCAAAATATAGATTGGGAACCGATGGTGTGTGCTGCTGAAGGAAAGGAATATTTATTTGGCAAATACATCATCCAAATGAAAAAAAAATGATTCCAAGAGGTTTGGTGGCACTTGAATTGAAATTTGATAATGTTGATTGCATTATTAATAGAAGTATGTCGATTTTAAGAGATGTGGAAGAGCACAATCTGGGCACAAAGGAAAAACCATGAAAATATGGTTAAGAAGCGTCTAAGCAAGGAAGAGAAGAAATCCTATGTTCAATTGTTGAAAAATATCAATATTTCCTAGCTTGGTCTTACTCGAGGTGAAGGTATATAGGGAAGATTTTTTCCAACATGAAATTACTCTCGAATCTAATGCCAAGCCTTTCAGAAAAAACATATGCCTATCGATATTATCCTTTCTTTGAAGATGCAAGAAAATGAAGAATTTGAGGATGGAGGGATCATTCAGCCCACAAGGTACTCTTCTTGGGTTGCAAATTTAGTACCTGTTAGAAAAAATAATGGTGATATAAGGTTGTGCATAGACTTTAGGAACCTAAATAAAGCATCATTGAAATAAAATTACTCTTTAGAAAACATGGAGAATATGCTACAATTGGTAAGCTCGGTTCGAATTGTTATCCACTCTGGATGGTTTCTCTGGATATAATCAAGTTGTTGTGAAGGAGTTAGAAAGAATAAAGACTACCTTTACTACTCCTTGAGGAACTTATTTCTATGTTAGGATTCCTTTTGGCTTAATGAATGTTGGAGAAACTTTCCAAAGAGCAATGGATGCAGCATTTTTTATTATATCAATGACTTCATTGTTGTTTATCAAGATGATGTAACTGTGTTTTCCAAAAAAATAAATGATCACTTGCAACACTTGGAGAGAATGTTGTTAAGGTGTAGAGAGTATGGCATATCATTGAATCCCAAGAAGTGCCATTTTGGAGTGCAAAAGGAAAAGCTACTTGGTCACATTGTATCAAAGGAAGGGGTCATGATTGATCCTGTGGAAGCCATCAGCAAGGTTTCAATTCCTAGAACTAATAAGGGAGTCAATCCTTATTTGGAAAAATAAAATTTATTAGAAGATTTGTGTCTAACTTTGTTGAGCTAACCATCCCCATTACTAGCATGTTGAAAAAGGACCAAGTTATCAAATGGGAAGAAGCTTCCATTCAAGCTTTCAATGGGATCAAGGAAGCACTAAAGCATGCCCCTATTTTGGCAGCTCCAAATTACAAGAAGCCTTTTCAAGTGTTTTCTTTTGCTTCAGAAAACACCATTACATCTGTTTTGTTGCGTAGAAGGATGATGAAGGGGATGAGAGACCAATTTCCCTTTTCAGTAAGGCATTGCAAGGAGTTGAGTTCAAGTACACCATCATGGAGAAGCAAGCATTTTCCTTGGTGAAAGCAACAAAGTTTTTGAGACCCTAAATCTTGAGATCTAAAGTATTTTCTTATGTTCCCCACACCATGGTGAAAGATGTCTTATCAGAGATGGAGGTCTCAAACAAAAGATGCAGATGGGTAAACAAGTTATAGGAATATGACATGGATATCCAAACCACAAAATTGATAAGAGGTTTGGGCCTAGCTAATCTTATGGCTGAGAGCAACTTGCAAACTATTGAGGTGAATGAAGTAAAAGGAGAAATGGTGGATGTCCTTGAAAATTTGGTAAGATCTGAATGGTACAAAGATATAATCTATTATCTTAAACGTCTATGCTTCCCTGAACACTTGAGTAAAAATAAGAAAAGAGATCTTAAGTTAGCCTCTCAAAAATATGTCATTACTGATTTTGGGTTAGCTTGGAAGAACATGAAGGGAGTTCTCTTAGGATGCATTGCTGAGGATGAAGTCCCAAAGGTAATTGTTGATCTCCATGGAGGAGTTCATGGGGACATTTTGTTGGAATAATTACAACATATAAAATCTTGAGGGCTAGTTATTGGTGGCCAAATCTCTTCAAAGGTACAACTCTATTGGTTAGGAAATGTTAAAGTTTCCAGCATTTTTCTGGAAGAATGAAAGCTTCAAGCTCCCTTTTTTTGCAGCATGTGTCAGTTGAAGTCCCATTTAGACAATGGGGAATGGATTTCATTGAGGAAATTTATGATCCTTCTACTGCTAGTCATTAATGGATTCTTATAGCCACTAATTATTTCACGAAGTGGGTAAAAGAATTGCCCACCAAGAAAGCAATACACCAAGTTATCATGGAATTCATGCTGAATCAAACCATATAAATATTTGGAGTGCCAGTTAAGATTGTTGCTGATAATGCCATGAGTTTCAGATATAAACCTTTGGTAGCGAAGTGCAAAGAGTATGGAATCAGTTTGACATATGCTTATAACTACAATCCCCAAGGGAATGGACAAGTTGAGTCTAGTAATAAAAACTTGTTTAAAATCATTAGAATAACCTTGGATCCGAACAAAAAAAGTGGGGTGAGCAATTGAAGTTTGTTGTTTGGGTGATAGAATCATTGTCAAAAGAGCTACTGGTAAGAGCCGATTTGAGTTGGTATATGGAACTCAAGCTTTATTTCCCCTTCATTTGCAATTGTCTTAATTTTAGTTTGTTCAACAAATTAAAGATCAAGAAGTTATTCCATATGATGCTCGAATCAATCAAATTATTGAGTTAGATGAAGAAAGAAGGGCATGTCATCTAGAGGCATGTGAAGTTCAGAGAAAATTTGAAGAATTTATTTGACAAGAAGGTGACTCCAAGAGCTTTTAGCATTGGGGATCTTGTGCTATTCTCGGGATATCGTGCATGAAGATAAGGGCAAGAATGGTAAATTTGATGCATTTTTATGGGCCCTTATTCAATTGAAACTCGAATTGGTGAAAATACCTTCTTCCTAAAAGACTTAGATGGGGAACTGCTTGAATTGTCTCTGTTAATGGCAGGCATTTGAAATATTTCCTTGATTGATTTCTCATAATCAAGGTATACTCCATTATATAGTGTATACTTCTTTGTTTTCATTCTATTTTTGTGTTTTAGTTCGTTCTGGTCCTTGGTGACTTGGTTTTGTTGGTTTCTCGCTTCATTGTTTGGAGAATGGTTATGGTTTCTCTTCTCTGCAAGCTTATTCTTTGACTCCATTTCCCAATGGATGTTTTTGGCACTTGGTCTACTCTATTTTTCTTCGGAACTCACAGGATTTCCCATCCCGAGTCGTGAGCCGATGTTTGTGCTTAAATTGATCTTGCCCCGTTTATCCTTAAAGTTCTTCAGTGCTCTGTCATCTTCTCTATCTCCCCGTATTGATGCATAAAAAAATTGTCCCCCATTTGGTTGCCATGATCAATCCCTTCCTTGGTCGAGGATCACTTAAAAGTCCAAAAAAAAAATTTCGTTCCTCTATCCATGAGAAAGAATCTGTAAATTGGGCAAAAACTCGTGTTTTTCCTTATTTTCATTTTTTACAGTCATGTTTTGTCGTCCCTATCATTTTTGTCCCAAATATATGTGGAAACGTGATTGGATATGGATCAGAGGATCATATTTGGGCCTTATATCATTTCCAAATTATTTTTCCTTGAAGAAGGATTCATTTCTGGGTGCAAATGGTGATTTTCCAGCATTTTACGGTTTGAAAGGTGTATTTTTCCCTGGTCAAATTTACATCTCAGCATCTATGGAAACGTGGCCCTTTCTCAGTTAGACATGGCTTGGCGAGGCACTCACGAAAATTTTAAGGCTCACTTCAACTCAAAAATTTTCCACATGGAGGGTTGCTGCTCATCTAAAAATTCACCTTTTTGTTTGGCCTTAGAGTTGTGTTGAGGAGACACGTGAAGGTTTCCTCCGCCTTTCCTAGACTTAGAAAAAAATTCATGCAAATGGTGCAGTTTTGGTGGACCATGGACACATGGAGGGCAAAGTGCTCATTTGAGGATCAGCCTGTGGTCCTACCTTAACAATCGTGTGACAGGAGACATGTGGAGGCTTTCGCCCACTGTCCTTGCTTGAACTTTTCAACAGTCAAAGAAAACTGTCTCAAACCCCTGGACACATGGCGCCTTCTACTCGATCCTTCAAAAATTTATCAACTCTTTTATACTAAGACACATGGTGAGCCCGTGCTTTTTAGGGTCTCCACTTTTGAGGAGAATACTGAGGTGTGCCAAGGCGACAAGTGAAGGCTTCCACTGGCTCCTTTTTGTTGAGACTTTCTCAAATGCCAAAAGGCATTTTTCTTGGGCCCAAGGCACGTGGAAGGCCCACACTTGTTTGGAAACTTGCCCTTATACTTCTCCTTTGTAGTTGTGCTAAGGAAACATGTGGATGGCTATGATATAAAGTAGAAAAGGGGCAGAATCAACGGTTGCTATGTATTTTACCTATTTTTTCTGCCATTTTTGCTCCAAGACTCCTAGAGATGTGAATACGCACTATTTTTCATCATTTTTTGATGAAATTCCTTATCGTCTCTATCTGTAAAGTGCCATTGAATGGATTCAGAACTTAATTTTTGAGTCCAAGGATTGTTAAGGTTGATATTTTGAAGTTAGAATTGCTCGGGCACTTGTAAAATGGGAATTACTAGAGAAGATGGATGCGGGGCATAATTACAAAGGAAAGAGAGGGAAATGGATGAAATGATGAAAGTTATAGGCATAAAAGATGAAAAAGGTGTTTCCTTGAGAGAAAAAGGATTACCTGTCATATCCAGCTATGCAGAGGCTCCAAAAAATGATTAAAAAGGGGATTTCTCACATGAAATAATTAAAATGATTAGAAGAAATACCAAAACATTGTGACATGGCATCCTAGTCATTAATCGAGGGCCCAAGAAGCATGATTAGTTCAGGGTAATTGGTCCACCTAGCAACTTCAGATGTGAATTTGTTAAACGTCACTTTCTAAGGAAAATTGGTAACAAGAAAAGGTCCCTCAAATAATCTTCTCTTTGGGGGAAAAATTGAGCAAGTAAAATGTATAAATGTAATAAGAATACTCTTACAAAAGGTCGGGATTAAATTTCATAAGAAAAATTTGAGAAAATCCGTATTCCGAGAAACCCGTCCGAGATACGGTTAATTTCCTTTGTGTTAGATTTTCTATCTTGCCAAGTTGCAGTACAGATGTATAACAATTGATGACAACCGAGATTTCTCTAGAAGCTTTCCCTATTGATGAATTTAAGCAATTTTTAAATTTATTTATGTCAATATTGAAGTAATTAGTGTCTCGCATTATTTCGTAATGTCTGCAAGTAATTTATCTTACATTGAAATATTTGTGAAATCACATAGGATCTCGTCCCTGTGACAATTTAGTGGCATTTACAATTTTGTTTTAGGAAGAGCCTTCATCCTATGATGAGATAAACAAATTTAAAATCATTCCACTATCATTTGTTGATAAAGAATTGTCTATAAGTCTTTGGGTGTACCTTATGGCATGATTGATAAGATATTTTGGTGTTTAATTGAGTCTTTTAACTTGAGCCTTCATGCTAGATTCTCAAAGATTGTGTGAAAATGTGTTGATCTGGGCCTCCATTGAAGCACACCTTCTAGTTGAAGGAACATCTTAACTATTCTAAAGTTTTCTGTTGTTGAGTTGTCCATTATTGTGAAGTGTCTCAGAGATCTGGTATAATCAACTTTATCCTACTTAATCTCCCACCAAAATTATTCAAAAACCATGAATCCATCCTGAACTACCCTTGTTTGCCTTGTATATCAACAAAGGAACAAAATCCATTCACTAAAATATGTAGAACAATCAGGATCCCATAGTGTCTTCAGTAACCTTAGCCTTGTTTTGAAAGTATCTCCATCTTTTAGAAGTGACAACTCTTGAGAGTTAAATTATGGAGTATTGACCATACTTTCCCAAGGTTTTCTTCATAAAATTTGTGCAAAAGAAGGATATCTCCATCTCCTCCATCAAATAGGGGTTACACTACATGTCCTCTCACCTTGGTCGAAAGGCATGTCCTAAAGTAGTGAGGATAGGTCAAATCCTCCCGAAGGTGTTATCCTTCTCTCCACAAATATGAGTGATATTTAGGGCTAGTTAGATCTCATCCCCGGCTACAAAATGGAATACATCATTATCTATATGTCTCTAAGCTCCATGCAAAATTTTTGATGTTACTTATCTTGGAAGGGAGAACAAATTTGGATAACACCAAGCCCTTTATAGGTCTTCTTGTCATCATATAATTTCAATATTTATTTGTTAAGCGTATCTTAAATGATAATGTATCTATTCTACATATTTATCCTACTACTTTTATTAAAATATGGAAATTTCTATACATAATTTTATCTCTCTATATATCTAACAAAATTAATTCGCCTAAAAAGTTACAAAATAGGTAGCAATAATGTTCTATTTTGACAAGTACCATATGGAAAGTTCTTACATTTTTCTAATTGTCATAGGAACATTTTATTTAATAAATTAATAGAGCTAGAACTATTCAAAATACGCAGAGCTAAACATAAACCAACCAAGAATGAAAGGCCAAAGGCACCAGAAACCTCCATAGTAAAGGAAATGAAAATCATAATGATAAGTAGCAAAACATATAATCAGCATACACCAACACCAGTGAATAAAAATCAGATTAAATTTTACGTGCATGAAACTATAAAGAAACTTAAATTGATAAAATTAAATTAGGGAAATAATGAAGTGAAACTAGATATTAACAAACAATTTTTTCAACGGTTAAAAAATAGTAAAACAATAAAATAACTACATGCTATATAAAAAAATGTTATGTTTGCGGAAAAAATTAGTGTGTCCACTTCTATTAACATTATCTAATCACCAGGATCTACAATGGGAAAGGTAGTTAGCATGTAATGGAACCATGCAGAAATTAATAAAATAATCAAACAGTTGTGGAGCATGGACGTAGAAATATATTTCATATCTTATTTAGTGACCCATTTCTATAAATAAATTATTTTAATAACATAAATACATCAAAATTAAATGTAATGGAAATAAAAAATATTATGATATTAAGATTAAATTTTTTTATTGAAAGTTTAAGAGGTAACCTCATTGAGAAATGAATAATACAAAATACTCAATGGATACATTTTTCTCTTAGATGTGCTCTCTATTTATACCACTATAGTGAAAACTACTACTACTTTCCATGCATGTGATAAAATTATAATTTGGCAATTGGGTGATTAACTAGGTGTTGGTGCTCAATTTGATCTCACCCCATTTGCTCTAAAAATTCTTCAATCTATGGGCTCTATCATATTTTATATTTCCCTGAATGGATGCGTGAAAATTTTTCTTCATTTGTATGTTGTTGAAAGATCCTTCTCCATGGTCGTGGATCACATTTGGGCCTTATATCATTTCCAAATTATTTGTCCTTAAAGAAAGATTCATTTTTGGGTGCAAATGGTGATTTCCTTGCATTTTACGGTTTGACAGTGTGTTTTCCTTGTCAATTTATATCTCAACATCTATGGAAACATGGTCCTTTCTGATTGGATGCGGCTCGGTGGGGAATTTTAAAACTCTAAGGCCCGCTTCAACTCAAGTCTTGTCCATGTGGAGGGCCTGCACTCATCTGAAAATTCACCTCTTGGTTTGACCTTTGGAGTTGCGCGAGGGAGACACGTGGAAGTTTTCGCTAGCCCCTGTCTAGTCTTAGAAATTTTTTTATGTAGTTGGTGCAGATTTGATGGACCTTGGACACATGGAGCACTGGTGCTTATTTGAGAATCTGCCTCTAGGTCCTACCTTAGCAGTTGTGCCAAGGAGACACGTGGAGGATTCCATCGGCTTCTCTCTATACTTAAACTTTTCAAGAAACTTTCTAAGGCTTGGGACACGTGGAGGACTCCGGGCCTTTTCAGAACTTCCCCTGAATTTTATTTTTGAAAGAGCACCATGAACACACGTGGAATTTTTTGCTCAGTCTACCCTTACTTGGACTTTTCAATGGCAAAGGAAAATTGTATGGACCCTAGACACATGGCACCTTCTGCTAGTCCTTAACCTTTTTCAACAACTTTGTTGGACTAAGACACGTGGTAAACTCGTGCTTGTTTAGGGTCTCTGCTTTTGGGCACCATATCAAAAGTGCACCAGTGAGACACGTGGAGGATTCCACTAGCTCCTTTTATACTGAGACTTTTCAAAGGCCAAAAAAATTTTGTGGGCCTAGGGCACGTGGAAGGCCCACGCTTGTTTGGAAATTTTCCTCTGTACTTCACCTTTGCAGATGCGCCAAGGAAACACATGGACGACTCTAATCTAAAGTTGAGAAAGGGAAGAATTGACTACTATTATGCATTACATCTTATTTTACCGCCATTTTTATCTCCAAGACTCCTGGAGATGCGAATACGCATTGTTTTTCATCATTTTTTGATGAAATTCCTTGTCATTTTTGTCTGCAAAGTGCAATTGAATGGATTTAGAGCTTAATTTATGAGTCCAAGGATTGTAAAGGTTTATATTTTGACATTGGAATTTCTCGGGCACTTGTAAAAACGTGAATTACCAAAGAAGGTGGATGTGGTGTAGAGTTGTAGAGGTAATAATGGGAAAAGGGTGAAATGTTGGAGGTTGCAAGCACAAAAATGAAAAGGTGTTGCCTTGAGGATGAAAAGGATTGCCTGTTAGATCTAACTATATAGAGTCACTCGAAAATGATTAAAACGGGGATTTTTCGTATGAAAAAATAAGAATGATTAGAAGGAATTTCAAAAATTTGTCGCGTGGCATCCCGGTCATTAGTCTAGGGTCCGATAAATGTGATCAATTCATGATTTGTCCATCCTGGCAGACTTTCGGGTATGAATTTGTTAAACATCACTTTTTGAGGCAAGTTGGTAACAAGAAAAGGATTCCTCGAATATTCTTCTTTTTGGGGGGGAAATTTTGGATGAGTGAGTGAGTAAATTATATAAATGGAATGAGGATACTCTTGCAAAGGGTCGGGGGTCGAATTTTTAAGAGAAAATTTGAGATATCCCATCTTCCTGAGAGAGCATTTGAGAAACCTATTGATTTCCTGTGTTTTAAATTTACATCACGTCAAGTTGGTTACAAGTGTACAACCATTGACAAGATCTGAGACTATTCAAAGAAACATTCCCTTGTTGATGAATCTAATCAACTTCAAATTAATCTGTGTTAATCTTGGGCCAATTTGTGTCTACTTTATTTTAGAATGTCTACAAGTAGTTTTTCTTGTTCCTATTGCAATCCTATATTAAAGTCCCTCCGAATCACACAAGATCTCATCCCTATGATAGTTTAGTTGCATTTTCAATTTCATTACGAGAAGAGCCTTCATCCTGTAATGAGATAAAAATTTAAAATCACTTTACTGTCATTTTGTTGAAAAATATTTATCTGTAATCCTTTGAGTATATCTTAGGCGTGAGGAACTAGGAGTCTTTGATGTTTAATTAAGTCTTTATCTTGGGCCTACATGTTAAATTCTTGGAGATTGTGTGAAATTGTGTAAATTTGGGCCTCCATTGATGCACACTTCGGTTGAAGGAATATTTTATCTGTTTCTTAAGCATTCTCATTTAGCTTTCCAATTGTTGTGAAGTCTCTCAAAGATCTAGAAAATCAAGTTTATCCCGCTTAATCTCCCACAAAAATTATCTAAAAGCAATGAACCTAAACTACCCCTATTTTCCCTGTATGTCAACAAATGAGTAAATCCTACCGCTGCCAAATATGTAGAAGCAATCAAGATTCCATAACGTCTTTAGTAGCCTTAGCCCTATTTTAAAAATATCACCATTCTTTAGAAGTGGCAACTCGTGAGAGTTAAATTGTGGTGTGTTGATCATATTTTCTCGTGGTCTCCTTTTAAAAATTTTGCAAAGAAGGATATTTTCATTCTCCTTCACCGACACAAAGTTATAAAATGAGTCCTCTCACCCTGGTCAAAAGGCATGACCTAAAGTAGTGAGGATAGATCAAATCCTTAATGAAGGTGTTATCCATTTCTCTGATGCCCGAGTGACAAAGAGTCAGACAAATCCCTTCCCGGATACAAAATGACTCATAATATGATATGTTTGTCTCTCAGTGTCTTGCTAAATCTGTGATGCTACTTGGTTTCCAAGGGAGAATCAATTTGGATACCAACACCTAATTGGTGTCATTTTCAGGGGTTATTAAGGTATGTGAAATGTTTGAACACCATCAACAACGCATATAGACCCTGGTAAATGCTTCTTACAAATTTTAAAGTGTAAATACGTTGTTGAAACATCATCCTGTGTCCAGATTTGTAAGAATCAAGCAAAGTTACAAGTTCTACGTGTAATATTTCAAGTTTTTGTTGGTTTTTGCACTAAGTTTACATCATCAATGTTAAATACGGGTAAAGGAAGGTCAAATATATGAAGTTGTACATGAATTGAGTGTTGACAGGCCAATTTTAGTGCATTTACACAACTAAGGTGAAAATCCTTAGTGGCGACTCCGTTTTGAATTAAATTTTGATAAATGCTAGTGTTTTAACCTCTTTCAATTGAAATTTATCACTAATCTCTACAAAGATGGAAGGAAGAATATCTCTCTTCATTGAAGACCCTGCTAGAAGGTTGTTTCCAGAATTGGGAAAGACAAATTCTAAAGGAAGAAGAATCTGGAAAGTTGTTAGAGATCAAAATCAAGAAAGGAGTTATCAATTGTGGAAACTGATCAACCTGTCATTGAAGATTGCCATAATTCCTCAAGTGCTTCAATCAGGTAGTCTTTTTGTAGATCTAAATTCTCCATCTAGAGAGGGGCCTTCTTTTGTATTTGTAATATTTGCATCTCATTTTTTCCTGTGTTCTCCGAGTTGATAGGATCTTCCAAGAAACAAATTTTTTAGAGAATATTCATTCTAAGAATTGAATTCCTATGCCCCACAGATCCCTCACTCCTCATCATTTGGTTTCTCCTATAATATCACCTCCCCAAGACAATATGGTCCAGCCCCCACCTAGACCTCCATTGTTTGTGAACACTTTTGGTCCTATAAATTTCAGAGGTATGGCTGAATATCCTAATTCTATGCCCCAAGATGTTAGAAACAGATTGCCTAAATTTCAAGGAAATAATGCTATTATGGTGATCAACACTTAAATCTTTTTGTCAATATGATGGAATAATTTGATATTGAATTTGAGTATGTGTACATAAAGTTATTTATTCATACTCTAGAGGAGGATGCATGGGAATGGTATAAATATTTTCAGAAAACTCCATTGATTCATGGAAAAAGATGAAGAATTATTTTAGATTACAGTATGGAGATAAAATAGACCCTAGATTTCTTTTATAAGAATTTGAAAATATTAAAAATAATCCTAATGAATATGTTCATGACTTCAATACAAGGTTCAATAAGACCCTGAATGGGCTACCTGCAATCCTGAGGCCAAGTGATGTTTCTTGTTTAATAAAATACTCTGATGCTTTTAATAAGAAGGCTGCGTATTATTTGAGGGATAAGAACCAAATAACATTGAGGCAGGCCTTCACCATGGCTTTGCAGATTGAAAACAATATCAAAGCAGTTGGTAAGCCTCTTAAGAGGGAAGGTATCAAGCTGATCAATCCAGAGAAGCCTCAGTCAAGTAAGTTTGTGGATCTAGAAGAGGTTGTGAAAAATTTGGTCGAGTTGTTAAGGAAATATCCTATAAATTGGCTAGGGAAGAGAAGGGGATTGGACAAGGTTCCCAAGGTCATCATAAAGAAAAAGGTCAAGAAATATTTGCAAATCATCCTAGGGGTGATCAGAGATCTGATGACAAAGGAAAAGGACTCGTGGGATCAGGAAATAGATAGCCCCAACCCAAGGAAACCAAACTGGTGCCTAATCCTTTAGCTGCTAGTGTTTTTGTTGTGGAATAAGCCAATGAAATTGAAGTGTGTGATACATGTTTCTTGCCACATTCCCCATGTGATGAAGAAAAATAAGTTGAGGAAATTGACGATGACACCGATGATGATGTATGCATGATTCATGACAAGGAGCAACTTCAATGAATTAATCGGTGCAAAAGCGCTACAGGTTTCTTAGATTGCATTCATCGAGTACTACCCTTCCTCCCTCTCATACTTTTGAAATAGATATGGTACAAGATTTTTAATTACCTAATAATGATTTTGAATACTTAAGGGAATTAATGATTAAAAATTATGATGGAGGAATCCCCTCTGAGGAGGATAGGTAGTTGTTAATGAATGTTGTAGTTGCCCAAGAAAAAGAATATAACACTAGGAGTAAAGTTGTCAAAGGGGCAGGGCCTCAGGCCAAACCAAAAATTGTAGTTCTCACCAATATCTCAAAAGAAACTCCTAAGAAAGATACATCTGACAAAGGCCTTGTTTCCCACATGAAATGGTATCCCTACCCATGTTCAAACCATGAAAAATCCTTTGCTATCAAATGAGTTTTTCAATCTTCCTCCAAATTTTACCTTTCCCAAATACGTTCCTTATGGAATTTCCCAAGTCTTGATTCAAATCAAGATTTTTGTTCCAATTTTTGAGTGTTTAGATTATGAGTACAATAAAAGGTCCTTTGAGTATTTGGGATTGAAAGAAGAAAAGATTACCCAAGGTAGAAATGTAAACAATGTTAAGACTCCTCCTACCATTGCAGAGTTGGAAAAACCCCAAGTGTTGGAAGAACTACATGAGCCACCTGAAGTATATTTGGGAACATCTTTGGTTGAGTCCCAGCTGAATCTAGATCCATTTTTCACCACTCCGATTATTAGAGACAGGTTGTTACACAACTGTATGTTTTATTCTCAAGTATCATGTAATGTTATGCCTCTTGAGGTCATGAATGAATTGGATATCAAAGTAACAATAGCTTATGGGAACTACACTATCATGGATTCTAGAGAGGTGCCAGTGGTTGGATGTGTCAAAGGTTTGATAGTGCAACTTGCATCCTACCTAGGAAAGAACTTAAAACTAGATGTTGTTATTTTTGATTGCCCTGCCAAATGGGGAATTTTGCTATCAAGAAAATGAGTTGTTAGTGTGGGTGGGAGTGTGCAAATGGATGTCTTTTGCTACTATACCTATTGAGGGCAGCCTTGTAAAGTTATATGGTGAAAAGAAGATGCTACATCTCATTGAGGATCCCAATAATGCTTCCTATGAAGTGTTATACATTGACATTGATGCTGATAACTTTGTTGGATTTGCTGATGGTAAAGAGCACAAAATTGATCAATGCAAGTCTCTTAATCAAGTAGGTTCTCCTTGGAATTTGTTGTTTGATGGGGCTTGCTCTAAATTTGGAAATGGTGCTAGTATTGTTCTGATATCTCTAGGACAAGAAGAGTTTGTTTTCTCTTTTAAACTCAACTTTGAGTGCACTAACAATATTGCTGAATATGAAGCACTGTTATTGGGTTTAAGAATTTCTTGGAAATATGGTATTAGAGACATCATTGTTAAAGGAGATTCAAAGCTAATTGTCAAGTAGGTTAGAAAATTGTATGCAACAAAAATTCAGAGAATGAAGTAGTATAAGCATGTAGTCTAGGATTTCATTGAGATGTTTGACTCCTTCAACATAATACATCACGATAGAAAGTATAATACTCTAGCAGACAAATTCACCATGTTGGGGCCTAGATTTGAAAATTATACTATATCCCCATATTGTGAGTATAATATTGAGGTATTGACTAGGCCATCTGTTTCTTGGAAATGTTAAACACTGGCAAGTGTTTGAAGATGATGCCCAGGTGCAAAGGTTTTTGCATAACCAAGGAGAATTTATTGATCAACATATAGATTGGGAGCCAATGGTTTTTGTGGTTGATGGAAAGGAGACTTTATTTGGAAAAGACATCATTCAGTTGAAGAATAATACTATTCCCAAGAGGTTTGGTAGCATTTGAATCAAACTTTGATAATGTTGATTACATTGTCAACAAACACATGTCAGCCTTGAGGGATGTTGAAGAGCATGAACTGGGCACGAAGGATAAACCACGTAAGATCTGGCTAGGTAGCAATCTGAGAAAGGAAGAAAATAAGTCATATGTATAATTTTTGAAGAGATACCAGGATTACTTAACATGGTCTTACTCTGAACTAAAAGCATACAGAGAGGATCTTTTCTAGCACAAAATTCCCTGAAAGCTTCTGCCAAGCCATTTAGGTAGAAACAGAGGCCAATCAATCCACTCCTTTCCTTGAAGATGTAAGAAGAATTGAAAAATTTGAGGGATGGAGGAATCATATAGCCCACAAGGTACTCACCATGGGTTGCGAACTTGGTACCTATCAAAAAGAATAATGGAGATATAAGGCTGTGTGTGGACTTTAGAAACTTGAATAGAACATCAATGAAGGATAACTACCCTCTGCCAAATATGGACAATATGTTACAATTGGTTACTGGTACAAAATTGTTATCCACTTTGGATTGTTTTTTTGGATATAACCAAGTGGTTGTGAAGGAATCAGAGCGAATCAAAACTACCTTTACCACTCGTTGGGGAAATGTATATGTCAGAATGCCTTTTGGTCTAATGAATACTAGATCCACTTTCCAAAGAGTAATGGATGTAGCTTTCTCTGGCTATATTAATGATTTCATTCATGTATATCAAGATGATGTGATTTTTTTCTTGAGAAAAAGGAATGACCACCTGCAACACTTAGAAAAAATCTTGTTAAGGTGCGGGGAGTATGGTATTTCACTAAATCCCAAGAAGTGCCATTTTGGGGTTTATAAAGCAAAGATGCTTGGATACATTGTGTCAAAGGAAGGGGTCATGATTGATCCTGAGAGGGTAGAATTCATCAAAGAAAGTCCCTATTCCAAGAACCAAGAAGGGAATTCAATCCTTTTTGGGTAGATTAATTTTATTAGGATATTTATCTCCAACTTTGCTTGAACTAACTATCCCAATCACTAGCATGCTGAAGAAAGACCAAAGTATCAAATGGGAAGAAGCAACTATTCAAGATTTTGCTAGGATCAAAGAAGCATTAAAGAATGCCCCTATTTTAGTAGCTCCAAATTATAAGAAGGCTTTCCAAATGTTTTCTTTTGCTTCAGAAAGTACTATTGCATCTATGTTGTTGCAGAAGGATGATGAGGGAGCTGAAAGACCAATTGCCTTTTTTAGTAAGGCATTACAAGGAGATGAGATAAAGTATACTATCATGGAGAAGCATGCATTTTCTTTGGTAAAAGAAACAAAGGTCTTCAAGCCATATATTATGAGTTCCAAAGTCATTTCTTATGTTCCCCACACCATGGTGAAAGATATCCTATCAGAAATGGAGGTTTCAAGAAAAATATGTCGATGGGTAAACAAATTACAAGAGTATGATATGGATATCCAAACAAAAAAATTGGTCGAGAGTTTGGGCCTAGAAAAACTTATGGTAGAGATCAATCTACAGACAATTGAGGTAAATGAAGTTGAAGAAGAAAGGTTGAATGTCCTTGAAAAACTGATAAATTCTGAATGGTACAAGGACATAATTTTTTATATCAAACATCTACGGTTCCTTGAACATTTGAGAAAGAATTAGAAAAGAGAACTTAAGTTAGCTTCCAAAAATATGTCATTACTTATTTTGGGTTAGCTTGGAAGAACCCCGAGTGAGTTCTCTTAAGATGCACATGAAGATGAAGCCCCTAAAATAATTGTTGATCTCCATGGAGGATTTTGTGGGGAGCATTTTGCTGGAAGAGTCACAACTCATAAAATCTTAAGGGCTGGTTATTGGTGGCCAACTCTTTTCAAAGATACAACTCTATTGGTAAGAAAATGTGAAAGTTGCCAATGCTTTTTGGAAGACTAAAAGCTTTAGGATCCCTTCCTTTGCATCCTGTATCAGTTGAAGCCCCATTTAGGAAATGGGGAATGGATTTCATTGGGGATATTTTTGATCCCTCAAGTGCAGGCCATAAGTAGGTATTAGTTGCCACAGATTCTTTCACTAAGTGGGTGGAGGCAATCCCCACCAAGAAGGCAACTCACCAAATTGTCATGGATTTTATCCTGAATTATATCATTTACAAATTTGGGGTACCTGTAAAAATAGTTGTTGATAATGCCATGAGCTTTTGAGCTAAACCTTTGGTGGCTATGTGCCATGAATATGGGATCAATTTGACATATGCTTCCAATTATAATCCCCAAGGAAATGGAAAAGAGTCCAAAGTAATAAAATCTATTAAAAATAATTAGAACTGGAGTTGAACAAAAGGAAGTGGGGTGAGTAGTTGAAGTTTGTTGTTTGGGATGATCGAATCACTGTTCAATGAGCTACTGGAAAATTCCCATTTGAGTTGGTGTATGGAACTCAGGCTCTGCTGCCCCTGCATATGCATTTTTCTTCATTTCAATTTCTTCAACAAATGGAAGATCAAGAGGTTAGTCCCTATGATGCTCACATCAATCAGATTATTGAGTTAGATGAAGAAAGAAGGGCATCCCATTAGAGGCATGTAAAATTCAGAGAGAAATTGAAGAAGTTGTTTGATATAAAAGTGACTCCAAGAGCTTTCAGTAGGGAGATCTTATGCTATTATGGGATAGTAGGAATGAGGATAAGGGAAAACATGGAAAGTTTGATGCATTGTGGATGGGCCCTTATTCAATTGACATTCGAATTGGTGAACATACCTTCTTCTTAAAAGACCTAGATGGGGAGTTGCTTGAATTACCTATTAATGGTAGGAATTTGAAACATTTCCTTGATTGATTTCTTAGAATTGAGGTATGCACCATTGTACAGTGTATAGTCTTTTGGTTTCTTTCTACTTTCGTGTTTTTCTATTTTGGTTCGTCCTAGTCCTTGGCCCATTTTTGTTGGTTTCTTAGTTTGTTCCTAGAAGTTTGGCTCGTGACTTCATTTCCCAATGGTTTATTTTTGGCACTTGGTCTGCTATTTGTTCTTGTGGCACTCATTGGGAGTGCCCATCCCTGATTCGGAGCTGATGTTGGTGTTCAATTTGATCTCGCCCTGTTTGCTCTAAAATTCTTCAATCTGCGGGCTCTGTTGTATTTTCTATTTCCCCAAATGGATGTGTGAAAATTTTTCTTCATTTTTATGTTGTTGAAAGATCCTTCTCCATGGTCGTGGATCACATTTGGGCCTTATATCATTTCCAAATTCTCTTTCCTTAAAGAAAGATTCATTTTTGGGCATAAATGGTGATTTCCCTACATTTTATGGTTTGATGGGTGTGTTTTCCTATTAATTTATATCTCAACATCTATGGAAACATGGTCCTTTCTGATTGGATGCGGCTCGGTGGATAATTTCAAAATCTAAGGCCCGCTTCAAATCAAGTCTTTTCCATGTGGAGGGCTTGCGCTCATTTGAAAATTCACCTCTTAGTTTGACCTTTAGAGTTGCGCGGGGAGACACATGGAGGTTTCCGCTGGCCCTTCCGGACTTAGACATTTTTTATGTGGCCGGTGGAGCTTTAACAAACCATGGACATGTGGAGGACCAGCACTCATTTGAGGATCCACCTTTGGGTCCTACCTTAGTAGTTTTCCAAGGAGACACATGGAGGCTTTCGTCGGCTCCTCTCTATACTTAAAAATTTCAAGCAACTTTCTAAGGCCTGGGACACATGGAGGGCCCGTGCCTATTTGAGGACCTGCCCCTAAATTTTATTTTTAAAAGAGCACCATGAAGACACATGGAATTTTCCACTCACTCTTCCCTTGCTTGGAATTTTCAACAAAGCCAACGAAAACTATCTCAGACCCTAGAAACATGGTGCCTTTCACTGGTCCTTAAACATTTTCAACAACTCTACTGGACTGAGACATGTTGTGAGCCCGCACTTGTTTAGGGTCTCGATTTTGGAACCATATCAAAAGTGCACCAAAGTGAGACACGTAGAGGATTTCTCTAGCTTTTTATACCGAGACTTTTCAAAGGCCAAAAGGCATTTTCTTGGGCCTGGGCATGTGGAAGTCTCGCGCTTTTTTGGATATTTACCTTTATACTTTATCTTTGCGGTTGCACCAAGGAAACACGTGGACGAATCTAAACTAAAGTTAAGAAAGGGGAGAATTGATGGCTGTTGTGTATTGCATTTGATTTTGCCACCATTTTTTGCTCTAAGACTCCTAGAGATGCGAATACGCATTATTTTTCATCATTTTTGATGAAATTCCTTTTCTTTTTTGTCTGCAAAGTGCAATTGAATGGATTTAGAGCTTAATTTTTGAGTCCAAGGATTGTAAAGGTTGATATTTTGAAGTTGGAATTGCTCGGGAACTTGCAAAAATGCAAATTACCAGAGAAGCTGGATGTAGAACGAGTTGCAGAGGAAAGAATGGGAAAAGGATGAAATAATGGAGGTTGCAAGCAGCAAATATGAAAAAGGTGTTTCCTTGAGGATGAAAATGATTTCTGTCAGATCAGCTATATAGAGCCATTAAAAATGACTAAAATGGGGAATTTTCACATTACGAGAATAAGAATGATTAGAAGGACTATCAAAATGTTGTGGCATGGCATCCTAGTCATTAGTCGAGGGTTTGAGAAATGTGATCAGTTCATGATTTTTCCACCTAGAATATTTCGGGTATGAATTTGTTAAACATCATTTTATGTGGAAAATTGGTAACAAGAAAAGGATTCCTCAAATATTCTTCTTTTTGGGGGAAATTTGGGATGAGTGAGTGAGTAAATTGTATAAATGCAATGAGGATACTCTTGCAAAGGGTCGGGGGTTGAATTTTTAAGAGAAAATTTGAGAGAGCCCATCTTCCTGAGAGACCATCTAAGAAACATGTTGATTTCCTATGTTTTAGATTTCAATCACGTTAAGTTGGTTGCAGGTTTACCATTGCCTACAAGCAAGCTCGAGACTATTCAAAGAAACTTTCCCCTGCTAATGAATCTAATCAAATTCAAATTAATTTTTATTAATCTTGGGCCAATTTGTGTCCGCTTTATTTGAGAATGTCTCTGCAAGTAGTTTTTTTGTTTCCTATTGGAATCTTGTATTAAAGTCCTCCGAATAACACAGGATCTTTCCCCTATGATATTTTAGTGGCATTTGCGATTTCATTACGAGAAGAGCCTTCATCCTGTAATGAGATAAACAATTTAAAATCACTTTACAATCATTTTGTTAATAAATATTATCTCGTAAGCCTTTGAGTGTTTCTTAGGCGTGAGAAACCAAGGGTCTTTGATGTTTAATTGAGTCTTTAGCTCAATCCTTCATGTTAAATTCTTGGAGATTGTGTGAAACCATGCAAATTTGGGCCTCCATTGATGCACACCTTTTGGTTGAAGGAATATTTTAGTTTTTCTAAAGCATTTTGTCATTTAGCTTTCCAATTGTTGTGAAGTCTCTCAAAGATCTGGAAAAATCAAGTTTATCCTGCTTAATCTCCCACCAAAATTATTCAAAAACAATGAATCCCACTTGAACTACCCTTGTTTTCCTATATGTCAACAAATGAATAAATCCTACTACCAAAATATGTAGAAGAAATCAGGATTCCATGATGTCTTTAGTAACCTTAGCCCTATTTAGAAAATATCACCATTCTTTAGAAGTGACAACTCGTGAGAGTTAAATTGTGGTGCATTGATCATATATTCTCAGGGAATCCTTTCAAAATTTGTGAAAAGAAGGATATCTTCATTCTCCTTCACCGACAGAGGCTACAAAATGGGTCCTTGCACACCGGTCGAAAGGCATGACCCAAAGTAGTGAGGATAAATCAAGTCCTTAATGAAGGTGTTATCCATTTCCCCAATACCCGAGTGACAAAGAGTCAGATGAATCATCTCCCGGCTACAAAATGACTCATAATATGATTTGTCTATCTCTTAGTGTCTTGCTAAATTTGTGATGTTTCTCGGTTTCCAAAGGAGAATCGATTTGGATACCCATACTAGGCATATATATATATATATAATATTTATTAAAAAACGTAAACAAAAATGTAATATTTATGGCAATGGGGTCCTATCAAAAGTTAAATACCCCCTTATGATAATAGTGAACTACCTTGGTCATACTTTTGTATTCGTATCATTGTATTGTAGGTGGTTATGGTTTGGTTTCTATGTGGGCTTTTAACTTGGACATGTGTTTTTGACTAGGATGCCTTGGTAATTTTTTGGGTTGTGTTGTTTTCCTTGCTTCTTTCTCGTGGTTTTTACCGTGGGTTTTTGGGTCCCCTTTAAAATCAACCTTTTACCTAATCAAAAAAATAATAGGGATTATCATTCTCGATCTCACTCTATAGTTTGCATATGTAATTTATATTTTTATTGTCTTATGTGTTTAAATAAGTAACTATTTATCATCCATATTATAATTAGATTCCATAGAATGTTGTGCAACTTGTAAATTTACTTGAACATGTATGCATAACTAAACTAATTATAGTTTATCCTTGCTAGCCTCTTGGGTTTCACACAAATAATTATAAATCAAGAAAAAGTATTAATAAAACTATTTAAAATATATAATTAAACTATATAGTTAAATGTAAACATTCCACAATAAAAACTGTCACTAATAGTATTTTTGAGTTTAATATAACTATATCAACATGCTTAAAATAGGTGTTAGTAACAATAATGTTGAAGTAAGCATGCCAATATTGAAAAATATAATTTTTATCTAATTTAATATACTAATAATGATAATGGGGTTGGTATCGGTAATTCATGGAAATGATTTATTAATATATGTCATCATCCAATGGTTGATTCAATTAATTAATCATTACATTATCATGAACTAATGATCTTTTGCAATTTACATTTAGGAAAATATGTTTCAATTTATATTGTCACTACTATTGTACCATCCTTGGAGTTTTTTATTGTAGTTTTATTCTCCATGGGAATAGGTGTATACCATTTCCAAAAAAATTGGATTTTTCTTTACATAATATGATGGATCTAAATAATCCATATTTAATATACATTACCGATGTAGGAGCATCTCTTCTAGGTGTTAAAATTTGGATCGTTAGTACAATTTTTGTTTGGAAGTTAGTGTTAGTGCAGAATCTTGCACCCCCAAATGGCCTGTGGTGTGAACCGGGGCATCTAGTGTGATTGCACAACATGGGACCATCTCTCAAGCTGTGGAACTTGCAAAACTTGAGATGGAACTAGAGAAGTTTGTTTCTTACCTCCTAATCAACTCTGCCACAAGCTACTCCAAAGGGAAGAACCTATCCTATCCTAATCTAACCATTCCATGGGGACAAATAGAGAGAGAGGGTGAAAGAGCCTACACTAAGCGGTGATACATAAGAAAATGAAGTGATTGAATCATAGACCTGACCTCCTGAAGGGGACAGAGAGAGAGAGAGAGGGTGGACAAGATGCACCACAGACTAAAGATAGATTTCACAAAGATACCAGTTTGAAACCCATTAACCACAACTTCTAAGACTTGCAACAAACATCAGAGTATGTACTGAGAATACCTGCGATGATGAGAGGTAAGAAGACACAACAAAATAAGCCAAGGATGGACAGATGCATCATGAAATAAATTCTATTGCTCAAAAATGTTACACAATACATCTTTAGTGGGAAAGAGGCAATAAAACACCATTACAGAGCCATCGAACGAGGCTTAGACTCCGCGTTATACCCTAAGGAAGAAAGAGAGAGGGGCGGTAATGGGGAAACCATGACCAACCCTTGGAATATGCCCCTTCATTACAATATATAGGAAGAATAAGAGAGAGAACGAGGAAAAAATTTAGTATCCTGCTTTAACCACCTCGAGACACATTGAATCCTACTTTGAAAGCTCAACCACTATCAATCAATGCCTCTCTCAAATCCACCCCAAATCTATCTTGACTGCATCAATTACTGGTTTGGCACCTCGAAGGATGGGGAAACGGCGGATTAGATCGAATCCGATCGGGTTGTTGGGGCAAATAGATCCTGTATTAAAGGCCCAAAGACGTTTCTCCATTTTCTCCACACCCAAACTCTAAAACTTAAATTTATAGATCTCAATGGCATAGAATAGGCCGATATATTTCCAATGGTGCTAGATTTCCTAGATTTTGAGCCCGAGTCGAAAGATATACCCATTTCAAATTTGGATCAGCTCGCATGCGAAATAGTAGGAAAACCAGTTCGAGAACTGGGCCCCTTTTGAAATTGGACACGTGGAGGGATGGCAAATGCTTGAGGGTAGCCTCTATATTTTTATTTTGGAGTGGTATGGGGCTGACATGTGGCTTCTTCCATTACCTACTCAATTTCCTTATGTATTTGGCTAAGTCTTTTACTCGGCAGGGTCATATATCTGAATGGGGAGACGTGACAGCCTGACACTTGTCTGAAAATCCTCCCTTTATTTTTCTCTTGAATTATTACCGTGCTGACACTTGACACCCTCCACTAGCCTATCTCAATGCATTGACTATTCAACATGACCCTGTCCCTTTACAAAACCAAACACGTGGACACCCCGCACTTACTTAGAAACCCGTTCAGGATTTTCTTTTTAAAGAACATCGGGTTGACACGTTGGAGACTCCGTAGGATCTTGGAATTTTCAATGGACCTTCTTACCTCTTTGGACCTTGGACTATGTGGTGAGATGGTGCTCGTTTGAGTCTCCACTTTTGGATTTACCCTTGGAGATGCGCCAAGTCAAGCGTGGCGACCTCTACAAAGACTTTGCTATACTTAGCCTTTTTGAGGCCCGCCCTGTCTGCCTTTTGACTTTTAGCTTTGACTCAACCTCCATTTTATGCTTGGGACACGTGGAGGTCTCACACTTATTCAAGCTTCCCTTTTTCATTCAACATTGAAGATGCACCGTTTGGACACTTGGCAGCGTCTCTGCTCTCTCCTCCATACTTAGTATATTTTGAGCTCATTCTAAACTATTCCAAAGCCCGAAGACTTCGAACCTTTTTCGTTTCTTCTCTTTTGATCCTCTAGCTCTTTTACACTATTTCTTCTCCCCAACCTTGCTATAACATTTTAGAGCCCACTTGTAACTTGTTTATTAGATTTGAAGCACAAGCTCATATGATGAACTATTTCTTTAATTCCTTCCTATGCAGGGTCGAATTTGACTCTTTTGGGCCTCTAGTTTCTTTTGTGTCATTCAACCTCATTTTGACCTTATGTTCCTTGAGTCAAACTCACATGTCCCCTTGTTTGTTGTTATGGAATGTGAGCTCATAGGTCTACATCATTCCCTTCATATTTATTTTATGTGCGGGGCTTGTTCTAACCAAATTTTTGGGGTAAAATTTGGGATAACAATTTGGCGACTCACGGGGACATCTGCCTGCTAGATGAAGAGACCAGTAGCCTTGAAGCATCCGTTGGGTATGGAGTCGTGAATGATAGCCTGGTACTGACCCTTTATTAAAATGGACTCCCTGACTACTTGCACTTTCTATGTTCTGCCTGACCCTGAGCCTGCCCACACATCTGCACTCTCAATTTTCATAAGAAAATATTGGAAATGGAGTTTCTAAGAGTAGAAAATTGTATTGACCTGGGGCTTTCATTTTTCCCTGAGATGGACTGTAGGCATGTTGAACTACATGGTGATACAACCTCGGAGCAAAAAAACACAACAACACACACTATGTACAAAGATCAAATCATACATGCCTCAAATGAGACATGCAGAGTGTGCAAGAGCACTTCTACTAAAATAAAATCTACTCCTACTCCTAAACTAACCAAAGAGAAAGAAGCTAAATAAAGCCTGCTACATACATAAGGGAGAAGTAGCTTCCCTTTCTCAAAAGAGGCACGCATGAAAATTATTTGACATTGAATATGGCTACCTATATGAGTGAAAAACTAACAATAAGCTAGTCCTCCACCCAAATCATCAAGGTGTCAGCTAGAAACAAGACAAATGCCTCTTTTAGTTTCTCTTCATTTGGATTGAAGAGGCATTGCAACTGATCCTTGGTACTTTGGAGCTCATCCTCATGCTTAGAAGTAAGCATGACCAATTATGGCTTCTCCCTTGGCTCTAATGAAGCCAAATATCTAATTGAGCATGATCTGATCCTTCGTATGTGCCCTTGTTCTCAATTTCAACTCCAAAAATGAAGTTTTCTTAAGGACCCTCTTGGATGGATGGTGAGAGAGAAATGGTGATATTCTCCTTCCTTTTCTCTTCCTTCTCCTATGAAGAACATGGAAGAATCATATCTTCCAACCTTGGTTTCAGAGATCCATTATGAAGTGCAGGCTATTGCACTTGGATGTTCTCCTTCATGGCAGCAGGCTCATATGCTTGGAAGGTGGGTGATGGAGGAGTAAATGATGTGATCTCCATGGGCTCTTCTCCATTAAATAAATCCTTCAAGTCGAAAGATAATTTATCTCCTTGTTGTCATGTTGCATGTGCTCTACCTCCTCCATGGTGTCCTCCTGATTTGCAACTTGCTCACCATGGTTCCCTTCATCTTCAAACATGAAGTTTGAAAGATCAAAATCCTCCTCAACATTAGAGATTGAAGGAGATGAAGTGGGAGGAAGAACTGAAGGTTCCTCTATGGCCTGCTCCTCACTTGGAGCCTCTGAAACTGTATGGTCCTCCTCCATCATGGGTTCATCAATCAAATCAGGCCCTTGAAATGAAAGCAAAAATATTCAATGATGCTTTCTTCATTGAATGGCCTCAACACTGATTTGATCTCTCTCATTTGCTCCTCTTCAATGGGGCTTAGAGCTGATTGTTCCTCCTCTTTAACTAGTTGTGCAGCTTGGATTAGATCAGCATTATCCTCAGATAGAGTGCCATTAGGTACACTAAATTCGGAGTAAATAGACTATTCATCTTCTTCCTATTGTTGTTTTCTCTTCTCTCGCTACAAACTTGGCATCATCCACCATTGGCTCTTTAACATTGACCTCCTTTATTGGCTTGACCATCAAGGGGATATTTGTAAACCCAAATTTGGCATCCCAACTCTTCTCATTGTATGTCATTTCTTTTCTGTTTGGATCCTCTTCTTGATGTTCTCCTTGACTGGATTCTTGAGTCTCTTCCCAACATGGACTTGGGAAAACAAGAGGAGTGGCAGGTTGGGGTTCAACCAGACTTTGCAATTGTTTGTGGTGGAGAGGGAGGTGGAAATTCTTATTTGTTTGGAGGGAATGACTATTTGGGAAGGGAAAGGGTAGAAGAATTGAAATGAGATGGAAGACTAGGAGATGGAGAAAATAAATTAACATTTGGGGCAGTAAGTAAGGGCTTGACTCATGACACTACTGAAATGATAAAGCTTGAGAAAGAGAAAATGAAGGACATAGAGCTAGTGATTGACTTAACCATTGATAAGGTTGTCTCACGCTTTGCTCATAAGCCCCGATTTCCTCATTCCAATGTGAAAGCTAAGGCATCATTTCAACCTGTAAATTCAAGCTTCTCCGAGGGCTGTAATGTCTCGAAAAGGGACTTCCCATGGAAAAGATGCCCTACAACCAATCTTGAATGCCTTCATTTGTGCTATGGCCCTTGACTAAACCATGTCAGCCTCCATTTTTTGAATCTTCTCCAACAAACCAGCATTCTCCACATAGTTGTCACCATTGTATGTGTTCCCTTGTTCTTGATAAGCTCCATGGCCAAACTAATTTTGACCCTGCTCATATGGGTAAGCATAATGGTTCTAGATCTGATCATAATGTTGATCTAGAGGAGTTAGGAAATACATTGGAGGTTGAATGTGTTGTTGTAGGTGTGAATTCCATGAAGGGAATGAAGTCATGATTGCACAACTTCATGAAATGGAAGAAAAAATGAAAGAGATGGAAGAAGAAAATGGATGAAAATGAGTGGAAATGGATGGAAAAGGTCTGCAACTTAGAGGATGGGTTATTGACTAGATTGAGTCACCAAATGAACTCACATGTGCCTCAAAAGGTTGAACCTTAATAGGAACACACCAACCTGCTAAGATGAAGTGGTAAGGTGCTTGACACTGTCCCCACCGGCATGCCAAAACCGTTAATCCAATTACACGGTGGCTTATAATTTGCTATTTGTAATGATAAAACTTGGAAAGATGTAATATCTAACCTCAAGGTCCCACCGGCGTGCCAAAAAAGTTAGTGCAGAATCACAACACCCCGAATGGACCGGGTGTGAAGTGGGGCATCCGGTGTGATTGCACAACATGGGACTATCTCTCAAGCTATTGGACTTACAAAACTTGAGATGGACCTCCAGAGAAAGCCGGTTCTTGCCTCCTATTCTACCTGGCACAAGCTACTCTAGTGTAGGAAAAAAATATCCTATCCTAATCTAACCATTCCATGGAAACAGAGAGAGAGAGAGAGAGAGGGTGAAAGAGCCTACACTAAGCGGTGATACACCAGAAAAGGAAGTGGTTGAATCATAGACCCAACCGCCTGAAGTGGAGAGAGGTGAGCAAAGGAGAGGGTGGACAAGATGCACCACAGACCAAAGATAGATTTCACACAGACACCACTTTGAAACCCATTAAGCACAGCTCCTAGGACCTACAACAAACATTAGAGTATGCACAGAATACCCTGTAATGATGAGAGGTAAGAAGAGACAACAAAATAAGCCAAGGATGGATAGATGCATCACGAAACAAATTCTATTGCTCAAAAATGTTACATAGCAGATCATCAGTGGGAAAGAGGCAAGAAAATGCCATTATAGAGCCATGGGAGTAGGCTTAGACTCCGCATTCTACCTTAAGGAAGAAAGACAAAGGGGGGTCGGTGGGGAAACAAAAACAAACCCTTTGAATATGCCCCTTCATTACAATACATAGGAAGAATAAGAGAGACAAGAGGGAAAAAATTTGTATCCTGCTTCAACCACCTCGAGATGCATTGAATCCTACTTTGAAATCTCAACCACTATCAATTAATGCCTCTCTCAAATCCACCCCAAATCTGTCTTGACTGCAGTAATTACTATTTCGGCACCTCGAAGGATGGGGAGACGGCAGATTAGATCGAATCCAATCGGGTTGTTTGGGAAAATAAATCCTATATTAAAGGCCCAAATAAGTTTCTCCATTTTCTCCCCTCCCAACCTCTATAAACTTAAAGTTCCAGATCTCTATGGGGTAGACAAGGCTGAGATATTTCCAATAGTGCCATATTTGTGGCATTTTGAACCCCAAGTCGAAAGATATACCCATTTGAAATTTGGATTGGGTCCATATGAAATAGCGGGAAAACCAGTTCGAAAATGGGCCCCCTTTTGAAACTAGACATGTGGAGGGCTGGCACATGCTTGAGGGTAGCCTCTATATTTTTCTTTTGGAGTGGCATGGGGCTGACATGTGGCTTCTTCCATGACCTACTCAATTTCCTTATGTTTTTGGCTAATTCTTTTGCTCGGTGGGGTCATATATCTGACTGGGGAAACACGTGCTGGGTGCTTGTCTAAAAATCCTCCCTTTATTCTACTCTTTAATTAATGATGTGCTGACACTTGGCACACTCCACTATCCTATCTCAATACATTGACTATTCAACCCTACCCTATCCCTTTATGGCCGAACACATGGAGGCCCCGCGCTCACTTAGAAACCCATTCAGAATTTTCTTTTAAAAGAGCGTCAGGTTAACATGTGGGAGCCTTTGCAGGCTCTTGGAATTTTCAATGACCCCTCTTACCTCTTCGGACCTTGGACTATGTGGCAAGTTGGCACTCATTTGAGTCTTCAATTTTGGATTTACCCTTGGAGACACGCGAGCTGACGTGTGGTAGCCTCCACTAGCACTTCTATACTTAGCCTTTTTAGGCCTGCCTGTCCACCTTTTGAATTTTAGCTTTGACTCTGCCTCCGTTTTTGGCCTGGGACGTGTGGAGGCCTAGCGCTTGTTCGAGCCTCCCTTTTTGGATTCAACATTGAAGATGCACCGTTTGGACACTTGGCAGCGTCTGCTATCTCCTCCATACTTAGTCAATTTTGAGCTCATTCTGAACTATTCCGGAGCCTGAAGACTTCGAACCTTCATTGTTTCTTCTCTTTTGAGCCTCTGGCTCTTTGACACTACTTCTTCTCCCGACCCTACTATTCCATTTTAGAGCCCTCTGTAACTTGTTTGTTAGATTTGAAGCACGAGAGCTCATACGACGGAACCGTTTCTTTAATTCCTTCCTGTGCAGGGTCGAATTTGACTCTTTTGGGCCTCTAGTTTCTTTTGTGTCATTCAACCTCATTTTGACCCTGTGTTCTTTGATTCGAACTCACTTTCCCCCTTGTTTTTCGTTATGGAATGTGAGCTCATGGGTCTACATCGTTCCCTTCATATTTCTTTTATGTGTGGGGCTTGTTCTAACCAAATTTGCCGGGGGAAAATTTGGGATAATAATCAGTATTAGGTGTCTTAAAGTCCTTGAGTCACTATGATTCATTTGGTGGATTTAAGTTGAATGTAGATACTCAAAATTTCAGACTATGTATTTTCCCACCTTTTTATCAAATTTGAATTTTTAAATTTGTTTGAGTTATTTGGGGTTGCTATAAGGGTGTGTAGGGGTCTAGGAGATTGTAGTAAGCATGTTTAGTGGGTATTAGATGTTATAATTCCTTCTTAGAAAGTAAATTGTTTGGAAATGTTTAAATATTCATGAGAATACTTCATGTTCCCATATGTATAGATCATCTATAAGTTATAAAACAGTTAGGTCTTAGAAGGAAAGCATAAAAAGTGAAGGAACTCAAAAGAGAAAAGTTGTGTGATGTTATTTCAAGTGTGGATGATCTAGGGGAGGAATGTAACAATATTTTGTAATGGTAATATGAGATATGGAGGATGAAGTCTATTTTGCATGGTAAAGATTGAAGTCTTGCTTTTGTTAATCAACATTTTGGAAAGTATTGTTTTGTTTTATTCATTCATTTTTATGTGTAGACAATTCTAAAAGGTCTTGAAAAATCTATAAGAAGGAATTCAAGCATACTTTAGAGGATGAACTTAGTTTTTTTCATTAATGGCTTAAACAATTTTGGAACTCTGTTTTGACAAGAACATGACGGTGAAATTACAACTATTCTCCAAGTAAGATGGATTTTTTCCACTCACTATCAGAATTGACACATTAAGTAGGGTAAGGAGGATTGATGTTTCAAATTTTAGGGTTTATTTCCATATATTTTGCATTTAATAATTTTTTTTTTTACACTTGGGGCAATGTAGGAAACCCAACTACCTAGGGTTTGACAACATTTTTTTGAAGGCCTTAAAGATTGATTTAGATTAAGAAATTTGGATGATATTGTGTTAACTAAATTTGGTGTATTTAGTAAGTTTTAGAACGTGGTATTCCCTAAAATTGTCACATACATTGTGATTTGTGGCTCAAGTAGTATTGGTATAGTTAATAGACCTAACTCAAACCTGTGAAAACAAAGTTTCGAGTCATGCCAAATCAAAAACCTTATAGAAACCATTTGGACATATAGTGAAATATTATTATCAACGTTTGAGAGTTGGAAATTTCTTGAAATTATCTTTTTCATGATAGTAGTGATGTAAACTTGTAGGTGGTGATTTAAGAAGCCTAATTACAAGTCATACTAACTATGAAGGTCTTAAAGAGAATGTTACACTTGAAACTTGCAATGTTACATGTAGAGAGTGTTAGTAGAGACCTTTTTGGAGGTTAGGAAGATGGAGAGTCAAACAATTTTCCTCGGTATTTGACATTTTGGACTCACAAACCCCTAAAAATAGTCAAGAGGCATGATAGAGAGAGATAAAGTGGTGGAAAGGTGGTTTTTTCTCATGTTTTGGTCTTGAAACTTTCAAGGAAGCATTGTGGATCTCTCCTTTAAATTATTTAAGAGGATTAGTTGTTTGGGTGAGTGGAAAAATTTAATGTTCCTTTAACAAGTTTAAGAATGAGCCTAAAGACCTAATGTCAAGAAGAAAAGATTGAGAAAAGGGGGTTTTCACTAGGACTTCACCCTTGAAACTTTGTAGACAAATAAAATATGATAATGGGTACTTTGGGATATGTTCTTAGTTCAGTTGAAACCTCCCGAGATCAAAATTTTCCTAGGAAAACTCTTTGACTAGGGATACTAAAGATAAGCTTGAGTAATGGAGAAGAAGGTAATGGAAAGTTGACTTTCCTTATGAGTGGAAGAATAAGATTTGGTAAAAGCACAAGAGTCCTAATGGGCACCCAAATCAGGTTCCATTTTGTCTTGGAGCCTTATCGGTTGCTCCCAACCAGTTTCAACCATAAACATTACCTTTAAGAACACAAGAAGACATTTATGGTAAGGTATAGAAGTTTGAGGTTTTCTCTTATTTTGATCGCATTGAAGGTTATTGTTACATAGAATTTGGCATATGAAGTAGTGTACACTAATTTCCTAATCCATGTTGGGCTATAAATACTAAACGTGCTCGTTTGAAGGGTTTCTTAACTAGAGAAAGTAAGCAAATTTTGCAAGCTTAAAGGACATTTTTGTGATATGTGGACTAAACTAAGCTTGTTGATTGATTAAATGGTGGTTTTTTCTCTGCATCCATTACATCATGGAATAATACACAATCTCAAATAATTGTAATTTCAACTCAATATCATGATACTTTTGGTACTTTTAACTAATGGTTATGAGCCTAACAAAAGATAAAGATTGCCCTTACTTGAATTTACACATACGAATGTAGAATAATGTTTGTAACTAGTATTGAATATAAATGCTCTTACTTTTTTTTCATACAAACACGAGCATTCTTCCACAATATTCCTGGTTTATAAATAAATATATCCTTTTTTAGGAGCACAATGCTTATCTAATTTACACTTACATATCTTATCAAGTGCACACCCTTCTCTATATTCCTCCAATGCTTTTCCAAATAAGCCATTTGTCCATTGATTGGAAAATAATCCATATGGATCAAATCTCTTCCTCACTTTAAAATTTTTTTCTAAGCTCACCGCTCTTTTAGCTATCCCTTCAAACAAATAACCTCCACATTTTCCCAATGCAATCCTCCTCTATACTTTTCAATTACCATTTGTTGGATCTCCTCGAATACATCTTCATTCCACCTCTCACTACTCTTATCTTTTGCTTTATTTTCACCACCGCCACAACGGCATGGGACGAGCTCGCTTCTGATTTGGGCCATGTGCCATAGCCAGCTTCGTAAGCTTTACGGTCCTCCCACTAGCCTTGGAAATTGTAGATTCTACTTGTCCTTCCATGGTTTTTACATTCGATTTCAAGGAGGGGAAGGAGGCTGCAATACCATAGGCTGACTTTGAAACTAACATGAAATAAAATAAGAGCGAGAAGATGTGAAAGACTAAGAAACATCATGAACCTGTCTAAGAAGTGTCGTCCCTAAGAAAACAATTCATTTGGTTTCTAATTGTATGTGTGTTCATCTCACCATTATATAATTGCCCATTGACTTCGGAGAGTCCAATTTTTACACTCCATCTTTAATTCGCCAGTAGGCATTCACCTTTGAAGATGGCTTGGCTGGAAAGTGTCAAATTCTGATGGCTCCAATAGTTGTTGTCTTAACTTTAATGTAAGTTGCCAGATTTTAGATATTTTCTTTCAATCCTAGATAATTACTATGGTAGATATCCACAAATTTTAGATATTTCCTATAATAATATCTAACAATCTAATTGTATCTAATTTTTGGATTGTATGATCACAAATTTTAGATGTTTCCTATAATAATATCTAACATTTTGATTGTATCCAATTTTTGGAGTGTATGATCGTGTGCTAAAGAAAATATTAAATCTACTCTCTCTGTGTGAATGTTGTGATTTATTTATTCTCCATTAAAGAGGATGATGGGATGTTAAGGTTAGAAAATGTTTCTTATATGACACAACAATAGGAAATATGATTCAAAGTGTTACCCATGAATTGCGAATTGAAAAGGATGGAAGAGGGGATCTGTGGCAAATTTAGTAAAGATGCGACCCCTCATGTGACCAGGGCCTATTTCTTTTTGTAGAAGTGTTTATAGTTGTTTTTAGTTTACCGTCAAATTTGACTAGCATTTGTCCTTCACATCGAGTAACACCGAATCATATTTCCTATTGTTGTGTCATATAAGAAAAATTTTCTAAACTTAATAACTTTTCATCCTCTTTAATAGACAATAAATAAATAAATAAATCACAACATTCACAAAGAGAATAGATTTAATGTTTTCTTTAGCACATGATCATACACTCCAAAAGTAGATACAATCAAAATGTTAGATATTATTATAGGAAATATCTAAAATTTGTGATCATACAATCCAAAAGTAGATAGATACAATCAGATTGTTAGATATTATTATAGGAAATATCTAAAATTTGAAAGGAATGTTGTTACGCAGTAATGACAATGGTCTGTAATGTTTACGAAAGGCCATAAAAGATTAAAGGCCATTTGGATGCTTGGTGGCAAGTTAGCGCATGTCAACCCATGCAAATCAATTTAAATTGGAACATTCTGCAATATTCTATGCACCCAAGAAAAGGCTAATTGGGTTTGTAGTGCCAAGCTAGATATGTTGTATGGCAAATCTCTGGGCACTCAACTTGGATTATTGTGATTGTAGTAATTATCCAAAATTATAAACATTGTCAAATTCAATGAGTTGGAAATTTTATGGTGATCAATTCTGTAAAGCGTTGCCAAAGTCATTCGGAATGTCGGGAGGATTTTCAAAGCTCCTGGGGAGAACTGCATCAAAACTGGAGTGCTCATGGGAATGACCAAAACTAGTCTCCCATCGATATATTGGTGATTATTGAAATATTGAATTTTGTGATTATTGAAATATTTTGGTGATGCACAATCAGATAAAACGGACAACAGATGGCGACAATATTGAAATAGAGGGGGAAATATACAGGCTTAACCAAGGCCACTGACACACCCCTGCTTAGCACACAATCAACGATAGAAGGTATTGTTCTAAAAAGTAAAACTTTTATATTTGTGATAAGTGCACCTCTAATATTTTCCAATAAAACCAAAAACAAATCTAAATATAATGCACAATATGAATATTTGTGATACAGGGCTACTTCGAGTTTGGGGCATAACCAGTACAAATTTGTATGCTCCATTAGCCCCACTGCATATTTGCATTCCTCCCGGCGTACTCATGTGCAATTGCTAGTATATAAATATAAAACAAATGTTGCATTGGTAATAGTTCAAATACTTTTAAGACTAACTCATCCTTGCCCAAAGTATCCACCTCATAATGATAATTTATTCATATCTACTAAATTAATCTTCTTGTTAAAACAAGGTAGGTGTTGACACCTATGCCATGATAGGTAATCCAATCATTTAGAAGCTTTATTTGAATACTTTAGTGCCTAGTGGGATAGCCCTCTTCGTATGTTTATGGGTTTTTGGTGGAGCTTATTCAGCAAGCATAAATTGTGGTGTGGCTATTTTCATGATAGCATGCACCTAATGCTCATACAATTTCCATGTACACATCCGATGCTCTTTGCGTAAAATTTCTACGCATTCATCTAAAATGTTTTTGCTCCAATTTTTTTGTTAAAAAACAATGTATTTTTCAAGTATGTTGAAAAATACGAGTTTGTTTCATAATGTTTTTCATTCACCCATTCAATGCATATATGTTACGTGTGCTTTTACTTAGCTTTTTCCAAAAAAATGTTGAAAAACAATGTGTTTTTCATAGGTTTTGATTTCATTGCGATTTTTGGGATTCCAACATACATCTTAATGTATATTGAAAAACACAATGCATTTGATTTTTCTATGATTTCTAGGAATCAAACCTATAACTTGTTGTTTAACAACACACAATCCTACCAATTGAGCTGCATAGGAAGAGATGCAACCATTTGTTGTCAAACTCGTATATTGAAAAAAACATGACACTTGTGATGTGACAATTAGCGATGGGACCTGCCCATGCATGGACATTTGTTTAAAACTATGACACAATGTATTTGATTTTGTTGCGATTTCTAGGATTCCAACATACAACTTAATGTTTAAAAAACAATGTGTTTTTCATTTTTTTCCCAATTTTTTTGTTGAAAAGCGTGTCTTTTAGGAATGTTGAAAAACACAATGTATTTGATTTTACTACGATTTCTAGGATTCAAACCTATGACATGTTTTTCACCAACACACAGTCCCCACCAAGTGAGCTGCATAGGAACATATGTAACCATTTGTTGTCAAACTCATATATTCAAAAACAATTGACACTTGTGATGTGACAGTTGGAAACAGGACTTGCCATGCACATGTTCTATGGGGGCATCCATCTATAAATGTATATTTTATCAGGAGTTTAGCTTTCAACTAAATCGACATGGTCTACTTCTCTAGTAATTATAATTATATTTCAACCACTTTGTACTTGTTTCTTACGTTGATTGATCTTTCTTCCCAATAATGTTCTTTCACATCCTTCTCTTCGTACTATTATGTTCCATTAAGTTTCATACTATTTTGCATTTTAATTATCATTATTATTTGAACACTGTGAATACTAACTCTAATCGTATCAGACTGTTTTGGTTGTAAACCATCTTGTCGTTCATCTCTAAAAACTTCATTTTAATTTTTGGTTTTAATATTGAAATATGAATAAAAAAGATACAATATAAAAGAACAATCTAGGCGAGAGTTACAAAAATATAAAAATATAAAAAAACAATGCACTAGCAAATAAAGGACAAAACCCAATACAAAACAACTCTCAGATTAAAAGGCTATCATAAATTAAAGATAATTTTTGATCTTTTTATTTACATCTTTATCATTGTATATTAAATGTAGGTACATTTTCACATTATTTAATATTTTATTTTTTGATGAATAAGATCTCATATTATATTAACAAGTAAAATGATACAAGATAATTCAATAAAAAAATAGACAAAGATTATAAAAATGTCCCAAAACCACATAGTCAAACTAAACCATCTCTAGAAAAGTCAACTATAACAAAAATAAAAAACAAATGGTAGGCCCCCAATCCTTCTCCGTTAATATTGAAAAAAATTTACTATCAAGAAAAATAGATGGTAGACCTTGGTCCCCAAGTATTTCATAGAAGAAAACTAAAATAAAAACGGTATCCCAAAAGTTGAATGTTTGATACTCACTAAATTGTTCGTTGTTCCTTTCGTCAACGATGCTTTAAATACTCATTAAAATTGAATAAATTCTACTTTTCAGACTATCCATAAGAAACTATATTTGACCCGGTGTGGATCTCACTTTGCACCATGCGAGAATGCACACCTTACGCACTTCAACGCTTGCATAGCATCCAACACAACAATAGTAACTTAGTCCAAAGTAGAAGAAATTTCCTTTTTGAGTGGAACTTTTAAGTCTTAAGCTATGTCAAAAGATCAAAGACCATACTCTTTTCTCAAGAAATGGACTATTAAATATTACCTTGATTATAGAAGATTAAACCCTTTTGTAACCATTTTAGATTATTTGTAATGATATATTATAAGGAAGGGATTTCTTGAAAGGAATATGTTAGTCTGCATTGTAAATGTAATATTGAATTTTTTTCCATTTAACATTTTACTACGCCAAAGTCATTCCCCCTATGGGAAAGGTTTATTCGATTGTTCACGTCACTATGTTAAATTTGATGGCCTTTTGCCTATTTTTTCCGGTTTTAGCAAATTTAGTGTTTTTAGCTTTACCACCTTTCGCGGGTTGCACTTCCCCTCTCATCTCATGCATCGTGGTCAAGAATTCTACTACCGTAATTGAAATTGGCGTTTAAGATTTGACTTCTAAGGAGTAATAATAACTCATCTGCGCCTACTGCTGCTTCCTTCCAGACCATTCCTTTTTAAAAGTTTTATAGATGAATTTGAGTAGGCATAGATTCCGCATGAGTGATAAATATTCCAAAGGTCTAGTAAAGCAAATATGCTATCCTTATCCATATCTAGATATAAACCGGCGCAAGCAAGATTTGGAAATTTAAAAGGGCAAGAGTTCTAAAACATGTTTTATGATCGTTGGTTTGATGTTGTAACAATCTGGCATTACCGCGGGAATGACAACTACTGCGTGGGAAGGACAACAAGCTGTGAGAAAAATTGGTCCTTTTATGGGAGATGAAGCTAAAAAGTTTCACGACCACTATGACAGAATAATATTTTTGTACAAAATTCAGAGATAGAAGAGATTAAATCGAGGATGGTATTACAAGCACTTCCTCCAAATGAGATTCCAACCTTGGCAGAGAAGATAAGAGGGTTGGATGGTCAGACGTTGTTGATCAAAGGATGATGGAACCTATCTTCAGATCATATATGCATGGTTTGATGCCACTTCTCTAAACATAAGAAAAGTAGTTGTTGGTGCTCAATTTGATCTCACCCCGTTTGTTCTTGAAGTTCTTTAGTTTGTGAGCTTTTTCGCCTTTTCTATCTCCTTGTATTGATGCATTAAAACTCTGTCCTCCATTTAATTTCCATGATCAGTACCTTCCTTGGTTGAGGATCACTTAAAAGTCCATAATTTGTTTCCTCTATCGTGTGAAGGATTTTGTAACTTAGGCGAAAAGTTGGGTTTTTTCCATCCATTTTTGTTTTCCACGAGTCACATTTTGGTTTTCCTTGTCATTTTGTCCCAAATATCTATGGAAACATGATTTGATGCGACTTGGAGGATAACATTTGGAAATCATACCATTTCCAAACTCTCTGACCATGAAGAAAGATTCATTTCCGGGCTCAAATGGTGATTTTCCTTCTTTTTATGGTTTGACTTGTGGGATTTCCCATTAAATTTACATCTCAAAGATCTCTGTGAAAACTTGGTAGGCCTGCACTTGTTTGGGGCCTCTAATTTTAGGGACCATCTCAAAATGTGCATTGAGACACGTGGAGGTTTCCGTTGCCTTGCCCAGACTTAGAAAAAAAAAATCATGCGATCGGTATAGTTTTCATTGATCGTGGACACGTAGAAGGTCGGTGCTCATTTGAGGATCTACGCGTCGGGGTACCATCTTAGCGATCACGCCTGGGGACACGTGGTAGGACAAAGCTTGTTTGGTCTCCACTTACGGGTGCCATCTCAAAGTTGCGCCGGGAGACACGTGGATATTTTTTGCGGCTCTGTCCATACATAGAATTTTTAAGTGACTTTCTACGACCTGGGACACATGGAAGGACCGCACCTGTTTGAGATTCGGCCCCTAAGTTTTATTTTGAAGAAGCGCCAGGAGGATAGTTGGAGGCTTCCATTCACTCTACCCCTGCGTGGGCTTTTCAATGGCCATGGAAAATTTTCTCAGACCCTAGACACATGGCACCTTCCATTGATCCTTACACTTTTTAATGACTCTGTTAGATCGAGACACGTGGTGAACCCACTCTTGTTTAGGTCTCACTTTTAAGGACCATACCAAAGGTGCGCCAACGCGGCACGTGGAGGCTTCCGCTAGCTCCTTTTTACTGAGACTTTTTAAAAGACCAATAGGCATTTTTCTTGGGCCCAAGGCATGTGGAAGGCCCGCGGTTGTTTGTAAACCTACCTCTGTACCTTTCCTTTCTTTGTTGAGCCAAAGGAACACGTGGATGGCTACAAACTAAAGTTGAGAAGGAGCAGGATCAATAGTTGTTGTGTATTGTGTCATCTTTTTTCCTTTTTGTTCCAAGACTCTGGAGACACGAATATGCAATGTTTTTCATCAATTTTTGATAAAATTCCTTGTTTTTTTGTCTATAAAGTGCCATTAAATGGATTCAAAATTAATGTGTGAGTTCAAGGATTGTTATTGTGAATATTTTGAAATTGGAATTGCTTAGGAACTTGTAAAAATGTGAAATACAGAGAAGCGTATTATGAGATAGAGTTATAGATGGACAAGAGGGAAAAGGATGAAATGATGAAGGTTGCAGGTGCAAAGGATGAAAAAGGTGTTGCCTCAAGGGTGAAAAGGATTACCTATCAAATCAAATTTGTGTGCACAACCGCAAGAAAATGATTAAAAGGGGATTTCTTACATGACAAAATCAGAATGATTAGAAGGATTGTCAGAGACGGTTGTGGCATGGCATCCTAGTCATTAGTTGAGGGCCCAAGAAATGTGATCAATTCATAATTGGTCCACCTGGCAGCTTTCGGGTCTGATTTTGTTAAACGTGGTTTTCTAAGGCAAAGTGGCAGCAAGAAAAAGTCCCTCGAATATTCCTTTTTTGGGGAGAAAAATTTGGGATGAATGAAATTATGTATAAATGCAATGAGAATAATCTTTCTAATGGTTTGGGGTTGAATTCTTAAGAGAAAAATTCAGAAAAGTCATCTTCCTGAGAGACTAATATGAGATGACTTGTTAATTACTTTTGTGTTAGATTTTCTATCACATCAATTTGGTTGCGAGTGTACAACCATTGACAAGCTCTGAGACTATTCCATGTAACTTTCCCCTACTAATGAATCTTATCAATTTTGAAATCAATTTGTGTCCATCTTGGAGAAATTAGTGTCTACTTTGTTTCCAAATTTCTGCAAGTAATTTTACTCATTCCTATTGCAATCTTACATTGAAATATTTGTGAAATCACACAAGATCTCGTCCCTATGATAGTTTAGTGGCATTTGCAATTTCATTTCAAGAAGATCCTTCATCATGTGATGAGATAAACAAATTTAAATTCACTGCACTGTCATTTGTTGATAAAGATTGTTTGTAAGTCTTTGGGTGTACCTTAGGCATGATTGATCAAAGATTTTGGTGTTTAATTGAGTCTTTTAACTCGATCCTTCGTGTTATATTCTCAAAGGTTGTGTGAAAATGTGTTGATCTGGGCCTCCATTGAAGCACACCTTGTGGTTGAAGGAACGTTTTAACTATTCTAAAGCTTTCTATTGTTGAGTTGTCCATTGTGTGAAGTTTCTCAAAGATTTGGTATAATTAACTTTATCCTACTCAATCTCCCACCAAAATCATTAAAAAAACCATGAATCCATCCTAAAATGCCCTTGTTTTCCCTTTATATCAACAAAGGAACAAAATCTATTTACTAAAATATGTAGAACAATCAAGATCTCATAATGCCTTTAGTAACTGTAGCCTTGTTTTGAAAGTGTCTCCATATTTTAGAAGTGACAACTCTTGAGATTTAAATTTTGGATTATTGATCATACTTTCCCAAGGTTTTCTTCATAAAATTTGTGGAGAAGAAGGATATCTCCATCTCCTTCATCAAACAGAGGTTACAATATGGGTCCTCTCACCCTATTCGAAAGGCATGGCCTAAAGTAGTGAGGATAGATCAAATCCTCTTGAAGGTGCTATCCATCTCTCAAAAAACCCGAGTGACAAAGGGCGATTAGATCTCATCCCTGAATACAAAACAAAACACATTATGATTTATTTGTCTCTAAGCTCCATGTCAAATTCATAATGTTTCTCGGCTTGAAAAGGAGAACAAATTTGGATACCAACACTCGTGGTACCATTGCGGGGACTCTTTCAAGAATTTAAAGTGTTTCAATCCCTAGTAATGTTTCTTACAGTTCTGTGTGCAAATACATTTTGTATACATCATTCTCTGATCAGATCTATAAAGATTGAACAAATTTGTAAGTTTTGAGCATAATATTTCAAATTTTCCGCAATTATTGTACTAATTTTCCTCACCATTGATAAATTTTGGTGAAGGAAGGTCTGATTTGTAAAGCTTTGCATGATTTTTAGTCTTGAAAAACCTTTAACAGATTATTTTAGTGCATTTGTAAAACCACAATGAAAATCCTTAGTGGTAACTCCATGTTGATTTATTTTGGATAAATGCCAGTGTCTTGACCTCTGTCAATGTGAATTTGTTACTAATATTTGCAAAGATGGAAGGAAGAAGATATTTCTTTGTTAAGGACCCTACTAGAAGGTTGTTTCCAGAGCTGGGAAAATCAAATTCTGAAGGAAGAAGAATTTGGAAAGTGGTTGGAGATCAGACATCAAGAAAAGGGATCTCCATTGTTGAAAGTGATCAGCCTGTCATTGAAGATTGTAGTTCTTCCTCAGATGCTTCTGAATTAGGTAGTCTTTTTGTAGAGTTGAATTCTCCATCTGGTGAGGGGTCTTCATTTGTATTTGAAAAGTTTTCTTCTCGAATCTACCCTGTATTTTCCAAATCTGATAGGGTCTACCATGAAAAAGATCCATTAGGGGATATTCATTTTGAAAATCACATTCCTATTCCTAATCAGACCCCTCAGTCCTCATCATCTTGCAACTCCTCCAAGATCACCTCCACAAAACAACATGGCTCAGCCTCCACCAGACCTCCATTTGTTGTTAATACCTTTGGTCCTATCAATTTTAGAGGGATGGTTGGTTACCCAAATGCAGTTCCCCAAGATGTAAGAAATATATTACCAAAGTTCCAAGGAAATAATGCTATAACTGGTGATCAACACTTGAAGCTCTTTGTCAATATGATGGAGGACTTTGAGATTTGAATTTGAGGATGTATATATCAAATTTTTATTCATACATTAGAAGAAGATGCAAGGGATTGGTATAAATATTTTCCTGATAATTCCATTGACTCTTTGGTAGAAATGAATAATGCCTTTAGATTGTAGTATGGTGACAAAACAGACCCTAGGTTTCTTTTTTCAGAATTTGAAAATATTAAGAAGAATCCTAATGAATCGGTGCATGATTTCAACACTAGATTTAATAATACATTGAGAATATTTCTGTGAATTTGAGGCCATGTGATGAATCATGTCTGATAAAGTATTCAGATGCATTTGATAAGAAAGTTGCTTACTATTTGAGGGATAAGAACCCTGGGACTTTGAGGCAGGCCTTTACCATGGCCCTAAAAATTGAGAACAACATTAAAGTAGTTGGAAAACCTCCTAAGAGGGATGATGTTAAATTGATTAACCTAGAAAAAACTCAAGCAAGTAAGGCTGCTGATTTGGAGGAAGTTGTGAAAACTTTGGCAAGGGGATGTCAAAGAAATGTCATACAAATTATCCCGGGTAGAGAAAGGAATTGGGTAGAGTTCACAAGGTCAGAAAAAGGCACAAAATCATGACAGATTTGGAAATCATCCTAGGGATGATCATAGGTTAGATGACATAGGTAAAGGACCCATAGGAGGAGGAAATAGACAACCCCAAGCATGTGAAAGTAGAATGGTGCCTGATCCTCTAATTGCCAGGGTTGCTTTGCTGTTGATGAAGCCAATGAAATTGATTGGTGTGATAGATGTTTTCTTCCCCATCCTCCATGTGAAGTAGATCAGCAAGTTGAAGAAGCTGATAATGGTGATGATATTGATGATGATGTTTGCATGATGGGTTGCTCCACAAGCTCACAACAAGGAGAAACTTCAACTGAAGTGATAAGTTCTTAAATTGTTGCAAGTTTTTGGGATTGCATCCACCTGGGTACCATTTCTTCCTCCCTCTCATACTTTTGAAATAGATATGGTACAAGATTTTGAAATACCTAATAATGACTTTGAATACTTAAGAGATTTAATGATAAAGAAGTATGATGGAGGAATCCCATCTGAGGAGGATAGGTAAAGTTATTGATGAATGTTGTTGTTTCCCAAGAGAAAGATTATAACACTAGGAGTAAAGTTGTCAAAGGGGCAGGCCCTCAGGCCAAACCCAAAACTCCATTGCTTACTAGTATTCCTAAAGAAGTTCCTAAGAAATATGCATCTGCCAAAGGCCTTGTTGTCCCAAACAAAATTCATACTTCTCCTCATACCAAAATGTCAAAAATCCCATGCCATCTGATGAGTTTGTCAATCTCCCTCCCAATGCTGCCTTGCCCAAGTATGTTCCATATGACATTGCCCAAGTTTTGAGTCAAATAAAAGTTAGTGTTCCAATTTTGAGCTGTTTAGGATTCTTGAGCACAAGAAGAGGGCATTTGAGTATTTGGGATTCAAAGAAGAGAAAAGTACCCCAGGTAGAAATGTAAACATTGTGGAGACTCCTCCAATCATTGAAGAACTAGAAACACCACCAGCATTGGAATATCTTGGGGAAGCACCTGAGGTTTATTTGGGAACATCTTTGGTTGAGTCTCAATTGAATGTTGATCCATTTTTTACAACTCTGATCATTAAGGATAAACTCTGTTTCACAATTGTATGTTTGATTCGGGAGCATCATGCAATGTCATGCCTCTTGAGGTCATGAATGAACTAGATATCAAAGTGATAACAACATATGGAAGATGTACTTGCCATGGACTCTAGAGAGGTGCCAGTTGTTAGATGTGTTAAAGGATTGGTGGTACAACTTGTAGCTTATCTGGGTAAGAACTTGAAACTTGATGTTGTTATTGTTGATTGCCCTACCAAATGGGGTATGTTGTTGTCTAGAAAATGGGCTGCAAGTGTTGTTGGGAGTGTTCAAATGGATATTTCCTATGCCACCATCCCAATTGAGGGAAGCCTTGTCAAATTGTATGGAGAAAAGAAGATGTTGCATCTCATAGAAGATCCCAACAATGCCTCTTATGAAGTGTTGTACATTGATGTTGATGCTGATAATTTTGTTGGATTTGTTGATGGTAAAGAACACAAAATTGATCAATGCAAGTGTCTTGAACAAGTAGGCTCTCCTTGGAATTTGTTGTTTGATGGAGCTTGCTCTAAATTTGGAAATGGTGTTGGTATTGTTCTGATTTCTCCAAGCATGGAAGAGTTTGTTTTTTCTTTCAAACTTAACTTTGAATGCACTAACAATATTGCAGAGTATGAGGCATTGTTGTTAGGATTAAGAATCACTTGGAAGTATGTTGTTAAGGATATTATTGTCAAGGGAGATTCAGTAACTGATTGTCAAGAAAATTAGAAAATTGTATGCTACTAAAAATTAGAGAATGAAATAATACAAGCATGCAGTCTGGGATTTGATTGAGATGTTTGACTCATTTAATATTTTGCACCATGATAGGAAGTTCAATGTTGTTGCAGACCAGCTTGTAGTATTGGGATCTCAATTTGAAATTTATTCAATGTCCCCCAATTGTGAATATAATGTTGAAGTACTAACAAGGCCATCTGTCCCTGACAACATTAAAAATTGGCAAGTGTTTGATGATGATGCCCAGATAAAATGGTTTCTGTAGAACCAAGGTGATTTTTCCAACCAAAGTATTGATTGGGAGCCAATGGTGTGTTCAGCTAAGGGAAAAGAAACTTTTTTGGAAAAGATGTCATTCAATTGAAAACTAATACCATTCCTAGAGGGTTGGTTGCTCTTGAATCAAACTTTGATAATGTTGATTGCATTATTAATAGAAGTATGTCAATTTCAAGAGATGTTGAGGAGCATGACCTTGGCACAAAGGAGAAACCAAGGAAGATCTGGTTGGGAAGCAATCTGAACAAGGAGGAAAAACAGTCCTATGTCCAATTGTTGAAGAAATATCAGGACTGCCTAGCTTGGTCTTATTCTGAACTGAAAGCATACAGAGAGGATTTTTTTCAGCATGAAATTCCTCTTGAAACAAATGCCAAGCCATTTAGACAAAAGTAGAGGCTGATTAATCCACTCCTCTCCATGAAGATGCAAGAAGAATTGAAGAAGCTAAGGGATGGAGGGATCATTCAACCAACAAGGTATTCTTCTTGGGTTGCAAACTTAGTGCCAGTTAGAAAAAAGAATGGTGATATTAGGATATGCGTGGATTTTAGAAATCTGAATAGAGCATCAATGAAGGATAATTATCCTCTCCCAAACATGGAAAATATGCTGCAATTGGTGACTAGTTCTGAGTTTCTTTCTACCTTGGATGGTTTCTCTAGATACAACTAGGTAGTTGTGAAGGAATCAGAATGACTTAAGACCACCTTTACCACTCCTTGGGGTATGTATGTTTATGTCAGAATGCCTTTTGGTCTGATGAATGCTAGAGCTACCTTCCAAAGAGCAATGGATGTTGCTTTTGTTGGTTATATTAATGACTTCATTGTTGTCTATCAAGATGATGTGACTGTGTTTTCTAGGAAAATAAATGATCATTTGTAGCACCTGGAAAAAAATGTTGATGAGGTGTAGATAATTTGGTATTTCACTTAATCCCAAGAAGTGCCATTTTGGAGTGCAAAAGGAAAATTTTTTGGGTCACATTGTGTCAAAGGAAGGGGTCATGATTGATCCCGAGAGGGTAGAAGCCATCAACAATGTTCCAATTCCAAGGACTAAGAAGGGAATCCAATCCTTCTTTGGGAAAATCAATTTTATCAGAAGGTTTATATCTAACTTTTCTGAGATAACTATCCCAATTACAAGCATGCTAAAGAAGGACCAAGTTATCAAATGGGAAGAGGCTACCATTCAGGCTTTTGATGGGATCAAAGAAGCATTGAAACATGCCCCTATTTTAGCAGCTCCAAATTATAAGAAGCCTTTTCAAATGTTCTCTTTTGCTTCAAAAAACACCATTGCATCTATTTTATTGCAAAAGGATGATGAGGAGGCTGAGAGACAAATTGCATTTTTAGCAAGGCATTGTAAGGAGATGAGTTGAAGTACACCATCATGGAGAAGCAAGCATTTTCCTTGGTGAAAGCAACATAGATTTTCAGGCCTTATATTATGAGTTCCAAAGTTGTTGCTTATGTTCCCCACACCATGGTGAAAGATATCTTATCAGAGATGGAGGTCTCAAGAAAAAGATGTAGATGGGTGAACAAGTTGCAGGAGTATGACATGGATATCCAAACCACAAAATTGGTAAGAGGTTTGGGCTTAGCTAAGCTTATGGCTGAGAGCAACTTGCAAACCATTGAGGTGAATGAAGTAGAGGAAGAAAGGGTTGATGTCCTTCAAAAATTGATGAGTTCTAAATGGTACAAAGATATAATATTTTATCTCAGACATCTATGCTTCCCTGAACATTTGAGTAAAAATCAGAAAAGAGATCTTAAGTTAGCCTCTCAAAAATATGTCATTACTGATTTTGGGTTAGCTTGGAAGAACTCAAAGGGAGTGCTCTTAAGATGTATTGCTGAAGATGAAGCCCCAAGAATCATTGTTGATCTCCATTGAGGAGTTTGTGGGGGACATTTTCTTTGGAAGGGTCACAACTCATAAAATTTTGAGAGTTGGTTATTGGTGGCCCACCCTTTTCAAAGATATAACTTGGTTAGAAAATGTGAAAGCTGTTAATGTTTTTCTGGAAGAATGAAAGCTTTAGCTCCCTTCCTTTGCATCCTGTGTCAGTTGAATATCCTTTCAAACAATGGGGAATGGACTTCATTGATGAAATTTCAGATCCTTCCAGTGCTGGTCATAAGTGGATTCTTGTAGCTACTGACTACTTCACTAAGTGGGTGGAAGCAATCCCCACCAAGAAAGCAACACACCAAGTGGTCATGGACTTCATGCTGAATCACATCATCTACAAATTTGGAGTGCCAGCTAAGGTTGTTTCTAATAATGCCATGAGTTTCAGAGCTAAACCTTTGGTAGTAATGTGCAAAGAATATGGAATCAATTTGACATATGCTTCTAACTACAATCCCCAAGGAAATGGACAAGTTGAGTCCAGCAATAAAAACTTGTTGAAGATCATTAGAAGAACCTTAGAGCTGAACAAAAAGAAGTGGGGTGAGAAATTGAAGTTTACTACTTGGGCTAACGGAATCACTTTGTCAAAAGAGCTACTAGTAAAAGACCATTTGAGTTGGTGTATGGAACTCAAGCTTTGTTTCCCCTTCATTTGCAATTGTCTTCATTTCAGTTTGTTCAACAAATTGAAGATCAAGAAGTTAGTCCATATGATGCTCAAATCAATCAGATTATTGAGTTAGATGAAGAAAGAAGGGCATCCCATCAGTGGCATGTGAAGTTCAAAGAAAAGTTGAAGAAGTTATTTGATAAGAAGGTGACTCAAGAGCTTCCAACATTGGGGATCGGTACTATTATGGGATAACAAGCATGAAGATAAGGGCAAGCATGTTAAATTTGATGCACCTTGTGGATGGGACCTTATTCGATTGACATTCAAATTGGTGAAAATACCTTCCTCCTAAAAAGACTTAGACGGGGAAGCCGCTTGAATTTTCTATTAATGGCAGGCATTTGAAACATTTCCTTGATTGATTCCTCATAATCAAGGTACACTCCATTGTACAAACATATAGTCTTTTGGTTTATTTCTAATTTCATATTTTTCTTTTGTTTGTCCAGTCTTTAGCGGCCATTTTGTTGGTTTCTTGGTTCATCCTTGGGGTAGTTGGTTATTATTTTTCTACCCTGCAAGCTCATTCGTTGACTCCATTGCTCAATGGTTTGTTTTTCACACTTATTTTGCTATTTTTTCTTTTGGCACTCACAGGAGTGACCATCCTTGAGTCGAGCGATTTTGGTGCTCAATTTGATCTTGCCCCATTTTTCCTTGAATCTCTTCGGTTTGTGGGCTCTATCATCTTTTATGTATTCCCGTCTTGATGCATAAAAACTTTGTCTTCCATTTGGTTTCCATGATCAGTCCCTTCCTTGTTCAAGGATCACTTAAAATTCCATAATTTGTTTCCTCTATCCATGTGAAGGAGTCATAACTTGGGCAAAAGTCGATTTTTCTCTCCATTCCATTTTCAATTGATACGTTTTGGTTTTCCATGTCATTTTGTCCCAAATATCTATGGAAACATGATTAGATGTGACTTGGAAGATCACGTTTAGACCTTATATCATTTCCAAACTCTCGACCGTGAAGAAAGATTCATTTCCGAGGCTCAAATAGTGATTTTCCTACTTTTTTTACTGGTTTGATGTGTGGTTTTTCTAGTCAAATTTACACCTTAGCATCTATTGAAATGTGGCGAGTTGGCACTTGTTTGGGGCCCCCACTTTTGGGGACCATATCAAAATATGCAATTAAGACACGTGGAGGTTTCTATAGCTCTATCCATACTTAGACTTTTTAAGTGACTTGTTACACCACGGGACATGCGCAGAGGGACCTTTGTTTGGGGGCTGGCCCCTAAGTTTTATTTTGAAGAAGCACCAAGAGGAAACTTGGAGGCTTCCACTCACTCTACCCCTGCGTGGAATTTTCAACAACCAAGGAAAATTGTCACAAACCCTAGACACATGACACCTTCTTCTAATCCTTAACCTTTTCAATGACTCTACCGAATTGAGAGGCGTGGTGAACCTGCGCTTGTTTGGGTCTCCTCTTTTGAGGACCATACCAAAGGTGTGCCAAGGTGACACGTGGAGGATTCCACGGCTCTCTTTTTATGCGACTTTCTCATAGACCAAAAGGCATTTTATTGGTCCTAGGGCATGTGGAAGGGCTATGGTTGTTTGAAACCTACCTCTGTACCTCGCCTTTGTTGTTGAGCCAAAGGAACATGTGGACGGCTAAAAATGAAAGTTGAGAAGGGGCATAATTAATGGTTGTTGTGCATTACATCTATTTTTCTGCCATTTTTGGTTGGGGGTAGAATACGTAATGTTTTTCATCAATTTTGATGAAATTCCTTGTCATTTTTGTCTATAAAGTGTCATTGAATGGATTCAAAACTTAATGTGTGAGTCCAAGGATTGTTATTGTCGATATTTTGAAATTGGAATTGCTTAATAACTTGCAAAAATGTGAAATAATAGAGAAGCTGTTATAAGACCAAGTTATAGATGGAGCGAGAGGAAAAGGATGAAATGATGAAGGTTACAGTGCAAAGGATGAAAAAGGTGTTGCCTCAAGGGAAAAAAGGATTACCTATGCAGATCCTCCAAAAAATGATTAAAAAGGGGATTTCTTGCATGACATAATTAGAATGATTAGAAGGATTGCCAGATGGTTGTGGTATGGCATCTTAGTCATTATTCAAGGCCCAAGAAATGTGATCAATTCATAATTGGTCCACCTAGTAGCTTTCGGGTCTAAATTTGTTAAACGTCATTTTCTGAGGCAAAGTGGTAGCAATAAAAGTCCCTCGAATATTCCTCTTTTTGGGGAAAAATTTAGGATGAATGAAATGTATAAATGCAATGAGAATACTCTTGCAAATGGTTGGGGGTTGAATTCTTGAGAGAAAATTTGAGAAAAGTCATCTTCCTAAGAGACCAATCTGAGATAACCTGTTAATTTCTTCTATGTTATATTTTCTATCATGTCAAGTTGGTTGCGAGTGTACAACCATTGACAAGCTCTAAGATTGTTTTGTGTAACTTTCCCCTGTTGATGAATCTAAGCAATTTTGAAATCAATTTGTGTCCATCTTGGAGCAATTATTGTCTGCTTTGTTTCAGAATGCCTGCAAGTAGTTTTAATCATTCCTATTGCAATCTTACATTGAAATATTTGTGAAATCACACAAGATATCGTCCCTGTGACATTTAGTGGCATTTGCAATTTCATTTCAAGAAGATTCTTCATCTTGTGATGAGATAAACAAATTTAAATTCACTGCACTATCTTTTGTTGATAAAAATTGTTTGTAAGTCTTTGGGTGTACCTCCATTTTGGAGTATTGATCATAATTTCCCAAGTTTTTCTTCATAAATTTTTTACGTAAGAAGGATATCTCCATCTCCTTCATCAAACAGAGGTTTACAATATGGGTCCTCTCACCCTAGTCAAAGGGCACAACGTAAAGTAGTGAGGATAGATCAAATCCTCTTGAAGGTGCTATCTATCTCTCCACAAACATGAGTGATAAAGGGCCAGTTAGATCTCATCCCTAGATACAAAACGACACACATTATGATCTATCTATCTCTAAGCTCCATGTGGAATCCGTGATGTTACTCAGCTTGAAAAGGAGAACAAATTTGGATATCACGTAGCAAAGCCATGTCCGAAACTCGTATATGTATGTGTATTCCTCTCAAACTCTCCATCACTAAAAAAATTTATGTACTTGGTTCCATTGGTAGAATTTACACTACATCAAATCCCTTCCATCCTCTCTTGTTCAAGTGATACTAGAAAGAAATGATAGAAACCATCATCTCGGTTCTTTCTGCGAATTATTTATGCGGGAAGGAGTCACACGAATCCTCCCGGTCCTCATCTCAATTATTTCGGAAATTATTTTTGTGGGGAAAGAGTCATAAACAGCCTCCCAGTGCTTTTCCGATTTTTGTAGCGAGTTGTAGTCATTTGTTTGATTACTCTGCTCAATATCTATTGTAATAGGAAGTGCTCTGAAAATCACACCATGCAACTTCAATCTTTGGTAAGAAAGAAGTAAAGGCCCATGCCTCCACATAAGCGCCATTGAGTCTTTCTTTCTAAGATCTCTTTGGGCACAAGATCATTTAACTAAGGAGATATTTTGGGTAATGGAGAAAGGGGTATTTTCTTCAAGGAACCTTGCGAGAATGGATCCTCTGGCAAAAAATATATTTTCCCCTCATTTGATTGTCCATGCAAATCTATATAGAAGGAAAATTCTCAAGGAAATTAGGATTTTAAGTAGATTAAGACATCCCACATTGGTGCTCTGTCATCACCAATCCGACACTATGATAATTCTTCACGGGAACTCCTCGTGCTATGATTATTTACTAATGCATAGCCTTTAGTTTGGTGGATGTAATCTGAAACAAAACAACAAGCTGAACACAAGAATACCATCGACTATGATAAGACGGAATGATGACAAATCTGAAATATCAAAGTAAATTATAATATTAACATGAAATTGTTACAATCTCACCCATGAGGTACTTCAACAAGACTATGGGAGAAACTTTACAATTACACCTCTCAATGGCTTCTTCAACACACCTTTTGATGGCTTCCTTTGCACACTTCCTACAATATTTCTCACTACTTCCTTCTATGCTAAATGAGGGGGGGTGGCCTCTCTATTTATAGAACTTCTAGGCTTATCCATCATATCTCTAAGATAGGATAAGAAATCCACTCTGACGAATCATATTCCATACCTTAAATCTTATCTCGTACATGTAAGCTTATCTCTTAAGATAAGATAAACCTTATCATTTTACATGGGTTCCACATTTTAGACTTTTTACAAATAAAATACAAAAATATTTATGACCTCATTCCTTGTCTTTATTACCAATATAATATTTCTAATTCTTAATCATGTAGACCCTACTTCTCTAATTACCCAAACTTTGACATTTTAACATTACCGGACCACTTACGACAAATATTTACTTTTTACAACATTCCTATTGTACTTTGACTATTACCGTACTCCACATTATTGGCGACACCGTACTGACGGTGCCGTTATCTTCTATCAGACGCTACTACTAATTATACTTAACAACATCCTATTCCTAATACATACATTAATGAAATAGAAATTATGGAGGAAAATTTTAGTGTCGACATCTTCCCCCTTCCTAGCTTCTACTCCGTCCTCAGAGTAGACTATTCTAGTGCTTGGAAAATCTTCAACTTGTCATGGTTGACCCATTTCCAATTCCTCCATCGGTACTTACCATTTTCATGCACTGCTGCTATTTTGTAGGGCCCCATCCATTTTGGAAGAAATTTTCTCTGTCTTCTTTTTATATACGGAATCATATCTAGGACCAAGTCATTCACATGAAATGGAGACCACCGGATATTTTGATCAAAGTATTTCTTCTTCGCTTCATTTTCTTCTTATGGCTTGTATCCTTTGCTATTTCCCTCATTTCCTCTAGCAAATGAAGATGTACCAACCTTTCTTTTACTGAATCACTTTCATCCATCCTTTCATTTTTCATAACTCTCATAGTGGGAATATCAAACTCAATAGGAAGAAGCTGGATCAATGCCATAGGCCAAGTGAAATGGGGAGTATCTGTTTCGACTTTGATGTTGCCCTATATGCCCACAATGCTGCATGAATCCTTTTATCCCATTTATGTACCTGCAAGGCCGCATCTTTTGCTAGAATTTGACACAAACACAAAATTTGTTCGTTCCACTGTCCATTTGTGCTTGGCTTGTATGTTGTTGCCTTCGTGCTTAATAGAAAACTTATTGACTAGGCTTCTACCACCTCATTAATGAAGTGGCTTCCTTGATCATTACAATTTCTAATGGACAACCAAATCTAGTGACAATGCGTTCATATATGAACCTTGCCACTTCATCCATGGAAGTTGTTTTCAATGGCCTAGCTTTGACCCACTTGGTTAAATAATCTGTGGCAACTACAATATACTTATTTTGGGGTGATGTAGTTGGAAGTGGACCTACAATGTCTATTCCCCAATTTTCAAAGGGACCAAGGGGAAGAATAGGATATAATGGAGCCGATGAAGTCCTACGGTTACCATGTGTTTGACAAATATCACATGTCTTACAATAATTATAACAATCTTTAAAAAGAGTGGGCGGTGATAACTGCATCCAAGATCCTTCTTGCTTGTAAGTTGTCAGAGAAGTGCCCTCCACATGTACCATTGTGGAATTCTTCTAGCAGCTCCATTCCTTGATCACGTCCAACTACCCTCTTGTCTTGTCCATCAGGTCCTATTCGAAATAATACTCCATGCGAGAATAGAATATGGACGGCCAAGCTTGAGTAATCTTTCTCTTAGTCTTTGCATTGGCACCATCGGGAAACTTGAATTCATTCGAGATAATTCCAAATATCTATGTATTAACTAGGGATTGTGTCAAGGAGAACAATCTTTGCATCGGGAAAATCATCATCATCACAAGATGATCCTAAACCATCATAGGCTCAAGAGAGTGCATCTGCATTGACATGCTTCTTTCCGGCCTATCTATAATATCAAATTTAAATTCTTGTAGCAAAATTATCCATCTTGCTATCCTCCCGATGGGTTAGGCTTATTGACAATATATTTGAGCTCGATGATCTGCATTACAACTATAAATTTCTACCCTAGCAAGTAATTTCTAAACTTCTTTATAGCAAAAATGATAGCGAGCCTCTTTTTGATTCTACGGTATAGTTTACCTCATTACTTTGCTCATTTTTATGCGCTCCCAAAGTAAATTGGATGTTCATTCCCATTTTCATCCTTTTGGCTCAAAGTACTTCCTAGTGCTGCATCTGAGGCATCAATGTACACAATGAATGGCTTGCTCCAATATGGATTCTTCAAAGCGGTGAAGACACCAGGGCTTCCTTCAATTGTCCAAAAGCTTCATGCGCCTTATTTCCTGGTTCATAAGTAACATCCTTCTTCAAGAACTGGGTTAGTGGCTGTGCAATCTTTGAGAAATTCTTGATGAACCTTCTATAGTAACCCACATGGCCTAAAAATGATCTCAACTTACTTCTATTAAGAGGAAATGGTAAATCTTTGATTTTTGAAACTTTATCAGGATCAGTACCAATACCATCTCTGGATACAACATGCCCTAACAAAACGCCTTTAGAACATCCAAAGACACACTTTGTAGGGTTTAGTGAGGCTTGTGCTTCATCTAACCTTTGAAATGTTGTCTCCATTTGGTGCAGGTGGTCCAACTTGCTCCCATAGATGCAAAAATCATCCAGAAATACTCTGATGAAGGTCCCAATGTAGGGTTCGAACACCCTATTCATCAACCGCCATTTGGAATGTTCTTTGGAGCATTACACAACCCAAAAGGCATAACTCTATAAGCAAGCGTTCCCCAAGGAGTGGTGAACGTGGTCTTGGTGATCTTTCTCTTCTATACAAACTTGGTTGTAGCCACTATATCCATCAAAGCAAAACTATAACACTCGGCCACTACTTCATCCAAGATCGATCGAAAATGGAAGAGGGTAATGATCCTTCTTTGTTGCCTTATTGAGCTTCTGTAATCAACAAAAATGCGTAGCTTCCCATTCTTTTTTATTGAGATCACAATGGGAGAAACCCATTACGAATTCTCCACAAGCAAATATGAATCTGCATCAAGCAACTTATCTATTTCTTCTTTTACGGTCTTGGAAAAATTAGGATTCATTCTATATGGCATTTGCTTTACGGGCTTAGCACCATCTACCAGCTCAATACAATGTTCTACCCAACTTACTTGACGGAGTTCCTTGTAATCAAAAGTGAATAGGTGTATGTACCTCCGAAAAGCGGCGGAGGTGGGATTCCTTCTCACTCTTCATCACGGCGTCACCAATCTTTATTTGTTGGAGACGATCATCAACTTCTTCTTCGAGATAATTTTATGGGGTCATGAGTTGGTGTGGTGGAAGAACATCCATGACTGAAACATCCACCTCACTTTCTTCATCTTCAGTGTCCACTTCACTGGTACTAGAGTAATCAGAGGATGTCCAATCATCAGTTTCATCACTTGAATCCATAGGTTCTACCTTATGATGTCGAGGGATCACATTTATCTTCACCCTCTCTCTACCACGTCCAAGTGTCATGAAACCTTCATTCCAGTAGTTTCTTGCATGAACTCTCCTTAGCCATGGTCTTCCCAGTAGCATTGGGTACACAATAGTACCATTTTTCATCACCTGAAAGTCTACCACACATACAACACCCATAACAGATATTGCCACATTTGAAACTACACCTTCTGGTTTAGTTTTTCCCTTATTTAATGACCTTAACATAAGTGTTGAAGGGCGATCAATTTTAAACCCAACATATTCATTACCAGACTCGGTCATTACATTAAGCGCAGCACCTCCATCAACTAAGACATCATGAATTGAAATACCATTACATAATACCTCACTTGTGGAGCATAAGGATCCGCCTCCGCCTCCAAAACAGGGACCTCAACCTCCTTTCTTCGTCGAGCATTGAGTCCACCTCGCAACTCTCCCGCCTCTTCTCAGAAGACATAGCTAAGAGTTGACCATATGTAATATTTGCAGGCCTTTTGGATAGATCTTCCAAGATGGAGTATGGTCCTTGCCCTGTGAAATCAGAAAATCCTGCACACCCAACTTTCTTCTCCTATGTTTCTTACTAGTTTCTTCTTTCATCTTCTTAGGATCATTTCCATCTTGATTATCTTTTTCTTTCTTTCTTTTTGTTACAAACACATCTACTTTATTATTTCTGCTCTTATCTACTACATCAAAAGAATTCACAGGTGCTTTTCCTTTATCATTATCTCCTTTACCAGATGTAGAAGCTCTATACGGAAAATTATACTTATAATGACCCTTTTATAACAACCATAACAAACAACTTCAGAAATATTTCTTTTTGGACCTCTATCTCCTCCCTGAGAACTAAATTCCTTTCCTTGAAGAAGATTAATAGTTAACTGACCCATATTTTTGAGCAGATCTTCATACTCAGTAGATGTACTAGGAGAAATATTTGTGCTCACCGGAGTGGTTGTGGATTCTGGACCAAAGGTGCTGGTGTAGGCTCTACTTTAGCAACAATTTCTTTGGGCTCCTCTTCCATGCTTTCTTCTTGCCTTCTTGCAATCTCCTTTGCTTGTTCAATGGTAGCTGGGTGGTCATACTTCACTCGTTGTCTGATCTCTAGCTTCATCCCAAGAATGAAGTGCTTACAGAGGAGATTATCCACGCCATTCATCAACCCATCCGCTAGTCCTTCCTTCCGGATCTGGGCATCGAGCTTCCTCCTTAGCTCTAGAACACGAGCATGATAATCCCTTATCTTCTCCTTCTCTCCTTGGGATAGCTTTGTGATCTCGATCATGAGATCTGCATATTTCTGTTGTTCACCAAATTCTTCAAGAAAACTTTCAGTTAATAAATCCCATGAATTTTTCACATTATCACCTAGTGTTTCAAACCACCTAAGTGTTGAACCATCCAAAAAGGTAGGAAAAAATTCAGTCCATTGTTCCCTTCTTATAAGGCCATTACAAATACAAGATCGCTTAAACTCTTGAATGAAAGAAGAAGCATCTTCATTAGATTGAGCTGAAAAAATAGGAATCTTTCCCATTTTCAAAAGTAACCACCGTGAAATACCAACTCACAAGTACAATCAACAAGACTTATGTGTACAAATAATTGGAATCACTATACTAGAAAGTGACTTTACACCTTTCTACAGTAAAATAGAAATGACCACGGTAAACTATGGTAAAACTTGACTTACTGCGGTAAAAACTGACTTTACTGTGGTAAACACTATTCACGGTAAAAAGTGAAGTTACTGCGGTAAATACTATTCACGGTAAAAAGTGACTTTACTGCGGTAAATACTATTCCAGCAAAAATGACTTTACCATGGTAACTACTATTCATGGCAAAAATGACTTTACCATGGTAACTACTATGCACAGTAAAAACAAGGTTACCCTCTAATTGATTTTTGACTAAGTGGGAATATCTCTCCAGAAAATCCACCAACGAGGAATGGTCCCAAAGAATGAGAACCAAAATGTCATCACCAATCCGGCACTATGATAATTCTTCACGGGAACTCCTCGTCTATGATTATTTACTAATGCATGACCTTTAGTTTGGTGGATGTAATCTGGAAACAAAACAACAACCGAACACAAGAATACCATCGACTATGATAAGACGGAATGATGACAAATCTGAAATATCAAAGTAAATTATAATATTAACATGAAATTGTTACAATCTCACCCATGAGGTACTTCAACAAGACTATGGGAGAAACTTTACAATTACACCTCTCGATGGCTTCTTCAACACACCTTCAACTGATGGCTTCCTTTGCACACTTCCTACAATATTTCTCACTACTTCCTTCTATGCTAAATGAGGGGGTGGCCTCTCTATTTATAGAACTTCCAGGTGCTTATCCATCGTATCTCTAAGATAGGATAAGAAATCCCTCTGACGAATCATATTCCATACCTTAACTCTTATCTCGTACATGTAAGCTTATCTCTTAAGATAAGATAAACCTTATCATTTTACATGGGTTCTACATTTTTAGACTTTTTACAAATAAAATACACAAAATATTTATGACCTCATTCCTTGTCTTTATTACCAATATAATATTTCTAATTCCTAATCATGTAGACCCTACTTCTCTAATTACCCAAACTTTGACATTTTAACATTACCGGACCACTTACGACAAATATTTACTTTTTACAACATTCCTATTGTACTTTTGACTATTACCGTACTCCACATTATTGGCGACACCGTACTGACGGTGCCGTTATCTTCTATCAGACGCTACTACTAATTATACTTAACAACATCCTATTCCTAATACATACATTAATGAAATAGAAATTATGGAGGAAAATTTTAGTGTTAAATGACTCCTCCTACTCTTTCTTTCTCACCAAGAAAACTTACATGTAAACCAAATGCTATATATATTCTTTTATTCTTACTTACCGTCATACATACATACATACATACATACATATATATATATACATATTTGGTAACTTAACTATGCCTTATAATCAATAAATCATATTTAGAATAATATATTTATTCTAATTTTCATCAAAAACAAAAACTACATCACAACAGGTAACCATCAACAGTTCTTGCATTTATTGATGGTTGCTTCTTGTCCTAAACTGACCAATGCTGGTTAAACCTTAAATTATTACGAAAAATGTCAGTTATATCTTGATGAATTGATTCTTATCGAACCATTAACATGTAAAAGTAATTTTCTTGTGAAGCAATTAAGCTCCAAATTCAACAATCTCCCAATTGGAGATCTATTGTTGCACGATACTGCGTATCACCATCCTTGGTTCATTTTCCTTGGATTGTTTCTTCCTCTTCGATTCTTAAACTTGAAGACCAACAAAAGTGGAGTGAAGCTCCAACTTATCCCTTACCATTGGCTTTATTAGCATGTCCACAGGGTTCTCATCCTTATGGATTTTCTCTAACTTTAGATGTCCATCCTCCAACACCTTCCAGATGAAGTGATACCTCAACTGAATATGTTTTTTTCTTGAATGAAATGCTGAGTTATTTTCCAAATGAATCACGCTATAACTATCACTGTATAATCTGTAATCCTCTTGCTCCTTACCCAACTCTTCCATGAACTGCTCATCCATATCATCTCCTTGCTAGCTTATGTAGCTGCAACATACTCTGCCTCTGTAGTAGACAAAGTCACAACCTTATGCAATATTGAAATCCATCTAAGCGTCGTTCCACCTACTTTGTGAAAATATATCTAGTGGTGCTTGTCCTACAATCCAAATCTCCATCCATATCTGAATCAACATAACCACGTAAAGAAGTATATGATCCTCCATAGCATAACTTCATGTCGAATGTCCCTCTCAAATACTTGAGAATCCATTTGACTACTTTCCAATGTTCTTTACCTGGATTATCCATAAACCTACTCATAACTCTCATTACATGTGAAATGTCCGGTCTAGTACAAGCCATGGCATACATAAGACTTCCTCGCTAAAGCATAGGAACATGTACCATGTACTCAACCTCCTCGTGTGATGAAGGACACGACATTTGCTCAATTTTATGTGTCCAGCTATATGTGTACTCACACATTTTGATATTTACATATTACACATTTCCAACACCTTATTGATATAAGCCTCTGAGACATATACAACTTCTTATTTTTCTGTCTCGGTGAATTTGCATGCCAAGCATTTTCTTTCTGACTCCCAAATACTTCATTGCAAATGTGTGAGCTAAACTTTATTTAAGTTTTCTAATGTCATGTATACTAGATCCCGCAATCAACATATCATCCACATATAGTAAGTAAAAATAACATAGCTCCCATTTTCAAGCTTTCTAAAATAAACACAATGGTTGGATTCACATCTCATATATCCATGCTCATGCATAAAATTTTCAAACCTTAAATACCATTTCCTTAGAGCTTGTTTGAGCCCATATAGGTTGTTTTTCAATCTGCACACAAGTTTATCCTAACCATTGACTTCATAACCAAGCGATCCGCGCATATAAATCTCTTCCTCCAAATCACCATGAAGGAAATTTGTCTTCACATCTAGTTCTCTAAGTGCAAATCTTATCTGCAACTAAGCTCAATACAGTACGAATAGAAGTCATCTTAACAACAGGATAAAATATTTCACCAAAGTCAATACCTACTTTTTGTGTAAATCCCTTTACTACAAGCCTTGCCTTGTATCTTTTCTATCCACCCTCTTCTTCCTTGATCCTGTAAATCCACTTATTCTGCAATGTTCTCTTACTTGTTGTAAACTTAACTAAATCCCATGTCTGGTTATGTTCCAAGGATTCCATCTCCTCATCCATGCCATGCTCCCACTAGAAGTGGGTCTTATCGTGCATTACTTCCTCAAATATTTCTGGTTCACCATTATCAGTCAATAATAAATAAAATAGAGAAGGTCTAAATATTTTTGGAGGTTTCCTTACCCTTTTTGACCTTCTCACAGGAGTTTGGGGTACTGGAGGCTCAATCTGGACCTCCTATACATTTGTATCCAAAATATGTCAGTGACCGACGTTGGTCACCTCTAACCGATTCTACTAACATTAATTCTACTAAAAGATTCTAGTTTGGATCTTTTGTAATTGATAAGGGTTCTCTTGTGATTTTGGTCGGGGGTAAACCAACACGAGTTAATGTATAATCCTATAGGTAATACTTTTAAATCGAGAGTTCATTTTCATTCATGAACTTCTCAACCGGTTCATCCTTGGGTACCAAAACTTGATCCTTGTACATTCTCTTTTCATTCCATTCAACATCACGACTCCTAATAATTTTAGAATTCTTTAAATCCCAAAAATGGAAACCAAAATCACCAAATCCATAACTAACGAAAGTGCATTTCTTGGATTTTACATCCAACTTTTTTCTATTTTCCTTATCAACATGCACAAAATCTTTTGAACTAAAAAATTTAAGAAAAGAAATATCTACCTCTTCTATTCCTCCATCTAGTGAACTTGCAGGCCCATGGTTAATCAAATATACGATTGTATCAATTGCTTCCACCCAAAACTATAAGGGAAGTCCAGAATGTATTCTCATACTTCTAGCATATTCCATGATTTTCTGTTCATTCTATCTACAACACCATTCTCCTGTGGTGTTCTTAAAACCATTCTTTCTCTATGTATCCCATTCATTGAACAATAATCATTGAAAGCCTTGCTATAGTATTCACCACCACTATTAGATCTAAGGCAATTTAATTTAGAATTTGATTCATTCTCAACAAGGGCTTTCCATATTTTAAAAGTCTCAAAAATATCAAATTTACATTTAATACAATAAACCCATACCTTTCTTGTAGCATCATCAATGAAAGTAACATAATACTTGGATCCTCCATGAGAAGCTACTGAGCTGGTTCCCACACATCTGAGTGTACAAGCTCTAATTTTTCTCCTTCTTAGTTGCCTCAACTTTAAGAAATTTCACTCTCTTTTGCTTTCCAAAGATACAATGCTCACGAGAAATCAAGATCTAAATCTTTCAAATCGATAACTTACCCTTAGTCTTTAAGATCTCGCATTCCTTTTTACTCATATGACCCAACATTATATCACAAGCATGCATTTGAATCTGAAGTAGATAATGAATAAAAGGAATCAAGTAATATAGGTAGATAAATATAATGTTCCTACCTTCTTACTTATTGCCACAACAAAAGCACACTTTGTGAATTTCTAAGAGTCTCATGTAAAAGTAACTATATAACTTGATTCACCTTGTTGCTCGCCAAAATAAGATTCCTCCTAAGACTTGGCACATGCCTCACATGTTTCAATAGCCATGTATTTCAATTCTGCAATTTTTGATGAACTTCCCTATACCAGTAATACTACAAGGTTCATCATTACCCAAATAAACATGCCCAAAATTTCCCTAGACATAATTTTTGAAATAACTCTTATTAAGGTCTGCATGGAAAGAAGCTCTGAATTTAAAACCCATGATTCAATTCTATTATCTAAAGAAAGAATAAGAGAATCTTGCATTACCTCGATGTAGCAAGATTTGATTCTTTACCTTGTTGTCTTGTTGTTGGTTCTCTTTGTCATTTGACCAACAATTTGTCTTTACATGTCCTTTCTTTCCACATTTCCAATAAGCAATTCCCTTACTTGATTTTAGATCTATTATCCCTTGAATTTGATTTCCCATTACTTTTACTCTTGGATCTCTTTTTCTTCCTACTCCCACTTTCTACATTCAAATAATTCCCAGATGATGATTCCTCTCTACTCTTCATGTGAATTTCTTCATTCAATAATATACTCAATACATCATCAAAATTCAAAACATTATTAGCATATGTTGTATTACTAACACCCATTACCAAGTTATCCCAACTATCAGCAAATGAACATAAGAATAAAAGTGCTTTCACTTCATCATCAAATGGTAAATCAACCAATTTTAATTGATTTATAATAGATCATAAATCATTCAAATGATAAGATGCGAGATCCACCTTAAGGCATCTTAGAACTAAATAGTTTCTTCATCAAATAAAATTTATTTGAAGAACTAGGTTTTTCATATAGATTATCAAGAGATTTCATTAACCCTACCATAGAATTAACTTCTATAATATTGGAAACTATGGATCTTTGTCAAGATCAATCTTATAGATCCCAAATCCTTTTCATCAATAATCTTATAAATCTCTTTGATAAAGATAATCCTCAATCTGCATCTTCCATAATTGATAATTTTGATCGTCAAACTTATCTACCTTCTATTTTTTTCTTTTTCCATTGTTGTAGCTCCCACTCAATCAAATTACACTCTGTGAGTAAATATGTCAATAGAAAAAAACCTCAAAAAAAGATCTGCTACTAGTTTTGGGATCAAACCATATAACAATGTTGCCTGAGATCTATAATCGAGATAAAGCATACAAGCAATGAATGCAGAAATAACTAGAAGCTAAAACAAACAAGAGAAATATTACACCGATTTAATGTGGTTCACCCGAGTGTGGGTTACGTCTAACAAGAAATGACCAATATTATTATTCGGTGTTTTACAAAGGAAATACAATGAAGATCTAATGTCTTCCAAAACCTCACGGGATGTTCAATATTTTTCGTCACTCGGCTACTCTTTCTTTCTCACCAAGAAAACTTACATGCAAAACAATTGCTATATATCTTCTTTTCTTCTTACTTACCCTCATACAATGCATACATGCATAAATATCTATTTTGGGTAACATAACTATGCCTTTACAATCAATAAATTATATTTAAAAAAATTAATTTATTCTAATTTTCATGAGAAAGAAAAAAATGCATCACACATGTATCTATTGTGATTCTTATCGCTCTGACTGAGTCCACGCTCACTTCCGACCTAGACAAACTTATGTCGCTTACACACTAACCGACGTCGGTTGCACCTGACCTATCCCGAGTGTCGATTCTTTGTCAAAACTAGTAACATGTAAAAGTAAGTTTCTTGTGAAGCAATTAAGCTTCATACTCAACAGGAACATAATGATTAAGTGGTCTAGCCAACCCTTAATTAATATAGGTCCATCACTATTATATAGGTTAAATATTTAATAATATGAAATACTTTTCTATTATTAAATATTTATACCAAGGTAAAATACATTAGGTAAGTATTTAATAATGTGAATCATTTATGTTTATATTTATTAAATACAATCACCTAGGTATATGTGTCAACCATTTTAGGTTGAAAAATTGGGTCGGGAGACATACCCGATCACCTTATATAAAAAGGACTCTAGGTCCTCATTTGATATATTCAAGAAATATATTAAAGGTGTGCAAATCAAGTGATTTAGTTTTACCCTTGATAAATAGGGTTTTAATGAGGAGGTGATCTTCTGGATATAAAATAAGTTCTTTGAAGTAAAAGGTTATTTTCAAAGTAGTTTTTACCCTATTTGGGTTTTCCACTATAAATCTTTGTGTCACCTGTGTTCATTATTTCTGTAATTATTTCTTTATTTACTTATGTTATGATATAATGTTTATTTAAATATTCATTGTAACATTATATAATATGTAATTTGATTAAATATGTATTTATTAGAATCCTCAAATTCTAACATGGTAGAAGCAAGGTAAATTAAATAAATTAAGATCAAATGTTTTGTATTTTATTTATTTAATTTATATGAGTTTTTTCAACCAACCCGAAAGGTAAATTAAATAAATTAAGATCAAATTTTTGTATTTTATTTATTTAATTTGTATGGATTTTTTCAACCAACCTGGAAGGGTAAATTAAATAAATTAAGATCAAATATTTTTATTTTATTTATTTATTTTGTACGGTGTTTTTAACCAACTTGGAATGGTATTTAAAATAACCAGCCCCTTCTTTCCATTATGCAACCTAAAAATTTATCTTTGTGAAGAATCAAGGTGAATTCACAGGTGGAAAATTTTGAAACTTCTTAACTTCTGTGAAAAGTTGTGTAGAGGTTCAGGAAAACAATGATGTCTAACTATTTCTGTCTAGACAAAACCCATATCCTGAATGGAACCAACTACAACATTTGGAAGATCAGGGTCAAATCAAAACTTATGGCGAGGAAACCCTGGACAATTTTTTCTGGATCTGAGGTTGCTCCCACCAGTTGTCAAGAAACTGTAGATAACATGAATGCATTCTCATAATGAATGCAAGAGGATCTTTCCATGATTTTAAACAATGTGAATGATGAGTACCTTCTACACATTAGTAATATTGAACATTCAAAAGAGGTATGGATGCAACTAGTTACCATGCATGAAGGTACACATTTATCTAAAATTATTAAATTAGTTTTAAAATTGCTTACAACTCCTATAAAAGGAGATGAAAAAGTAATTAATTTCTTAGCCAAAATTAAAAATATTAAAGCAAGATTAGATGGATCCAGTTGTGATTTAATTGGTGAAAAATTAATCTACTTTATTGTTCAGTTAAATATACATGAAATATTTAGGAATTTTATTTCTATCTTGAACTCTAAATATCAAAACGAAAATGATCTACTTGATTTAAATACCTTGAGTTCACTTGATGCGGGAAGAGTAAGTGATGATGAAATTTGACTCTAAGGAGAATTCCTCTCAGGAACTTCTTGCTAAGAATTCAAAGTTCAAACCTCGCAAGCCCTTCTCAAATAAAAAAATTAGATATAAATCTTCTTTTGTTGATAAGAATTTTTTTTCTTCTGATCATTTGTGTGTTGGATTTAGTGGTAAATGTCACAAATGTGGTAAATTTGGACATAAAAAGTAAGATTGTAAAACTAAGAAACCTATCCATAAAAATAAAAATAAACTATTTCTTCTAAATACAATTTAAGGAAAAAGGATATCTCTAATGATATTCCTAAAGCTGTTGCATTATATGCTATGTGTATTATTCTTCCTCTAACTCGAATGGATTTTAGATTCAGGTGCATCAAATCATATGAATGGTGTTTCAAATTCTTTATTTGATGTTGTGAAAATCAATGAATGTGTGTATCTTGGTGATAACTCATCTTTAGAAGCAATAGAGAAATGAAAAGTAAAATTTGCTAATGGTGTGTTGAATAATGTTTTATTTGTTTCTAAGCTAAAAAAGAACCTTTTATCATGTTCTCAATTAACTCATGATGGTTTGGCTATTCAAATTTTGAAAGATACTTGGTATATCAAGGATAGTAATGATAATATAATAGCTGAAGGAATTCAAAGAAATGGTCTGTATATTTTTGATGATTTTTATTCTACATCTGTTTTGTTTCTCAAAGTTTGAATAATTCAAAACTATGGCATGAAAGATTAGGACATGTTAATTATCAAAGTTTATATGAAATGGCTAGATATAATATTGTGAAAGGTTTGTCTATGTTGTCTTCTTCTCATGATGTGTGTGAAGGGTGTTTACACTCAAAACAAAGTGTTAAACCCTTTCACTCACATCTTGAAGAGAGTTCCTCTTCCCCACTAGAACTTATTCATAGTGATGTTAGAGGACCTCTTGAAGTAGCTTCATTAAATGGTTCTTTATATGTCTGTGACTTTCATTGATGATTTCACTAGGATGATTTGGTCATATTTTCTTAAAAATAAATCTAATGTACTTGGGAAATTTAAGGAATTTAAAGTATCTATTGAAAACTCTTCAAATTATAAAATTAAGAGACTTAGAACAGATAATGGGGGTGAGTATGTTAGCAAAGCATTTGAAATTTTTGTATTGATTGTGGTATTAAAAGGGAATTGACTTCTCCTCATTCTCCCCAATCTAATGGTGTTGCAGAATGTAAATAATATGAGTATTTTAGATATGGCTCACACTTTGCTTCATTATGCTAGTCTTCCCAATTTTTTGTTGGCAGAAGCAATGAACACAACAGTCTACATTCTAAATAGGGTTCCCACTAAAGCTATTCATCTTTCAACTCCTTTAGAAAAATGGTCAAATAAAAACCGATATTTCTCATCTAAAAGTTTTGAGTAGTCTTGCTTCTTTATACATTCCTAAAAAAGAAAAGAAATAAACTTGATATGACTCTTTTTCTCTTGTGTTTTCATTGGATATGGTATTAACACTGTAGGTCTAAGGATTTACAACCCTATAAAAAGGGAAGTAACTGAAAACCATAATGCGGTGGTTTTGGAAAATATTTTTTTCATCTAATAATGGTAAAGATGTTCCTAACTCTATCAATATTTCTAATGATGGTTATGATTCTGATAATGAGAATACGGTAAATAGTCATGGTGTTGCTTCTTATGTTCATACTATAGATGTGTCTCGAATCTTCTAACTCCCTAGTTAAGAAACCAAAATGGGCTCAATCTATGTTAGAAAGTTCTAATCCTATTGATCTTAGGAAAATGACCAGAATCCATCATACGTACCATGCATTAATGACCTTTTATGAACCTGAGCCACAAAGTTTGGAAGATAATTTTCAGGATGATAAGTGGATCAATGCAATACAAGATGAATATAATGCCCTAATTCAAAATCAAACATGGGAGTTGGTTCCACCTCCAGAGAAAAGAAGTATTAGAGGCTCTAGCTGATTATACAAAGTAAAATATAATACAGATGGTAGTATTGACAAACATAAAGCTAGACTTGTTGCTAGAGGTTTCACTCAGAAAACTAGTATTGATTATTTTTAGACGTTTTCCCCTGTAGCTAAAATGAGTAATATTAGGACCTTATTTGCAATTGCCACTAAATTTGGGCTGGAAATCCACCAAATGGATGTGAAAAATGTCTTTTTAATGGTGATTTAAAATAAGAACTTTACATGTCTCAATGTAAAGGATTTGAAGAAACTAGTAAAGAAAACTATGTTTGTAAATTGAAAAAATCCTTGTATAGTTTAAACCAATCTCCTAGAGATTGGTATGCGAAAAATTAATTCTTTCTTTAAACAATTAGAATTTTTAATTGTTCTTATAAAATTATCTATTCATTAAGAAAAAGGATCACATATTATCATTATTTGTATATATGTTGATGATTTTCTTATGATGCTTGATAATCTGTTTTAATTTGTAGAATTAAATAAAAATTGAAACATTACTTTGAAATGACTGATTTAGGTCTCTTACATAATTTTCTTGGCATGGTTGTATTTCAAGATAAACATTCTATTGTTGTTTCTCAAGCATAGTATGCAACCAATGTACTGAAATAGTTTAACATGATAGATTGTAAAACAATTTCTACTATTATGGAAGTTGAACTTAAAATTGATCCTAAACCTGCACGTGAAAATTTTGATCCTACTTTATATAGGCAGTTAGTTGGTAGTTTGATATATCTAACTATCACCAAACTAGATATTTCCTATGTATTAGGAATTTCTTCTAGGTTTATGCAGGAACCTTATAGAGATCATTGGAATCTTGTAAAAGGATTCTTAGATATATTAAAGGTACAATTAATTATGGGTTGCATTATACTAAGAATGAAAATGCTAACTTATATGGATTTTGTGATTCTGATCATGCTAGTGATGTATTGGATAGAAAATCTACTTCTGGTTATGTGTTTAAATTTAGTGCAGGTGCCATTACTTGGTGCAGCAAAAAGCATCCAACTGTTTTTATCTCTTCAACTGAAGCTAAGTATAAAAGTGTAATGGAAGCTATAAAAGAGGCTCTATGGCTAAAGAGGTTGTTCGATGAGATAAAGATGAAGGATCCATGTAGTGTTCCTTTGTTCTGTGACAACCAAAGCACCATAGCTCTTGCACATAATCCAATATAGCATCAGAGGATAAAACACATTGAGATACATATACACTTCATCCATGAGAAGGTGCTAAGTGGTGAGATAGATCTCAAGTTTTGTCGACTAAAGAGCAGGTTGCTGATATCTTCACAAAGCCCCTGAGTGCTGCAAAGTTTTGTCACTTTCATGAAAATCTTGGATTGTCGAGAGTTGCTATTGAGGGGGAGTGTGTATGACAATGTCACCTCCTAACGGAACTTGGTTTTTATAAAAAGACCTTTGGGCCTTTGTAAAAAAGACCTTCGGAAAAGTGTTAAAATACCTTCAGGCATGTATATCTCCTTAGCTTATTTTTTAGAAAGAATTGTAGAAAGATCTTAAAAGAGATCTTTAGTAAACTCTTTAGTGTTATTGAGTTTACTAGTAAACAGCTAGTACAATAATATTATTAAGGAGATCCATAGATATAAAAGACTCCTATATGTTTGGGTTCAATAACTTTTATGAGAATATGTAAAACTAACAAATCGTACTTAGCCACCGATCATCATGGGATGAACTTTGGGATTCCAAATCCTTTTGTACCAAAAGGTAACTTAAGTATGATGAATCTGTTATAATTCCTTCACCCGATATGCTAGCCTAAAACCTTTATGGTTTAAGGATTGTAAATCATATAATGTACCACGAGCAGGTAATCTATTGGCATATGTTATCCCACTTAACATTAAGGGGGATTGTTGGAACATAATAATTAAGTGGTCTGGCCAACCCTTAATTAATATGGGTCCATCACTATTATATAGGTTAAATATTTAATAATATGAAATACTTTTCTATTATTAAATATTTATACCTAGGTAATATACATTAGGTAAGTATTTAATAATGTGAATCATTTATGTTTATATTTATTAAATACAATCACCTAGGTATATGTGTCAAGAGACATACCTAATCACCTTATATAATAAGGACTCTAGGTCCTCATTTGATATATTCGGGAAATATATCAAAGGTGTGCAAATCAAGTGATTTGGTTTTACCCTTGGTAAATAGGGTTTTAAGGAGGAGGTGATCTTACTAGATGTAAAATAAGTTCTTTGAAGTAAAGGGTTATTTTCAAAGTGGTTTTTACTTTATTGGGATTTTCCACTATAAATATCGTGTCACCTGTGTTATTTATTTTTCGCAAGTATTTCTTTATTTATTTATGTTATGATGTAATTTTTATTTAAATACTCATTGTAACATTATATAATATGTAATTTGATTAAATCCATATTTATTAGAATCCTTAAATTCTAATAGAAAAGAAAGACTTGGTTTTGGTTTATGAATACATGTCTAATGGGAGCCTTTATAAATCAAAGTGTTTTCTAGAGGTGTGCTTTTATGGACGAAAAATTTAGATAATTTGAATTTTCTTAGTCATTTGTAATTATTTTATGGCTACGTGATTCTTATTTTTGTAATTGGGCGAGTGCTCATAGGGTTTGGAGTGGGAGTCACCTCATTCACTTTAAGGCCTTCCTTTCTCAAAACCCTAGAAATATGTAGGTTATCTTAATTCGTTTTCCATATATTGTCTTATAACTGAAAACTACACATGTACAAGGAAAACTATGAATCTTAAATTTAATTTTTTTGGTTTTGTTATTTCAGTACTGTATACATATTAGAGATCCACAATGTACATGAATTTTGCATATAAGAGATAGTAATATTAATATTGGTTTTTTATGCTAGAACAATGCCTTCCACAACAAGGTCCCCAATGGAAAATAGATGGAGAAATGTAAGTAAATAAAATGTGCAAATAGAACTTTTAATTTAGAATTTTAAGACTTTAAAGAAGCAAAGCAAAAATGGTATAGCATGAGTGATAATTATGTCTACACAAAAACTTGGGGTCTGTCTTGTATGAAATTTGAAAAGTTTTCTTTGTCTAAATGGACCAAAAATAGGAACATCTTACCACCCTCACTTGTGGCAAATAAGGTAAATGAAATCATTATTAATGGTTCTTTTTGAATGTTATGGTTTATAGAGAGTCTAATCATTTGATATTTTGGTTTTTATTTATAGAAATCTAGGTCCCAAAGAATTTTGATTTACAACTGTTATCCATTTTCCCCTCATGTAAAATTGATCAAAAATGACTTTGCACAGGAGGAATGGAAAAGGTGGTTTAGTCATGCGAGCTCACATCGATTTCGATAATCAAGTCATGGACAGGATCATCAATAAAATGCAAAATTAGTAAAAGGTGGCCAAGAGAATGATGAGGGTGATCAAAGCTCAAGGAGGAAAGTGGAGAAAAGGCTCAAAGTTTTTAGTTTTGGCACTTTGGAGAAAACATGGAAAAAAATGGGTAGGCAATATCCGAAACCCGAAAGTCCAAAAGTCTGAAATTTTGGACATTCAAATTTTGGGGTTTCAAAAATCTCGAGGCATAAAGTTGGAAAATTGGCCCCAAATGTCCAAAATCCCGAAGTCTAAATTTCAGGTTTTTGGGGTTTTGGGCACTTGTTATTCATAATTTTCCCCGAGTAAAATTGGATCAGCCATGACCCCACACAATAAGAAGCTAGAGAATTCATGTTCAAATCCTAAAATCAAGAAACATATGGACACTACAATGGAGTGGCAAGGCACGTGAAAGATCAAACGAACCTAGACGGGAAGAAATTCAAGAAATGAGTCGGTCGATTGGATTTGTGCTTCAAATCAAGCGGTAGGTTACGGGTGTACTCTAAACCGAGAATAGCGAGGGTCGAGGAAGGATAAAATAGTATCAATGAAGCAGAGGCTCAAAGAAAAGGATCTGGTGAAGGTTCAAGTATTCGAGCTCTAAAATAGTTAGAATGAGCCCAAAAATGAGTAAGTATGGAGGAGAAAAAAAGCTTCCAAGTGCCCAAATGGCGCACCTCCAAATATTGAATCCGAAAGTGGAGACTCAAACTTACACCAACCCTCCATGTAGCTAATGGTTGAGAGGTCAAATGGAGAGAGGGTCCAAAATCAGCTAAGCATGGAGAGCAAGTGATAACTCACCACATGTTCGGGTATGAAGAGGTAAGAAAGGCTGTTGAAAATTCCAAGAGCCTATGGAGGCTTCCACGTGTCAACCTGATGCTCCTTCAAAGGTAAAATTTTTATCAAGTTTCTAAATGAGCGTGGAGCCTCCATGCATCCAGTTTCATAAAGGGACATGGTCAAGGTTGAATAGTCAAAGTAGAGACACAGGCTAGTGGAGGGTTCCAAGTGTTAGCATGGCACTAATTCAAGAGTAAGATTAAGGGAAGGTTTCCAAACAAGCGACAGGCCTCCATGTGTCTCTAGTCAGATATATGACCCCGTCGAGAAAAAGACTTAGCCAAAAAATGAAAAAAATGAGTGAGCCGCAAAAGAAGCCACATGTCCACCCAGTGCAACTTCATAAACCATATACAAAGGATACCCTCAGACATGCTCCATTTTAAAAAAGGGGCTCATTTTGGTAGTTGGTTCCTGCCATTTTTATAGACCCAATTCAATATTCAAAGGGCCATATCTTTTGGTGGAAAAGTAGATTTTGAAGGGAGAAGACTGTTTGGAAACATCTCGACACCTTCTATGCCATGGAAATATAAACTATCATTTTTAGTAGGCTCTGGTAGGTGAAAAATAGGAAAATGTCTTCCAGGCCATTGACGTAAAATTTGATCTCTTCAACTAACAGATCTGATTTGATTTGATTAGACAGAGGGAACTATAATCAATAGGTTGTGGGTGGATTTGAGAGTGGCATTGATTGATGGTGGTTGAGATTTCAAAATGGGATCCAATGCATATCTCATGGTGTTTGGAGCAGATTCAAATTTTTCCCTCCTCTCTCTCTGGAGGGAAAATTCAAAGGGTTGGTATATGTTTCACTTCTACCCCTCTCTCTTTCTTCCTTAGGGTAGAATGCAGAGTCTAAGCCTCCTCCTATGGCTCTGTAATGGCATTTTCTTACCTCTTGCCCATTGATGATGCTCGTGTAACATTTTGGACCAATAAAATCTATTTTGTGATGCATCTGTCCATCCTTGGCTTATATTGTTGTCTCTTCTTACCTCTTATTATCGCAGGGTATCTTTGTACATATTCGATGTTTGTTGTAGGTTTTAGGGATTATGCTTAATGGGTTTTAATGTGGTGTTGTGTGTGAAATCTATTTCTTGTCTGTGGTGTGTTCTGTCCACCCTCTCCTCTACTCAACTCTCCCCACTTCGGGCATTCGGGTCTGTGATCATCCACTTCCTTTTTGGTGTATCACCACTTAGTGTAGGGTCTTTCACCCTCTCTCTCTCTCCCCGTCCCCTTAGAAAGGTTAGATTAGGTTCTCCTACACTGGAGTAGCTTGTGGAAAGTAGATTAGGAAGCAAGAACCAACTTTCACCGGAGTTCCATCTCAAGTTTTGTAAGTCCCACAGCATGAGAGATGGTCCCATGTTGTAGAATCACACCGATTGCCCCACCTCATGATCAAGCCATTCATGGGTGTTATGATTCGCACTAACGGTTTTGGCACGCCTGAATGGGACAAGTCTGAAGCACCTTACCACTTCATCTTATTAGGTTCATGTGTTCGTGTTAAGGTCATCCTTTTGAGGCACATTCAAGCACATCTAGTGACTCCATCTGGTCAATAATCCATCCTCCGAGTTAGACCTTTTCAATCCATTTCCACTCATTTCCATCCATTTTCTTCTTCCATCTCTTACATTTTCCGCCAACTCATGAAGTTTTGCAATCATGACTTCAATCCCTTCATGGAATTCACACCTACAATAGTGCAAGCCACCTCGAATGCATTTTCCAACTCCTTCATATCAACACTATGATTAGATCCAAAGTCATTATGCTTACCCATATGATTAGAGTTAAAGTCAGTTTGGCCATAGAGCTTATCAAGAATAAGGGGACGCATACAATGGTGAAATCTATGTCGAGAATGCTAGTTTGCTAGAGAAGATTAAAAAATGGAGGCTGGCATGGTTCATAAAAGGGCAATAGCACAAATGAAGGTATTCAAGATTGGTTACATAGCACCTTGTCCATGGAAGGCCCTTTTCCAAGACATTACAACCCCGGGAGAAGCTTGACTTCATGGTTGAAATGCTACCTTAACTTACACAATGGATTGAAGATATTGAGGCTTATGAGAAAAGTGTGAGACAACCTTATCAATGGGTAAGTCAATCACTAGCTCCATATCCTTAACTTTCTCTTTCTCAATCTTTATCATTTCAACATGATCAAGAGTCAAACCCCTTAGTTACTTTCCCAAGTGTTGATTTCTCTTCTCCATCTCCGATCTTCCACCCCATTTCAATTCTTCTCCCCTTTTTTTTCCCAGTTATTCATTCCCTCCAAATAAACAAGAAGTTCCAGTTTTCTCACCGCCACAAATAATTGCAAATTTGGTTGAACCTCAACCTACCACTCCTCTTGCTTTCCCAAGTCCATGATGGGAAGAGACCCAAGAAACTAGTCAAGGAGAACATCAAGCGAGAAGAACCCAATAGAGAATAAATGACAGAAAATCTAAAGGTTTGGGTACCAAATTTGGGTTTACAAAGATCCCCTTGATGGTCAAGCCAATAGAGGAGGTCAAGGTTGAAGAGCCAGTGGTGGCTAAGGCTAAGTTTGTAGTAGAAGAGGAATAACCAGCTCCAAGTTTGGTTAAAAAGGAGCATATGGAGGTGACCAAGATAGATTCAAATGCACTGAATCATGAGCTAGTTGCACAAGAAAATACAGACCCCTCTCCCATTCAACCTCTCCAAAAATATGAGTTTTTGGAAGAGCCTTAACTCACTAGCTTCATGTTTGAAGATAAGGCTTAGTATGGTGAAAATAACAAATATTTTAAGATCACCATGCAAAAGGGAGAGGCTTTGCTATAACAGGATAGTAAAGAGTTTGATTTCATATCAGACTCAAAATAATGTTTTAATGAGAAGAAGCCAGTTGAAATTGCAATCTTTTCTTCCCCATTATTCTTTCTTAAATCACAAGAACCTGTTGCCATGGAAGAGAACATGCAAGCACAACTTGGAGTTTGTAACATGCCTCCTTAATCAAAGTTGGAATATTTTGATCTTCCAAAAGCCACACCTACTACAGAGGAGAGGAAAAGAAAAGTAAGGCAGAGGCGATCATCCCTCTCACACAATCCATCTAAGAAGGTCCACAAAAAGACTTCATTTTTGAAGTTAAATTTCAGAGCAATGGGCACATCCAAAGGATCGATCGTGCCCAATCGTGTACTTGGCTTTATTGGAGCCAAGGAGAAGCAAAACAATTCATGCCTACTTGGGGCATGAGGATGAGTATCAAAGTACAAGGGTCACCATCAATACCTTCGGGAGTCAAATGCAAGTCATATTGAGGAGGTATTTTCCATTAATGCTTTGATACCTTGATGATTTGGGTGGAAGAACGACTTATAGTCAATTTTTCACGATACGGGAAGCTATATTTATTGTCAAAACATTTGCATGGATGGCCCTCTTGAGAAAGGGAGGCTACTTCTCCCCACCCGTAGTGTGAGCTTTGTTTAGCCCCTTTTCTCTCTGGTTAGTTTAGGAGTAGGAGTAGACTTCGTTTCTAGTAAAAGAAGTGTTTATTATCCAAAATTCACCCCTCAAGGTAATTTTGATAACATGCATCAAATTATTCATTCCCGAGTAAGTAGAATTGATTCAAGGCCCAAAATAATGTTTTGGGGGTCCCTTTGGTTCTTCTCTAACTTCTCCATCCAAGGAAAAAAATCCAAGAACTTAGAAAAACTTGAAAAAAATCCAAAAATGAAGTCGCGGGCTTGTTTTAATGTATGGTAGGTTTGGAGGTGTGGATCGTACCAATGCAGATTGTACCAAGGTTCGTTGTATTAGGTTTGGAGCCAAAATATAAAGGAATCAGAAAAATCTGATATTTTTGTCCCAAGTAGTCCACGGGACAGTCGGGATGCGAAAAGCTAATTTTTCCACAAGTCAGTTCATTATGGGTGGCGCAGAGAAATGTGTCTAGGACATTTGGGACGTCGGGACGTGCAAAGGTAAAAATCCTAAAAAGGAACCATACATTGCAGTGAATTCAAAAGTCAATGGCCCTCACGGCCCGGTCAAAGGTGGACGTCTCGAGTACAAGGAAGCCTAAATCGGGTGATGCGGAGATTTTTGTCTAGTACAATGGAGCATACGAACTGATTTTACCAAAATAGCCGTAGAAAGAGAAAAGTCAAAGTTTGACCTCTCAAACTTTAAATGGCCATAAAATTTGACTTTGAGCTCCGATTTTCATAAAATTGACTTTCTCGGGATGAGAACGACGTCCTCTACATCACAAAAACTAGATTTATTAATTTTGATGAGAGTAGATATATCTAAATACAATAAACATATTCAGCTCCAAAGTCATTTAATGCGCATTCCCTTCAAATGACGAGAAAATGCCTGTTAGACCCAAAATAGCTATTCACACTCAAAAGCCATAACTTTTGCATTTCTCAACGAAATCATAGGAAATAGGTACCTTTGGAATTGTATTCAATGAAGCATGGGTTGACATATTTCATTGTTGCAAGTCATGGGATAGTATGGGGAGCCTTTTGAAAGAAGAAGAACATCATTTCACTCCATTTAATACCTCTTACAAGTGGTTGAAGGACAGATTTTGGGATTTCTATTTTCCCCTTCTCTCTCTCTTCTTCTTTTTCTATAAATAAGAGTGTTGGGCTCATTATAAAGGGAGGTAGTTTTTGTAGCAAAGATTTGTCAAAATTCCTTTGTGAAGCCAATTTTTGTAGGCCCTTGTAGTGGATTCCTTGAATGGTGATCCAAGCCCTTGTCTTGAAATAGATTGAATTGTGCATATCATGAAGCAATAAAATACAAGTTTGTGGATGCATCTTCCCTACCTTGTGTTTGTTTGCACTCTTCTTGCCCTTTCAACCTTCATTACAAGAATATTGTCTATTTTAATGCTCTTACAATGACTCATTATTATTGTGCATGTATGAAATATTTTTGTGAATGCATTTTACTAGATTGTGGAGAATCTGTTATCACCCTTCCTAGTGTGCACTTTACTTCTATATCTCACACATTGGAAGACTACCCTCATCCCTCTTTTTTGGTGTATCACCACTATAGTGTAGGCATTACTTTTTTATGCATTCTCTCTCCTTGGTCCCTTGGAAAGTTAGATTAAGACAATTAGTTTTGTCTCGCATTAGAGTAGATTGTGGCGGAGTTGTTTAGGAGCAAGAACTAGCTTTCTTTGGAGGTCTATCTCAAGTAGGAAGTCCCACAACTTTGAGATATTACCCATGTTATCCAATCACACCGTGAGCTCAAGCATATGAACTTGTGTAAACATAACGGTGTTTTGATTCGGTGATATGATTGGCACACCGGTGGGACAGAGAAGAAGTCTTCATTTTAATCACCACAAGATTGATGTGCACTTGTTGCAAGTTTCTAGCTTTGAGGAGCTTTGAAATATCACATCTGGTGACTTCAAAAGAGGTAGAATCCACTCGCTTCAAAGAGTCCAAGCTTGGTCGATTTATGAGAAGAATTCATACCAGATGAAGAACTAAGGAAAAGAATTGTTTGTTTATCTACATTTATCCCTAGATAGAACAAGAAGAGGAAGAAGAGCTCAAACGTCCCCATTTCCACCGAATAAGACCTTGTCAACACCTCCACTGGTAGGCCTTTCATTCTATCAACAAGATTACTTAGGTTGATCAAGATGGCTCAAAGCAAAATCCATATATCAACTTAAATGGCAGCAGCTCACACACCCCGAATGCAAAAAAATTGGTCCCGATTGCAGCATTAAAGAGCATCACGTATTTCACTGGGGAAAACCAGACTTCCCCTAGTGATCATGTCCAAGATATTGTGAATGTATGTACAATCCACGAAATCCATGAGATGGACATTGCAGTCAAGTTTCTCACCTCTTCATTAAAGGGAAATCTTCCCAATGGTTCAGAAGCCTTGTGGTAGGCTCTATCCAAAATTGGAACCAATTGTGCATAGCTCTCCACAACCAGTTTGGAGAGAAAGGTGACAACTTATCTTTGTTGGAGAAACTAACAACAATCAAGAGAGCCCCAAATGAGCAACTAACAAACTTTAACCTCAGATTTCAACAGACCTGGGATATGATTCCAACAACAATAAAGCCCACTAACAAAGGTGCCTTCTTATACTTTCTTAGGGCTTTAAATTCTAACATTTATTTGATGATTCATTCAATGGGGGGCATAACCTTACCTGCAGCCTATAGCCTTTCCATAGGGGCTAAGAACCATTGATTCAGGCTGGCAAAATCACCCCTAGGCCATCTATCCCTCTATAACCTAAGTTAGGATGCCCAAATACTAGCCAAACGCCTACATTAGCTCCTATACCCACCCCCAAGAGTCAAATCTTAGCTGAAGCCTCCACTTCATCATCTAACAACTCCAAGGAACTCCAAGAAGTCATGAAACAACTTCAAAACCTGGGGAATGAGCTAGTAACCATCAAAAGACAACAAGCTCAGAGTTCTAGGTTGTATCAGCCTCAGGCTCAGTCTTAGGGTCAGTATCAGACTAGACCCCAATACCAGCAAAATAGGCCACCATCTCAAACTGTAAATCAGAGCCAGAACCAAGGACAACCTCAAGCTGCTAGACCTTTCAGGCCATATGATCCAAGTATAGCTTCAACATCAAGGGCATTGGTTCCAGCATAGAATAACATGGCACAAGAATATGATTGGTGTTTCTGTGTAGTTAGCCATATAACCAATGAATGTGCTTAAATATTGCATTAAATTAGGCTCTGATGGTGCAAACCATTGGTGTGTCACAATAATCTAGCCACAAAGAAAATCAACAGTAGGAAACACCTCGTGAGGACATATTTGAATGAAACTATACTTATCAATTGGTAGGCTGAGGATTTCTGTGGTATAAATCAAATACATCCTCAAAGTGTAGTAGCCAATACATGCTCCAAAAATAGGAACATTGGGGAAGGATAGTCATCCAACTCAAATGGTCCACAACCCTCCAACACTCCACAAGGTTCGGTGCTCCAAACCCAACTCCCAATGTGTAAAGCCAATCCAAGCCACCTCCCAAACCCACTTTGGCACTAGTTGTGTCAACCCATGTGTAATAAAAAAGAATGTGTCGAGGATGGGGAAACAAAAGGATAGCTCATTCAATATCATTGAGCAGATGAAGAGGAAAAGTGTGAACATTTCACTATGGGAGTCACTAGTCATTCTAGGGCAAAGGGAACTATGCAGGACTACCATTTAAAATTGGTAAAGCTCAAATCAACCCCTAATCAAGTAAGACATGTTGCTTACCAATTTATCTCAACTGGAAGGAACCATGGAGAACAATAAGGTAAGAACACGGGATCTCCCTTTCTATGTTTCATTGATTATCGAGGACAAGTTGGTGCGCAATTGTATGATTGATTATGGGGAAAGTAGTTTTGTAATGCCCAAGCAAATAGCTGATCAACTGGGTCTCTAATATGAATTCACCTCTAGGGGAGTAGTACAATTAGATGGGACATTAGTGACAACTGTCGAAATCATCAAAGATCTGACCCTCACCCTGCATGTTTGCCCCAATGTGACTGTATTACTAAACGTGTTAGTCATAGACTTGCCACCACATTTTTCTGTGTTTGTCCAAGGACTTCACTGCCAAGATTGGAGGCTATCTATTTGTTGATTGGTAAGATATGCTCTTCAGAAAAAGGTATGGGGTGAAGGCCACAATCAGATCTGATCCCATTGTTTATTACCATATTGAATCTTATGTGCCTAGCCCAATCAATTCCAATTGCTCAGCTTTTGATCAAGAAGACTACCTAAAAACTTGTGAAGTAGATACCAAGGTCAGATGCATTCAGACTTGACCCTTGATGAATGGACAAACAAAAGACAAGCATTTGATCTGTACAAAGAAATGGAGGAATCGAGCTAGGTGTCTATTGTTTGTATGAAGAGAATTAACCTCTCCCTAACATCACCAAGCTAGATCATAAGGGCGAGAATGAAGTATGGAAATTTTTCTTTGATGGATCAAGACATAGACAAGGTTCGGTGGAGGAGCTATGCTCATTTCACCAAAACTTATGAAGTATTATTCAGACTTGATTTCGGTTTGCTACTACTTAAATAATCTGCTGAAGATGAGGCTTTGGTCCATGGTCTTCATTGGGCAAGGAAGAAAGGCATTAAGAACTTACAAGTATTTGGTGATAGTGAGCTGATTGTGAACCAAGTCAGGGGACAAAATTCTGCCAAGAATGATCTGTTGAAGAACTACAAAAATTGGGTATGGGATCTCATTAAATATTTTGAAGCTTTTAACATCAATTCCATCCCAAGGAAGAAGAATGAAGCAAATGAGACGATTTTGGAAGCAATTGGGGCTGCATTTGATGTTGTAGAAAGTATCAAAAGTGAGAAATCTCAGCCTCTTATCATATTGGTTGTGAGACAAGTTGTTCCGGATAACAACACAAGTTGGCAAGTCTTCGAGAATGATCAACAAATTGTCAATTTCCTACAAGAAGAAGTTGAGTTCTCCGCAGAAATCAAGACAAGCTTGGAACAACAAGTATGGCGACCAAGTGGTACAGTGAGAACTAACAAATTACCAAAATGTCTTATAGCCTTGGAGTCAAACTTCAACCCGAATGATTAGTTCTAGAAGGATAAAGAAAACATTCAGCTAAAGGGTGAAGATTCGAGCCTATTTTAGTAAATGAAGGCAAGATATTGCAAATTGGCAAAGTACCCCTTAAGAGAAATCTAAATTTGTCCATCTTTTCAAGAGTTCCCGGATGTTTTTCTTGGACCTACAAGGATTGAAGAGGTTTTAACCCAAATTTGGCACAACATACTATTGAGTTGGATCCAGAATCCAAGCCTATCAGGTAGAAGCAAAGGCCAGTGAATCCCCATATTGAACCTCTCATGAGAAAAGAGTTGAACAAGCTGATTGAGGCTAGTATCATCTTCCCTATCAAACATTCAAGTTGGGTTGCAAACTTGGTGCCAGTGAGAAAGAGAAATGGAGAAATAAGATTGTGTGTGGACTTCTATGATCTAAATAGAGCATCACTCAAGGATCATTATCCACTTCCATCAATGGAACAAATCTTGCAGGTTGTAGCTAGTTCAGAAAGGTTTTCATTGCTAGATAGATACTTAGGCTATAATCAGATAATGGTGAAGGAAGAAGATCAATTCAAGATAGCCTTCACTACAAAATGGGGCACATATGCTTACAAGAAGATGCCATTTGGACTGTCAAATGCTGGAGCAACATTTCAATGAGCTATGGATATGGCGTTCAAAGGCCTAATCAACAAGATAGTGTTGGTATACCTAGATGATATCACTATCTCCTCCAAAAATGTAACAGACCATCTCTTTCACCTCAAGCAAATGTTTCAAAGGTGTAGAAGGTTTGGAGTGTCATTGAAAAGAAGTGTGTATTCTTGGCACATGAGGGAAAATTGTTGGGACACATTGTTTCAAGGGAAGGGTTAAAAATTGATCCTAAAAGGGTTAAAGCCATCCAAACACTTCCATTGCCACACCTCAAGAAATCCCTCCAAAGCTTCTTGGGAAGTATAAAATTTTTCCACAAATTTGTGCCTAATTTTGCAACTCTTGTGAAGCCTTTAACAATGATGTTGAAGAAGAGTCTTGCATTCAAATGGACAGCAGAAGGAAAAGAGAGTTTTGAGAACATCAAGCATGCAATATCGCAAGCTCCAACTCTTATCAATCAAGAATTTTCAAAGGAATTCATGTTGTATGCTTTTGGAGGATGAGATACAATCTCAGCTATCTTGACACAGCTGAATATGGAAGGTTCAAAACAACCCATAGCATTCTTCATTCAAATCCTATAAGATTACGAAGTAAAGTATTATTTCATTGAAAATCATGTCCTCGCTATCATTAGGTGTTTGAAGAAGTTCAAACACTTGGTCTCGAACAATAAGATTCAACTACTGGTGTCTCATGCTAGTCTCAAGGACTTTCTCCTAAACAAGGATTTGAATGAGAAGAGGGAAGGTTGGATCACTCGGGTAATGGAATACGACATTGAAATGAAAGTGACTAAGCTGGTTCATGGCAAAGGTTTGTGTGAGCAGCTCGCTTCCAAATAACCAGATGGATCAAAAGGTGAAGAAGATGTTGTCGTGTTACTATAGAATTATCAAGAACAACAACCTAATGATGCATCCATTCCTTGTTGGACTCAAGACTTGGTGCATCATCTCCAAACAAGTCTGTGCCCTCTAGAATGGAACAAAGCTAAGAGGAGATATTTTAGATTACAAGATATCCCATCTATACTCAGTAATGGCATCTTGTTTAAGAAGGACGTCAATGGTGTTCTATTGAGATGCATTGGAACAGTCTATTTGAGAGGATGGTTCATGAGTTCCAAGACAGAGAGGCAAGAGGCCACTTTATTCCATGAGTAACAGCTCTCAAAAGCATGAAAGTTGGTTACTATTGGCCTATGGTGTTCAATGATTGCTACTCATGGATTAAGAAGTGCGGTGAAATGTGCATTCTTCACAGGAAGGAAAAGTTAGCAGCGCTCCCCCTTCATCTGATTTCAGTAAATCAACCATTCATGCAATGGGGATTGGACTTCATTGGGGTTATCAAACCAAATTCAAATCAAGGCCACAATTGGATACTTGTGGCAACAAACTTTTTCACCAAGTGGGCTAAAGCAGTTGCACTCAAGAAGGCAAATGAATCCAACATCTTGGATTTCTATGAAGGGATAGTCATGAGGTTTGGTGTCCCTGACACTATCATATTAGACAATTCATTGACATTCCTTGGCATAAAGATCACTGGATGGGCTGTCAAGAATGGTGTGTACCTCAGAACTTCATCAAATTACTACCCTCAGGGTAATGGTCAAGCATAGTCTATGAACAAGAACCTACTAAGAATCATAAGGAGAACTCTTGATGAGAATCATAGAACTTGGCACACAAATCTCAAATCATCCCTATGGGCTGATAGGATCACACCCAAGAGGTCTACAGGAAGCTCTCCATACAAGCTTATATACGGGAAAGAAGTAGTTCTACCTATATCACTCAAGTTGCCAGCATTAGAACTCATGAAATAGTTGGAACTAGCTGAGTTTGAGCCCATGGAAATTAGGTATGCAGAGCTGATGGAATTAGAAGAAACAAGAGAACATGCAATGCAGACCATGGAAAAGGATCAAGCATTGATCAAGAAGAGTTTTGACAAGAAAGCCAAGGCTAGGATATTGCAAGCTGGAGATTTGGTACTAAAGTGGGATGCTTTGATTGTGCAAAGCCGAGAAATCATTCCAAGTTCGATGCCATATGGAGTGGTCCATATATGATCATTGAATACAAAGGTATTAATGCCTTCTAGTTGGCTAAGTTGGATGGTGAAGAGTTGTAAATTCTAGTAAATGGAATCTATCTCAAATGTTGCTACTAGAAAGAGAGTTTCTCACCCTTGTAAATATTAATTTAGAATTTCCATTCCTCCAAGTGCTTATGCACATTGTACTGTTGTTAGAATAGTTTTCATTTCCTAAGTGCTCATGCACATGTCCTATTGCTTCTAGTGTGTGCACATGTGCAGTTCATCAAACCCTCGGAAAAGAATTTACAGACCACATGAGAATCAAATCAACAAATTTTTCAATCACTCAAGGATGCAGGTTTTAAAATTTCAGATTAGATGAGAGACTATCGGACATACTCCATGCCGATGGATTGCTGCAGGAAGCTATACATACTTCATCTAGTAGGAAGATAACCCGCTAAGTCGTAAAAATTGTTATCCAAAATTCACCCTTGAGGTAATTTTGATAGCATTCATCAAATTCTTCATTGTCGAGCAAGTAGAATTGATTCAAGGCCCAAAATCATGTTTTGGGGGTTCCTTTGGTTCCTTTCTAACTTCCCCATCCAAGGAAAAAAAACCAAGAAGTTAGACAAAATTGAAAAAATCCAAAAAATGAAGCACAAGCTTGTTTTAATGCATTGCAAGTCCGAAGAGTGTTGATCATACTAGTGGGGATCATACCAAGGCACGTTGTATCAGGTTTGGAGCTGGATTACAAAGGAATCAAGCAAAATCGACATTTTTGTCCCGGGTGGTCCATGGGGACAGTCGGGACGTCAAGACGACTGCGGTATGTGAAAATCTGATTTTGCTGCAAGTCGCTGAATTGCGGGTAGCGCGAGAGAAATTTGTATAGGAAAGTCTAGACATCGAGATGCGCAAAGGTGAAAAAACCACAAAAGGAACCATACGTAGCGGCAAATGCGAAAGTCAATGGCCCTCACGGCCTGGTCAATAGTGGACGCGTGGGGACACGGAATCCCGAATCGGACGATGCAGAGATTTTTTTCTAGGAAAACTGGGACACATAGACCCGATTTTACCGAAATAGTTGCAGCAAAGAGAAAATTCAAAGTTTGACCTCTCGAACTTCAAACGGCCATAAATTTTGACTCTGAGATTTGATTTTCATAAAATTGACTTTCTGGATCAAGCACGATGTCCTTTGCATCACAAAAATTGGATTTATTAATGTTGATGAGGGTAGATATATCTAAATATAATAAATATATTCAGCTTCAGTCAGTTAATGCTCATTCACGTCAAATCACAGAAAATTCCTGGCAGACCCAAAATAGCTGTTTGCACTCAAAAGGCCATAACTTTTGTATATCTAAACAAAATCACATGAAATTGGTACCGTTGGAATCATAGATTTGAGCCCAACGCATAGAAATAAAGAAATTCCATATTTGATGAAGGATAGATAAATATTTTGTGGAAAACATGGCCAAGTTTACAATAGTGTTTTATTTGGTAGTTGAACGCATTCAATGAAGCATGGGCTGACATATTTCACTGCGCTGCAAGTCATGGGGCAAGTATGGGGAGCCTTTAGAAGGCAACAGAACATAATTTCACTCCATTTAATACCTCTTGAAAGTGGTTGAAGGACATTTTAGGATTTCTATTTTCCCCTTCTCTCTCTCTTCTTCTTTTCCTATAAATTGGAGTGTTGGGCTCATTATAAAGGGAGGTAGTTTCTATAGCAAAGCTCTATCAAAATTTCTTTGTGAAGTAAATGTGTTTCAAGCCCTTGTAGTGGACTCCTTCCATGGTGATCTAGGACCTTGTCAGATTGTAATAGATTGAATTGTGCATATCATGAAGCAATAAAATACAAGTTTGTGGATGCATCTTCCCCTCTGTGTTTGTTTGCACTCTTCTTTCCCTTTCAAACTTCATTACAAGAATATTATGTCTATTTTTATGCTCTTGCAATGACTCATTATTATTGTGCATGAATGAAATATTGTTTTGAATGCATTTTTCTAGATTGTGGAGAAGCTCATTTATGCCCCTCCTAGTGTGCACTTTACTTTCTATATCTCACACATTGGAAAACTACCATCACCCCTCCTTTTCTCGGTGTATCACCATCGTAGTGTAGGATTTAATTTTTTATGCATACTCTCTCCTTGGTCCCTTGGAAATTTAGATTAAGACGGTTAGTTTTGTTTGTATTAGAGTAGATTGTGGCGAGGTAGTTTAGGTGAAAGAACCAGCTCTCTCTTGAGGTCTATCTCAATTAGCGAGTCCCATAACTTAGGATAGTACCCATGTTATCAAATCAAACCATGAGCTCAATCATGTACACTTGTGTAAACATAAGGATGCTTTGATTCGGTGATAACAATGCTTTTGCACACTCTGCATTTCTCATTTGAGGCATGTATGATTTTTCTTTGTACATAATTTTTGTTTGTATTACTCCAGAGCTACTAAGGCCAGACCCTTCACTATTCATGCCAGAAGACTCATAGTTGCCGGTAATAGTTGCAAATTTCAAAATAAAATAAATACAGAGCAATTAAACAACATTTTCAAGACAACCCATTCAGGATATATGAAAACCACGGGTCAAAACAATTTTATACTCTCAGAAGCCTTGTTTCAAGATTTCTTATGAAAATTGAGAGTGCAAACAGTCGGGTTCGTGGATCAGAGGTAGGATCAGTATCAGGCCATCATTCTTGACTTCATGCCCAATGGATGCTTCAAGGCTACTGGTCCCTTCATATAGTAGGAAGATGCCCTTACAAGTCACCAAATTGTTATCCATATTTTTCCCCCGGGTAAAATTGGATCAGCCATGACCCCACACAAGAAAAATCTAGAGAATTCATGTTCAAATCCTATAATCAGGTAATAGAAGGACTCTACAATGGAGTGGCAAGGCCTGTGAAGGATCAAACGACCCTAGACGGGAAGAAATTCAAGAAACAACTCTGTCGAGTGAATCCGTGCTTCAAATCCAGCAGCAAGTTATAAAGGCGGACTCTAAAATAGAATAGTAGGGTGGCGGAAGGAGAAAATAGTATCAAAGAAGCAAGAGGCTAAAAAAATGAATGATGAAGGTTCAATGTCTTGAGATTTGAAATAGTTTTGGATGAGCCCAAAAATGAGTAAGTATGGAGGAGATAGCGGAAGCTGCTAAGTGTCCGAATGATGCATTTCCAAAGATTGAATCCAAAAGCAAAGAGTCAAAATTACGTTAGCCTTCCACATAGCTAATGGTTACGAGAGGTCAAAAGGAGAGCGGGTCCAAAATCAGCTAAGTATGGAGAGAGAGTGCCAACTCGCCACATGTTTGTGGTCCTAAAAGTTAAGTGAGGCCATTAAAAAGTCTAAGATCCTACGAGGCTTCCACGTGTCAACCCGACGCTCCTTCAAAGGTAAAATCTTGAGTGGGTTTCTAAATGAGCGCGGAGCCTCCACTTGTCCGGTTTCATAAAGGGATATGGTCGGGGTTGAATAGTCAAAGTAGAGACAGGCCAACGGAGGGTGCCAAGTGTCAGCATGGTGCTAATTCAAAAGTAAGATTGGGGAAGGTTTCCAAACAAGTGTCAGGCCTCCGTGTGTCCCTAATCAGATATATGACCCCGCCGAGGAAAAGATTTAGCCAAAAATGAAAAAATTGAGTAATCTGCGGAAGAAGCCACGTGTCAGCCCAACGTAACTTCAAAAAACATATACAAAGGTTTCCCTCGGACATGCGCCAGCCCTCAAGATGTTTGATTTCGAAAAAGGGCCCATTTTCATAGTTGGTTCTGCCATTTTGTATGGACCCGATTCAATATTCAAATGGCCATATCTTTTGACTAGAAAATCATATTTGGGAGGGAGAAGACTTTTTGTAAACATCTCTACACCGTCTACACCATGGAAAATAAAATATCATTTTAGAAGGCTCTGGTAGGTGAAAAATGTGAAAACGCCTTCCGAGTGTCATTAACGTAGCATCGATCTCTTCACCTAATGAGATCTTTTTATGATATTTTAAAATCCCAACATAATATTTATAGGGAAAAAATAAAATAACTACATGTTGGAGAGAGATATAGGTATGTTCGGGGAAAGAATTTAGTGCTACCACTTCTATTACCACTATTTAATCATTAAGATCCAAAATGATCAAGATAGTTACCATATAATGGAGACTAATAGAGATCACTAAAATAATAAAGCACTTGTGGAGCATGGATGTAAAAATATATTTGATGTCTTATTTATTGACCCTTTTCTACATATAAATTAATTTAATGACATAAATATATCAAAAATGAAATGTAATGGAAATAAGAAGCATTATGATATTAAGATAAAAATGTTTTTATTTAAATTATTAGAAGCATCTTGCTTAGAGAAATGTACAATACAAAATATTGAATGGATATATTTTCCTCTTACATGTGCTCTCTATTCATACTACTCTAGTGAAAACAACTACTACTTTCCATGCACGTCGTAGAATTATAATTTAGCAATGGGGTGATGTAATAGGCATATGTATTAAAGATTTACTAAAAACACCAAATACAAATATAAGAGTTATGTCAATGGGGTGCTATCAAAAGTGAACTACCCCCTTCTAATAACAGGATTCTCATTATCAATCTTGCTCTATAGTTTGCATATTTAATTTACGTTTTTAATTTTTTCATGTATAGAACTTTCAGTATTCTACATGTCTTATTTGATTAAATAGAGAATTACTATTTATCAATATTATTATTAGATTCCATATATTGTTCTCCAACTTGTGGATTTACTTGAACATGTATGTATAGCTTAAATAAATATAGTTTATATCTTGCATGTCTCATGGGTTTCACATTGATAATTTTAACTTAAGACAATAGTTTTTGAAAATAATTTAAATTATATAATTAAATGTATTCATTACACAATAAATGATATAACTAATAGTATTGTTGTTATTTTAATATAACTATGTCATCATGCTTAAAATAGGTGTTGTTGATGCGTAATCACAACACCCCGAATGTTTTGCAGCTTGATGGGTTGAGACTCTCGGTGTGATTACATACATGGAGATTTTCCCAAAGTATGGGACTTTTCGATTGGGAAATATCTCTGGATGAAAGTCAGTTCCTATTCCTCTTTTTAGGTGCACATACAATTTACAAAGGAACTACTCTAAAACCTACTCTAACTTGCCAATGAGACAGGGTTACGAAGATGCTAGAAAATAGACATAAATTAACATAGGTGATGCACCAAAGGAATGTTGAACACCTACTTTGAAATTAAACACAAACCATTAAAAGTGTAATACAACCACCATGCACAGATAACCAGGATTGCAATGAGAGATCAAGAAGATACAATGAACATAAGAGAGGGTTGAAATCATCCACAGACTTATTTTTATTGCTCCAAGAATTTGATATAGTCCATTACAATGGCCAAGAGGCACAAACTTGCATTACAGTTTGAAATGGGAGGTTTGAACTCCAAAAATTCACTTATAGATCAGAGAAGAAGGGAGGGTGCAAGGAAAAATTGTCCAACCCTTAGAAAAATGCCCCTCCTTACAATATATAAGAAGAATTAGAGAAGGAGATAGAAGAAATCTGAATTCTTGCTTCAACCACCCCAAAATGCATTAAATAATCCTACAAAAATGATGGGTTCTACTGCAAAACCCATGCCTCCATGTACTCTTTCTTGTTGGGAAAGAAAGGAAGCCCATAACTTCATTATTGGGGTAGGTGGGAAGCCTGACACCTTCAAAAAGGAGGACTGAATTTCTTCATTTTCACTAACTTAGTCTCATAAATATTGAGATATCCGGTTGTATTTGAGTAGCGAGATGTCGATAGATTTCCAAAATGTCCCATTTTGTGCAAATTTGAGCTCCTAGTCAAAATTTATGGCCATTTGAAGGTCGAGGTGTCATTATGCAAAAATGGCGGGTTCTTGATCTGCCATTTTTTGGAGACCGAAATGCATGCAACCTCCAAAATCCCAAAATTTGGACATTCATAACTTTCCATTTCAGAGATTGAAACATTGTTCATCCACCAACATTTCTTGAAAGTTCGAAAGTTCAAAACTGAAAACACGAAAGTCTGAAATTTTGGACTTTCAGAATTCAAATTTTTAGACATTGTGCCATGTTTAGTCCAAATCCCCAAACCTACAAAGTCTAAAAAATGCCACCATGTTGACCACTGAAACCTATGTTGACCTCTGAAATCTGAAAGTCCAAAATTTCATACTTTCAGACTTCGTAATTTTGGACATTTTGGTCCCTTTTCCATTTCGCTACCGAGAGTTCCAAAACCCCGAATTCCACACCTCCAAAACTCAAAACCCAAAATTCCAAAATTTTAGACTTTCAAACTTTTAGATTTTAGGCTTTTTTCTCTCACCGAAATCCCAGAAATCCTCCCGCAACTGAAAGTACGAAGTTTCGGACTCTCGGAGTTTCGGAGTTTCAAACTTTTTCTCCATTTTTCCAACTTCGCACTCTGAGATCTCTCGAAACCACGAAACTTGAAAATCTAAAATTTATGACTTTCAGAGTTTTGGGTTTCAGAAACTTTTAACTCACCGAGATTTCTGAAAAGCTCCACCTTCTAAGTCCGAAAGCTGAATTTCGGACTTCTTCTTTTCCCAAAATCTCTACAACTTGCCCGGGCCTACTTTATCCTTATTCACTCAACTCCAAAATGTAAGCCTCCATGATTGAATGAACTCCTCCATTTTCCCTACTTGCAAGCTCTTTTTTGTCCAATTTTCCCAAGGGAAAATTGATAACAGTGTTAATAACAACAATGTGGAAGTAAGCATGTAACTATTGAAAAACTAAAATCTAATTTATTATACTAATAATGATAATGTGATTGGTATTAGTAGTTCATGGAAATGATTTATTAATCTATGTCATCATCTAGATGATGATTCAATTAATCAAACATTACATTATCATGAACCAATGATATTTAATAATTTATATTTATGCTAATACTTTAAATATATAGTTTCAATTCTCGTTGTAATTTTCTAGGAGTTTTTATCGTAGTTTTCTTCTCCACAAGAATAGGTATATACATGTTTCTAGAAACTTTGGATTTTCTCTTATTAGCAATTTTAACCAATGGTTGGTGTTGGTGCTCAAGATAGTCTTGCCCCATTTATGCCTTTGAAAATTTGTTGATTTCTGACCTCTCTGTCATTGTCTCCTTCCCGTGTTGTGCTTGGTTGGTCTTATTGCCATTTTTAATCTGCTCGGGTCGAAGATCATGTATGGGTCCATATTTGTCTCATTTTTCCTTTGTTCCTCGAAAAGCTCTATATTTTGAGTTTCCCATACTATGTTCCCTCAAAACTCACATTTTCCGTTCTCTTTATATTTCACAATCGGATTTTTGTCCTTGTCATTTTTGTCCTAGATACTTGAAGGAAAATAAATTGATGTGTCCCTAAGGAATGTGTTTGAGCCTTGTAACATTTCTAAGCTCTCTGTCCTTGAAGAAAATTTTGTTTTCGAGTGCTCAAATGGTCATTTTTCTATATTTTACGATTTAACGAGGCATGTCTCTCTGGTCAAATTTGCATCCTTGCATCAACAGGAATGTGGCATCTTTTTGGTTAGACATGGCTTGGCTGCATCAAAAATTCTATAAAAGGCCTCAACTTTGAAATGTGTCCACGTGGAGGAACGACGCTCATTTGGAGATCCAGTTTTTGTTTTGGCTTTGGAGTAGCATCGGGAAGACACGTGGAGGTTGGCAGGATGGAGACACGTGGAGGCTTTTGTTGGGTTTCCCATACTTAGTCTCTTTTCAAAAAAATTGGGAAATCCAGGACACATGGAGGGACGGTGCTCATTCGAATATATACTTTTTGTTTTTGCCTTGGAGAAGTGCCATGAGGACACATGGAGCACTCCACTCACTTTGTATTTTTGCATGAAATTTTCAATGGCTAAAGGAGACTTCCGTGGAGCTTGACAAGTGGCGCCTTCCACTGAGCTTCAGGCCTTCAAAAAAAATTTCCTAGAGTAGGACATGTGGCAAGCTTACACTCATTCGAGGTCTCAAATTTTTGGAACCATATCAAGGTGCACCATCGTGACATGTGGCAGTTTGAAAAATCAAAAGGGGAGAGGAAGCAGACCATTGGAGGCATCTTAAAATTTTTGCCTCTTTGTCTCAAAAGGGTTAAAATATCAAAAATAGCCCACAAGCCTGACAAAGGAAAAATTCAAAATGTGTTTATGGTCGAAGGGGCGGGAAGGCGGACCATCGGTGACAACTTGGAAATTTTGCCTCTTGCATGAAAATGACTCAAAGTATCAAAAAACCCAAGGGCCCAATGGAAAAGGTCAAAGCTTGCTCCAGTCAATGGTGGAGGTGTGGGCTTTTGGAGGAAAAGTGCGAATTTTTCCTTTTAAGGAAAAATGTGTTAAAGGCATAAAAGACTCGGGGTTCCGCTTAGGACCCACATTAGAAACTTGAAGCGGAAGGGCGGAGTCTGCAGGGAAACTTGTTAAATTTTCCTTTTTCCAAAAGAGAGTCAAATGGAATAATATTTTTGTGGTTCCTCTAGGACCCACCGAGGACACGTGTCGGCCTATTTAAATAAGCGGAGGTGAGGAGAAAAATGTAAAAATTTTACATTTTTTCAAAGCATCAAGAAAAGTCAAAAAGAAGCCCCTGAGCCTGTTTTTTAATCTTCCACATGGGCAGCACAAATTCAAAGTAAAGATCAATGGTAATGAGTGTCTAAATCTGATTTTCCCAGCATTTTTACTATAAAGCTCCTGGAAGTGTGATTCTTCATGATTTCTTTCTTTTTCCTACACGCCAAATAAAGGGGCAACTTAATTTTGATATCTAGAGTTTGGTGAGAGAGATCTAGAGACGTCTTTTGCCATTAAAATGGTCTAACTATCGGGCTCAATCTAGTTTTCCATTTTTATTCTCCCGAGCATGCAAGGAGCTGGATTTCACATATTAGGGGCGGAAGTGGTTGACAAATGGGTGGAAACATGATTTTCTTGAGGAAGGAATTGAATGTGGGAGATATTCGAAGAGATTTTCCTTGGGCACCTAGTAAGTTCTTGCAGATATGATTCTAGGAATCATGATCCTGATCATGGCCACAATGCTAGCACTCAATGTCTAGATTTTTGGGGAAAAGGGGTCTGTTGTAAATGCTATAAATGGCATGAATTCATCATGTAAATGGTTGGGAGTTTTTGGAGAAATCGGGACTAATTTTTGTAGTAGATAAAGCTTGAAAGAGCCCATCCTTTTTGAGAAGTCGTCTAAGTAGCTTGTATATCTCTTTTTGTGTCAAATTTAATCATGTCAAAATGGTGCAAGTGCAAGTGTACAACCATTGACAAGATTTGAGATTGTTTCGGAAACTTTCCCTTCTTTGATAATTTGATAAAACTTGGGGTATTCTATGTAAATCTTTGAGAAAAGTGTATTTATTTCATCTCTCGAATTCATGTAATTTGATTTTCTTGTTTCTATTGCAATCTTGTACAAAATATGGTCCAATCACATAGCTATTAGTCCTTGTGATAGTTTAGTGGCATCTAAAATTTCATTTCTTGGAATAGCTTTAAATGCTGGGAGTGGGATAAACGGTTTAAAATCACTTTTCTTTCATTTTGTTGATAGAGATTATATGTAAGCCTCTAGGTGTACCTCAGGCATGATTTTGTTTAAATATTGGTGCTTTATTAGGTTCTCTAACTCGAGCCTTTGTGATAGAATCCCACAGGTTGTGTGAAAGAGTGCTAATCTGGGCCTTCATTGAAGCACATATTCTAGTTGAGGAAACAATTTAACTTTTGGTGGCATTTTGTTGACTGAATCTTTCCATCTTACATGAGCTCTCAAGGATCTAGTGCGTCAAGTCCCATCCTGTCTCCCCTCCCACCAAAAATTTATTTAACAACATTTAATCCTACCCATACTACCCGTATTTTTCTCTGTATACCCACACAAGACCAAAATCCATTTACTAAAGTATGTAGAAAAATCAGGTTTCCAAATGTCTTTAGTAACCTTTGCCTTGTTGTGAAGATATCCCCACAATCTAGAAGTGACAACTCGAGAGAGTCAGGTTTGGTGTGTTGATCATATTTTCCCCAATGTCTTCTCTATAAAATTTATGCAAAAGAAAGGTATCTGTATCTCCTTTCAAATAATAGAGGTTACAAAATAGGTTCTCTTACCTTGCTTGAAAGGCACAACCTAAAATAGTTAGGATAAGATCACATCCTTTTATGGTGTTATCCATCTCTCCAAAAATCCAAGTAAAAAGGGACAATTAGATTTTCTCCCCGGCTACAAAATGACATATATTTATGATCTATCTACTTTTAAGCTCCTGTTGAACTGTGTGTTGTTAGTTGGCTTGAAAAGGAGAACAAATTTTGATACCAACATTAGTGACGCCACTACTAGGGACATTATGATAAATTTCATACTCGGACTCGGTAAATGTTTCTTGTATTATCTAAAGTGCCATAAATTTATTTAAAATATCATCCCGTGTTTGGGCTTGTAACAAGTTTCAAGTTAAGTGTTGTGAGCAACTTTTCCAGTCTCTACAAGTTTTGCATTGATATTCATTGACAAATTTGTGTAAAGTAAGGTCAGATCTAGCATTTCCAGTTTATAAGTGCTGATGTAGACATTTGACAAAACGTTGTTAGTGAATTTGCACAACTAAGGTGGAAATCCTTCGTGGTGACTCCCTGTTGATTTGATTCTCATAAGGATCAGTGTCTTAAACCTCTGTCAAGTAATATTTGTTTCTAATATTTTCAAAGATGGAAGGAAGAATATCTTTCTTTGCTAGGGATCATGCTAGGACATTGTTTCCTGAGTTAGGAAAATCAAAGTTGGAAGGAAGAAGATCCTAGAAAGTTGTGGGAGATCAGAAGGCAAGAAGGGGGATCTCCATTGATGAAAGTGATCAGCCTATCATTGAATACTGCCATTCAAGTGACACTCGAATTAGGTAGCCTCTTTGTGGAATTAAATTCTCTAGTTGGAGAAGGGCCTACATTTGATTTTGAAAGATTTGCTTCACATTCGCAACTATCTTTTCTGAATTTGATAGGGATTTCAAGAAGCAAGGCCTTTAGAGGGTGTCAATTTTGAAAGCTACACTCCTATGTTCCAAGGACCTCTCGCACCTTGTCAATTTGTCACCCCTGCAAGATCACCTCCTCGAATCAATATGGCTCAACCCCCACCTGGACCCACTTTGTTATAAACACCTTTGGACCTATAAATTTTGTGGGAATGGTTGGTTATCAAAATGTAGTACCTCAAGATGTAAGGAATAGACTTCCAAAGTTCCAGGAAACAATGCCATAAGCGGTGATCAAGCATCTAAAGTTCTTCCTCAATATGATGGAAGAATTTGAGATTGAACATAAAGATGTATACATCAAATTGTTTGTTCAAACTCTAGAAGAGGATGCAAGGGACTGGTACAAAGCATGTTACCAAACAACTCTATTGATTCTTGGGCTGAGATGAACAATGCATTTATATTGCAATATGGTATTAGGACTGACCCTAGGTTTCTTCTATTAGATTTTGAAAACATCAAGAAGAATCCCAATGAGTTAGTACATGATTTCAACATAAGGTTCAACAAGACCTTGAGGATATTTCCTATTAGGATCAAGCCATGTGATGAATCATGTTTGATCAAGTACATAGATGCATTTGATAAAAAGGCTATTTATTACTTGAGGGACAAGAACCCTACCAATCTAAGGCAAACATTCACTATGGCCCTAGAAATATAGAATAATATAAAGGCAATAGGAAAACCTCCTAAGAGGGATGGTGTGAAGCTAACTAACCCAGAAAGCCTCAGACAAGCAAGGCTACTCTGATTTAGAAGAAGTTGTGAAGAATTTGACAGGGGTCACGAGGATATTTCCTACAAACTAGCCCAAGCCGAGAAGGAATTGGTCGAGTTCACAAGGACAACAAAAATAACAAGGCCGGGATAGATTTACAAATCATCAAAGAACTGATGATAGAGGTAAAGGCCCTATTGGATTTGGGAATAGGCAGCCCCAAGGTAGAGAAAATAGAATGGTTCTTGATCCTTTGGCTGCTAGAGTTGTTGTTGTGGAAGAGACAGAAGTCATTGATTGGTGTGACAAATGTTTCATGCCCCATGCTCCTTGTGAAGAAGATCAGCAAGAATAAAAAGAAGCTTATGATGACAATGATGATGATGTTTACATGATGGGTTGCTCCGCCAAATCACAATAAGGGGCAACCTCAACTGAGGTTATAAGTGCTAGAACTAATGCCACAAATGGGAATTTGCATTCATAGGGTACCTTCTCATATTTTAGAAGTAGATGATGTACAAGATTTTGAATTTCCCAATAATGACTTTGAATATTTAAGGGATTTATTAATAAAAAAGTATCTTTGGAGGATTGCCATCTAAGGAAGATAGGTAGTTTTTAATGAATGTTGTTATTGCCTGGAGAAGGAATATAACACAAGAAGTAGGGTTGTCAAAGGTGTAGGGCCTCAAGCCAAGCCAAAATCCCCCTTACTTTCAAACATTCCTAAAGAGGCTCCTAGGAAAGATGCACCTACCAAAGGCCCTGCAATTCCAAGCAAAAATCATACCCCTCCTCATGCTCAAGCTATCAAGAGTCATGTACCACCTAATGAGTGTATTAGCCTTTCTTCCAATGTTTCCTTGCCCAAGAATGTCCCATATGACATTGCCCAAGTTTAAAGTCAAATCAAAGTATCTATTCTAATTGTTGAGTTGCTTAGGATTCCTGAGCACAAGAGGAGAGCATTTGAATACTTGGGATTGAGTGAAGAGAAGACTACCCAAGGAAGAAATGTGAACATTGTTGAGAATCCTCCAGTCATTAAAGAGTCTAAGACACCATCGGCAAAGATCGGAAGAGCTATCCGAACTACCCGAGGTTTATCTAGGGACATATTTGGTAGAATCTCAGTGGAATGTGGATCCATTATTCACCACTTTGATCATCAAGGATAGGTTTCTCCACAACTGTATGTTTGACTCGGGGGCATCATGCAATTTCATGCCTTTGGAGGTCATGAATGAGCTGAATATTAAAGTAAAAACAACATATGGGAAGTGCACTACCATGGACTCCATAGAGGTTCCAGTAGTGGGATGTGTGAAGGGTTTGGTGGTGCAGCTTGCATCCTACCTGTAAAAATTTGAAACTTGATGTTGTCATAATTGATTGCCCAGCCAAGTGGGGTATGTTGTTGTTAAGAAAATGGGTTGCAAGTGTTGGTGGGAGTTTCCAAATGGACATATCTTATGCCACCATCCTAGTTGGACATGTCTTGAGTAGGTAGGCTCTCCTTACACCCTGTTGTTTGAGGGAGCTTGCTCCAAATTTGGAAATGGTGTCGGTGTTGTTTTGATTTCTCCAAGTCGAAAGGTTCATTTTTTCCTTCAAATTTAACTTTGAGTGCACTAACAACATTGTTGAGTATGAGGCACTTTGTTGTTAGGTTTAAGAATTGATTGGAAGTATGGATTCGAGGACATCATTTTCAAAGGGGACTTAGAGTTAGTTTTCAAGAAAGTGAGAAAACTATATGCTTTGCAAAGAATCAACGATGAAACAATACAAACATGTAGTTTGGGATTTCATTGAGATGTTTGACTCTGTTCAATATAGTGCATTATGATAGGGAATTCAATGACTTGGAAGACAATCTTGTAGTGTTGGGGTCCTAATTTGACAATTCCGTAATGTCCCCTTATTGTGAATATGAGGTCGAGGTATTAAAAAGACCCTCTGTCCTCGACAATATAAAACACCGGCAGTTTTCGATGATGATGCTCAAATCGAGAGATTTCTATAGAACAGAGGCGAATTTTCTAATCAAAAGATTAATTGGGAGCTAATGGTATGTACAACAGAGGGCGAGGAAACCTTATTTGGCAAAGGCATCATCTAGCTAAAGACCAATACCATTCCTAGAGGACTGGTTTCTCTTGAATCAAATTTTGATAATGTTGGTAGCATTATTAATAAGCATATGGCAGCCTTCGGGGATGTTGAGGAGCATGACCTTGGCACAGAGGAAAGACCAAGGAAGATTTGGTTAGGAAACAATCTCAAAGAAAGAGAAAAAGAAGTCATACATCCAGTTGTTAAAAATACCAAGATTGCATGGCCTGGACCTATTCTAAGCTCAAAGCATATAGAGAAGACTTGTTCCAAAGCATGAGATTCCCTTGGAGCTCAATGCAAAACCATTCGATGAGAAATGAGAGGACAATTAATCCTCTCTTATCTCTCAAAATTTAAGAAGAACTGAAGAATCGAGAGATGGAGGGATTATCCATCCCACAAGGTATTCTTCTTGGGTCACCAACCTAGTGCTAGTAAGAAAGAAGAATGGTGACATTAGGTTGTGTGTAGATTTCAGGAATCTAAACAAGGCCTCAATGAAGAACAACTATCCTTTACCTAACATGGAACACATGTTGGAGATGGTGATTGGTTCTAAGTTGCTCTCTACCTTAGATGGCTTCTCTGGTTATAACCAGGTCATGGTAAAAGAATCAGAAAGGATCAAGACAACCTTCACTACTCCATGGGGAACATATGTGTATGTCAAGATGTCATTTGGTTTAATGAATGTTGGAGTCACTTTTTAAAGAGAAATGGATGTTGCTTTTTCTGATTACATCAATGAGTTTATTGTTGTTTACCAAGATGATGTAACAATGTTTTCAAGAAAGAGAAGTGACCATTTGTTGCACTTAGAGAAGATGTTAATAAGATCTAGGCAATATGGCATCTCACTCAATCCAAAGAAAAGACATTTTGGAGTGCAGAAGGAAAAGTTGCTAGATCACATTGTGTCACAAGAAGGAGTAATGATTGATCCAGAAAGAGTGGAGGCCATTGACAAAATCCCAATTCCAAGAACCAAGAAAGGAATTCAGTCCTTCTTTGGGCGAGATAAACTTCATTAGAAGGTTTGTATCAAACTTTCTTTGAGTCGACCATACCAATCACATCCATGTTAAAGAAAGACCAGGTCATGAAATGGGAGGAGGCTGCCATCCAAGCTTTCGATGGAATCAAAGAGGCATTGAAGCATGCCCCTACTTTGGCAGCCCCAAATTATAAGAAACCTTTCCAGATGTTTTCCTTTGCTTCAGAAAACACTATTTCTTTTGTCCTGTTGCAGAAGGATAATGAAGGGGATGAGAGGCCAATTGCCTTTTTCAGTAAGGCACTGCAAGGGGCGAAATGAAATACACCATCATGGAGAAGCGAGGCATTTTCCTGTCAAAACAACGAAGGTTTTCAAGCCTTATATTCGAAGTTCAAAATTTTTTGCTTATGTTCCCCATACCATTGTTAAAGACATCTTAGAGAGAGATAAAGTGGTGGAAAGGTAGTTCTTGCTCATCTTTTGGTCTTGAAACTTGCAAGGAAGCATTATGGAGCTCTCCTTTCAATTATTTAAGAGGATTAGTTATATGGGTGAGTGGAAAAGTTTAATGGTCCTTTAACAAGTCTAAGAATGAGCCTAAAGACCTAATGTCGGGAAGACAAGATTGAGAAAAAGGGGTTTTCACTAGGACTTCATCCTTGAAACTTTGTAGACCAATAAAATATGATAATGGGTATTGGGATATGTTCTTAGTTCATTGAAACCTCCGGATCAAAATTTTCCTAGGAAAACTCTTTGACTAGGGATACTAAAGATAAGCTTGAGTAGTGGAGAAGAAGGTAATGGAAAGCTGACTTTCCTTATGAGTGGAAGAATAAGATTTGGTAAAAGCACAAGGGTCCTAATGGGTACCCAAATCAGGTTCAATTTTGTCTTGGAGCTTTATCAATTTCGGAACCAATTTCAACGATAAACATTACCTTTAAGAACACAAGAAGACATGTTTGGTAAGGTATAGAAGTTTGAGTTTTTCTCTTATTTTGATTGCATTGAGGTTATTGTTACATGGAATTAGGAATATGAAGTAGGGTACCCTAATTGCACAATCCAATTTGGGCTATAAATACTAAATGTGCACGTTTGAAGGGTTTCTTAACTTGAGAAAGTAAGCAAATTTTGCAAGCTTAAAGGGCATTTTTGTGATATGTGGACTAAACTAAGCTTGTTGATTGATTAAATGGTGTTTTTATCTCGTATCCATTACATCATGGAAAACTACACAATCTCAAATATTTGTAATTTCAATTCAATATCATGATATTTTTGGTAATTTTAACTAATGGTTGTGAGCCTTACAAAAGATAAAGATTGCCCTTACTTGAATTTACGTATATGAATGTAGGATAATGTTTGTAACTAGTATTGAAGAAAAATGCTCTCACTTTTTTTGGTACAAACACGAGCATTCTTCCACAATATTCTTGGTTTACAAATATATCCTTTTTAGAGCACAATGCTTATCTAATTTACACTTACATATCTTGTCAAGTGCGCAAACCCTTCTCTATATTCCTCCACTCCTTTTCCAAATAAGCCATTTTTCCATTGATTGGAAAATAATCCATATGGATAAAATCTCTTCCTCACTTTTAAAAAAATTTCTAAGTTCACTACTCTTTTAGCTACCCCTTCAAACAAATAACCTCCACATTTTCCCCAATGTAATCCTCCTCTATACTTTTCAATTACCATATTTTGGATCTCCTCGAATACATCTTCATTCCATTAAGTGTCCCGGCCTCTCGTTGGTGGTAACTTAACAAATCCATTGACACCATATCCTCTTTAGGTCCTAAGTATGCCTCATATTTTTAATAGAGCATATAAGTATGTCTTGTACTTGACACATTTTTTAGGATTCAAATCCCTAAATTTTTAATATCTTTTGATTACATCGATAAAATGTGACATTGGTACTCTCACTTCCACACCGAAGGACAAAGTGGTATGCGCATGACGATCATAGGAACAAATAGTATCATTTTATCCAAAATTTTAGGGAAATCATAGTTATTACTCTTGTTTCCTTAACATCCTCCAAATGATCGCATGCGGTGATTGAAACCGACAACAAGGTAACCCGTGAAATGTGATCCATCGTTTACAAATCTATTCCCTAAAGCCACCGATGAAATTGATTGACGTTCAAGTACAACCTTGCATATTCCATCCAAGTCCTCTCTAAATCGTAAATCATCATCTAAATGACAAATAAATTGACATTATAGTTATTTAATCAAAAACATCACAAAATAATTCATATCTAAGATTATAAAATTGAAATAAACACTTATAAGACAAATAAACACTATTCAAGAAAATGAGGCAAAGATAAGCATGAAAAATAATTTTATGGAATGGAAAAAGAAAGAAGAGCTAACAATAAAATATATATGAAAAGTCAAAAAGTGTTCATATGACCATCAAATTTGACTAGAGTACTTCGATAAAGATCAAGTACTAATATAATTAATAAATAAAAATTTAAACATACTTCAATAACTAATACAGATACATAAAAAAATTCAATAAACAATCATAATAAATAAGTGTTTTATTTCACAAAATTTATTTTAATGAAAGATTAACATTTTGATTTTTTTGGTTTGTGTATGTTATGAAGGTACATGTTGCTCTTTTCAACTCAATATTCGATAGAGGGATAGTTGACTTTTTGGGATTTGTATGTGATAGAGATATGAGGGATTTGTTCTATACTAGAAGTCACCTTCTCCTCCTTTTATTTAGTGTAATTTGACTTATATGAAGAATTAGTCAAAATAAGTAGAGCTTACCATAAACAGAAAAGAATGAAAGCCCAAAGACACAGAAAGCTCCATAATAAAGGAAATGAAAAACATAATGACAAACATCAGCAAATAAAAAATCGGATAAAATTTCACGTGCACGAAACTATAAAGAAAAGAATATCATGAAATTAAAAGCAGGGGAAATGACGGAGTGAAACCAGACATTAACAAACATTTTTTTCAACGGTTAAAAAATAGTAAAGGATTTAACTCACAATGATACGCAGCTATTTCGATGTCGATTAACCCGTGCGTCTTCCCCATTTAACAGGAACATCAACAGGAACACCATATTTCTTCATATACACTGCCTTCCCGTGGAGAGAACCCATTCTATATCTCCAAATTCGTAAGTCCTCAGGAAACGCTCGGCCTCTGTTTCAAGATCTGTATCATTTTCCACAGATATCGAAACAGAGCGCTTGAACAATGGCTGCAAAGCGAAGGTTATTTCCGAAATGGCTCCGAGAGTGCTCGAGAAATTGACTATTAAATATTACCCTGATTATAGAAGGTTAAACCTTTTTGTAACCATTTTAGATTATTTGTAATCATATATTATAAGGAAGGGATTTCTTGCAAGGAATATGTTAGTCTGCATAGCAAATGTAATATTAAATTATTTTCCATTTTACATTTTATTACATCGAAGTCATTCCCCCAATGGGAAAGGTTTATTCAGTCCTTCACGTCACTATGTTAAATTTGATGGCTTTTTGCCTGTTTTTTTGGGTTTAGCAGATTTAGTGTTTTTAGCTTTGCCACCTTTCACGGGTTGCACTTCCAATATCTTCTCATGCATCGTGGTCACGAATTCTACTACCGTAATTGTAATTGGCGTTCAAGATTCGAATTCTAAGGCATAATAATAACTCATCTACACATGTTGCTGCTTCCACTGAGACCATTCCTTTTAAAAAAATTTATAGATGAATTTGAGGAGGCATAAATTCCGTGTGAGTGATAAATATTCCAAAGGCCTAGTGAAGCAAATATGCAATCCTTATCCATATCTAGATATGAATCAGCGGCGAGATTTAGAAATGTAAAAAGGGAAAGAGTTCTGAAACATGTTTTATGATCGTTGGTTCGATGTTGTACCAATCTAGTATTGCTGGGAATGACAACTACTACGTGGGAAGGACAACAAGCGTAAGAAAATTTGGTCCTTTTGTGGGAGATGAAGTGATAAGTTTCACAACCACTATGACAGGACTAATATTTTTGTACAAAATTCGAGAGATAGAAGAGATTAAATTGAGGGCGGTATTACGAGCACTTCCTCCGAATGAGAGTCCAACCTTGGAGGAGAAGATAAGAGGGTTGGATGGTCGGGACGTTATTGATCAAAGGACAATGGAACCTATCTTCGAGATCATATATGTATAGTTTGATGCCACTTCTCTAAACATAGGAAAAGTAGTTGTTGGTGCTCAATTTGATCTAACCCCGTTTGTCCTTGAAGTTCTTCTGGCCATGGGCTCTATCATCTTTCTCGTCTCCTTGTATTGATGCATTAAAACTATGTCCTCCATTTGATTGCCATGATCATTCCCTTCCATGGTCGAGGATCACTTAAAAGTCCATAATTTGTTTCTCTGTCTATGTGAAGGATTACGTAACTTGGGTGAAAAGTTGGGTTTTTTCCTCCATTCTATTTTTCATAGTCATGTTTTGTTTTCCCTGTCATTTTGTCCCAAATATCTGTGGAAACGTGATTAGATGTGACTTGGAGGATCACATTTGGGCATTATATCATTTCCAAACTCTCTGACCATGAAGAAAGATTCATTTCCGGGCTCAAATGGTGATTTTCCTGCTTTTTACGGTTTGACGTGTGGTTTTTCTTGTCAAATTTACATCTCAGCATCTGTGGAAACGTGGTAGGCCAACACTTGTTTGGGGCCTCCACTTTTGGGGACCATCTCAAAATGTGCCATTAAGACACGTGGAGGTTTCCACTACCTTGACCGAACTTAGAAAAATTTTCATGCAAACCAATTTCAGTTTTGGATGACCGTGGACACGTGGAAGGTGGCGCTCATTTGAGGATCGACTTAGGGTCCCACCTTAGTAGTTGCACCTAGGGAACATGTGGCGGGATGGTGCTTGTTTAGGGTCTCCACTTACGGGCGCCATCTTAAAGTTGCGCCAGGGAGACACATGGAGATTTCTGCGGCTCTATTCATACATAGACTTTTTTAGTGACTTTCTACGGCACGGGACACGTGGAGGGACCGCGCCTATTTGAGAGTTGACCCCTTCTAAGTTTTATTATGAAGAAGCACCGGGAGGACACTTGGAGGCTTCCGCTCAATCTGACCCTGCATGGACTTTTCAACGGCCAAGGAAAACTATCTCAGACCCTAGACACATGGCGCCTTTCATTGATACTTAACTTTTCAATGACTCTACCAAATTGAGACACGTGGTGAACTGTGCTTGTTTAGGTCTCCGCTTTTGAGGACCATGCCAAAGGTGCGCCAAGGCGACACGTGGTGGCTTAGTTAGCTCCTTTTTATTGATACTTTTCAAAGACCAAAAGGTGTTTTTCTTGGGCCCAAGGCACGTGGAAGGCCCGCGGTTATTTGGAAACTGTCTTTGTACCTCACCTTTGTTATTGCACCAAAGGAACATGTGGATGGCTACAAACTAAAGTTGAGAAGGGGAAGAATCAATGGTTGTTATCCATTGTGTCTATTTTTTCACCATTTTTGCTCCAAGACTCCTCGGGACGTGAATATTCATTTTTTCATCAATTTTTGATGAAATTCCTTATTGCTTTTGTCTAAAGTGTCATTGAATGGATTTAAAATTTAATTTGTGAGTCCAAGGATTTGTATTGTCGATATTTTTAAATTGCAATTGCTCGTGCACTGCAAAAATGTGAATACCAAAGAAGCTAGATACAAGACAAAGTTATAGATGGAAGAGAGGGAAAAGGATGAAATGATTAAGGTGCAGGCGCAAAGGATGAAAAAGTGTTGCCTCGGGCGAAAAGGATTACTGTCGAGATCCAGGTTGTGTAGAGCCTTCGAAAATGATTTGAAAGGGGATTTCTTACATGACGAGAATCATAATGATTAGAAGGATTGTCGGATGGTTTTGGCATGGCATCCTAGTCATTAGTTGAGGGCCCAAGAAACATGATCAATTCATAACTGGTCCACCTGGCAGCTTTCGCTTCTGAATTTGTTAAACATGGTTTTCTTAGGCAAAGTGGTAGCAAGAAAAAGTCCCTCGAATATTCCTCTTTTTGGGGGAAAAATTTGGGATGAATGAAATGTACAAATTCAATGAGAATACTCTTGCAAATGGTTGGGGGTTGAATTCTTGAGAGAAAATTTGAGAAAATTCATCTTCCTGAGAGACAAATTCGAGATGACCTGTCAATTTCGTTTGTGTTAGATTTTCTATCACGTCAATTTGGTTACAAGTGTACAGCCATTGACAAGCTCTGAGACTTTTCCTTGTAAATTTCTCCTACTAATGAATCTAATCAATTTTGAAATCAATTTGTGTCCATCTTGGAGAAATTAGTGTCTACTTTGTTTCCAAATTCCTGCAAGTAGTTTTACTCATTCCTATTGCAATCTTACATTGAAATATTTGTGAAATCACACAAGATCTCATCCCTATGACAATTTAGTGGCATTTGCAATTTCATTTCAAGAAGAGCCTTCATCCTATGATGAGATAAACAAATTTAAATTCATTGCATTGTCATTTGTTGATAAAGATTGTTTGTAAGTCTTTGGGTGTACCTTAGGTGTGATTGATCAAATATTTTGGTGTTTAATTGAGTCTTTTAACTCAATCCTTCATGTTATATTCTCAAAGGTTGTGTGAAAACATGTTGATCCGGGCTGCATTGAAGCACACCTTGTGGTTGAACGCGTCTTAACTATTCTGAAGCTTTATGTTGTTGAGTTGTCCATTGTTGTGAAGTTTCTCAAAGATTTGGTATAATCATCTTTATCCTACTCAATCTTCCACCAAAATCATTCAAAAACCATGAATCCATCCTGAAATACCCCTTTTTTGCCCTGTATATCAACAAAGGAACAAAATCTATTTACTAAAATATGTATAAAAATTAGGATCTCATAATGCCTTCAAGAATCGTAGCCTTTTTTTTGAAAGTGTCTCCATCTTTTAGAAGTGAAGACTCTTAAGAGTTAAATTTTGGAGTATTGATCATACTTTCCCAAGGTTTTCTTCATAAAATTTGTGTAAAGAAGGATATCTCCATCTCCTTCATCAAACAGAGGTTACAATACGAGTTCTCTCACCCTGGTCAAAAGGCATGGCCTAAAGTAGTGAGGATAGATCAAATCCTCTTGAAGGTGCTATCCATCTCTCAATAAACCCGAGTGACAAAGGGCCAATTAGATCTCATCCCCGAATACAAAACGAAACACATTATGATCTATTTTCTCTAAGCTCCATGTCAAATCGTGATCTTTGCTCAACTTGAAAAGGAGAACAAATTTGGATATCAACAATAGGAAAGCCATGTGCGACACTCATATATGTATGTGTATTCCTCTCAAACTCTCCATCACTCAAATAATTATGTGTATTGGTTCCATTGCTAGAATTTACACTACATCAAAGCCCTTCCATCCTCTCTTGTTCAAGATGATACCAAAAATAAATGATAGAAACCCTCATCTCAGTTATTTCTAGGAATTATTTGTGTGGGGAAGGAGTCACGCGAATCATCTCAATTCTTTTTGGAAATTATTTGTGTGGGGAAGGAGTCACGCGAATCCTCCCCGTGATCCTCATCTCAATTCTTTTTGGAAATTATTTGTGTGGGGAAGGATTCATAAAAATCCTCCCAGTGCTTTTTCGATTTTGTAGCAGTTGTAGTCATGTGTTTGATTTCTCTGCTCAATGTCTATTGTAATAGGAAGCACCCTGAAAAGCACACCACTACAACTTCAACGCTTGGTAAGAAATAAGTAGAGGCTCATGCCTCCACATAAGTGCCATTGATTCTATCTTTCAGAGATCTTTTTGGGCACAAGATCATTCAACTAAGGATATATTTTGGGTAATGGAGAAAGGGGTATTTTCTTTAAGGGAACCTTGCAGAATGGCTCCTCTATGGTAGTAAAAATATTTTCCCTATTTTGATTGTCCATGCAAATCATAGAAGGAAAATTCTCAAGGAAATTAGGATTTTGAGCAGATTAAGAAATCCCACATTGGTGCTCCTCAAAGGTTGGTGTGTTGAAAATGTTGGAACTGTTGGGATTAAACCGTATAATAGTGTTGCACATATTTATAATCAAATAAAGCATACAAGCAATAAATGCGAAATAACCGAGAAGATAAAATAAACAAGATAAATATTACACTGCATTTAACATGGTTCACCCAAATGTGGGCTATGTCCACCAAGAAACGACCAATATTATTATTCAAAGTGCTTTATAAAAGGAAATATAATGAAGATCTATTGTCTTCCAACACCTCACGGGATGCTCAATTTTTTTCCCTCACTCACCTACTCTTTCTTGCTCACTAAGAACACTTACATGCAAAAAAATTGCTATATATATATATATATATATATATATATATATATATAATTTTCTTCTTACTTACCATCATACAATGCATACATACATACCTACGTGTGTGTGTGTGTGTGTGTGTCTATATATATATATATTAATATATATATTATATATATATATATATATATATTATAATAATATATATATATATATATATTCTATATATATATATCATCAAAAACTATGCCTTTAAATCAATAAATCATATTTAAAATAATACATTTATTCTAATTTCATCAAAAACAAAAACAGCGTATCGCAGTGTAACATGACTCGACCTGGGAATGACTAACTAATCTCGAATGATAATGCTCGGTTATACCTAACCTATTCTAACAAATTTCAGTTACATCCTCGATGAATGCTTATCGTAACCAATAACATGTAAAAGTATTTTTCTTGTGAAGCAATTAAGCTCCATATTAAACAATCTCCCACTTGGAGATCAATTGATGCATGGTGCTTGTGTATCACCATCCTTGGTTAATTTTCCTTGGCTTGTTTCTTCCTCTTCAATTCTTAAACTTGAAGACCAATAGAAGTGGAGTGAAGCTCCAACTTCTCCCTTACCAATGGCTTCATTAGCATGTCCATAGGGTTCTCATCCGTATGGATTTTATCTAACTTTAGTTGTCCAACCTCCAACACCTTCCAGATGAAGTGATACCTCAACTAAATATGTTTCATTCTTAAATGAAATGCTGAGTTCTTTTCCAAATGAATCACACTCTAACTATCACTGTATAATCTATAATCCTCTTCCTCCTTACCCAACTCTTACTTGAACACCGCTCATCCATATCATCTCCTCATTGTTAGCTTCGTAGCTGTGACATACTCTGCCTCTATAGTAGACAAAGTCACAACCTTATGCAATATTGAAATCTAGCTAATGTCATGTTCCACCTCATCGTGAAAATATGTCTAGTGGTGCTCGCCCTGCAATCCAAATCTCCAATCATATACGAATCAACATAAACATGTAAAGAAGTATTTGATCATCCATAGCATAACTTCATGTCGGATGTCCCTCTCAAATATTTGAGAATCCATTAGACAACTTTCCAATGTTCTTTACCTAGATTATCCATAAACCTACTCACAACTCCCACTGCATGTGTAATATCTGGTATAGTACAAGCCATGGCATACATAAGACTTCATACTGTTGAAGCATAGGGAACATGTGCCATGTACTCAACCTCATTGTGTGATGAAGGACACTGACCTTCACTCAATTTTATGTGTCCAGCCATAGGTGTACTCACAGGTTTTGATTTTTGCATATTAAACATTTCTAGCACATTAATGATATAAGCCTCTTGAGACAAATACAACTTCTTATTTTTCCTGTCTCGGTGAATTTGCATGCCAAGCATTTTCCTTGTAGCTCTCAAATCCTTCATTGAAAATGTGTGAGCTAACCTTTCTTTAAGTTTACTAATGTCCTGTATACTAGATCCTACAATCAACATATCATCCACATACAATAACAAAATAACATAGCTCAAATTTTCAAGCTTTCTAAAATAAACATAATGGGTGGATTCACATCTCATATAACCATGCTCATGCATAAAAGCATCAAACCTCAAATACCATTTCATTGGAATTTGAGCCCATATAGGATTTTTTATATTTTCACACAAATTTCTCCTAACCCTTGACTTCATAACCAAGCGATTTACATATAAATTGCTTCCTCAAAATCAACATGAAGGAAATCTGTCTTCACATCTAGTTTCTCTAAATGCAAATCTTCTCGCAACTAATCTCAATACACTATGAATAGAAGTCATCTTAACAACAAGATAAAATATTTCACCAAAGTCAATACCTACTTTCTATGTAAATACCTTTACTATAAGCCTTGCCTTGTATCCTTTCTATCCACCTCTTCTTCCTTGATCCTATAAATCCACTTGTTCGCAATGTTCTCTTACTGCACTTTGCAACTTAATGAAATCCCATGTGGTTATGTTCCAAAGAGTCCATCTCCTCATCCATGCCATGCTCCCATTGGACGTGGGTATTATCTGCATTGCTTCCTCAAATCTCTACGGTTCATCATTATCGGTGAAAATAAATAAAATAGAGAAGGTGTAAATATTTATGGAGGTTTTCTTACCCTTTGTGACCTTCTCACAGGAGTTTGGGGTACTTGAGGCTCAATCTAGATCTCTTGGACATTTGTATCCTAAATCTATCAGTGACTGATGTTGGTCACCTCTAACCAATGTCGGTTCTATTAATTGATTCCGGTTCGAATCTTTTGTAACTAATAGCGGTTCTACTGACCGATGTCGGTAAGGGGAAAACCAACACCATTTATTGTGTAACCCTATAGGCAATACTTTTAAATTTGAGAGTTCATTTTCATTCACAAACTTCTCAACCGGTTCATCCTTGGGTACTAAAATTTGATCCTTGTACATTCTCTTTTCATTCCATTCAACATCACGAACCCTAATAATGTTAGAATTCTTTAAATCCCAAAAACGGAAACCGAAATCACCAAATCCATAACCAATGAAAGTGCATCTCTTGGATTAACAATCCAAATTTTTTCTATTTTCCTTATCAACATGCACAAAATATTCTGAACCAAAAAATTTAAGAAAAGAAATATCTACCTCTTTTTTGGTCCAAGCTTCCTCTTGTATTCCTCCATCTAGTGAACTTGAAGGCCCATGGTTAATCAAATATATCATTGTATCATTGCTTCCACACAAAACTATAAGGAAGTCTATAATATATTCTCATACTTCTAACACGTTCCATGATTTTCTTGTTCATTCTTTCTACAACACCATTCTCTGTGGTGTTCTTAGAACTATTCTTTCTCTACGTATCTCATTCACTAAATAATAATCATTGAAATCCTTGCTACAATATTCACCACCATTGTTAGATCTAAGGCACTTCAATTTAGAATTTGATTCATTCTCAACAAGGGCTTTCCATCTTTTAAAAGTCTCAAAATATCAGATTTATATTTAATACAATAAACTCATACCTTTTTTGTAGCATATCAATGAAAGTAACATAATACCGGGATCCTCCATGAGAAGCTACCTGAGCTGGTTCCCACACATCTGAGTGTACAAGCTCTAATTTTTGCTCCTTCTTAGTTGCCCCAACTTTGAGAAATCTCACTCTCTTTTTCTTTCCAAAGATACAATGCTCACAGAAATCAAGATCTAAATCTTTCAAATCTAATAACTTACCCTTAGCCTTTAAGATCTACATTCCTTTTTGACTCATATGACCCAACAGATTATATCACAAACATGCATCTGAATCAAGTAGATAATGAAGAAAAGGAATCAGTAATATAGGTAGATAAAAATAATGTTCCTACCTTCTTACCTCTTGCCACAATAAAAGCACCCTTTGTGACTTTCAAAGAGTCTCATATAAAAGTAACTATATAACCAGATTCACCTTGTTGCTCTGCTGAAATAAGATTCCTCCTAAGACTTGGCACATGCCTCACATGTTTCAATACCCATGTATTTCAATTCGTAATTTTGATGAACTTCCCTATACCAAAGAATACTACAAGGTTCATCATCACCCAAATAAACATGCCCAAAATTTCCCTAGACATAATTTCGAAATATCCCTTATTAGGGTTTGCATGGAAAGAAGCTCCTAAATTTAAAACCCATGATTCAATTTTATTATCTAAAGAAAGAATAAGAGAATCTTTCATTACCTCTAATGTAGCAAGATTTGATTTTTTACCTTTGTCTTGTTGTTGGTTCTCGTTGTCATCTAACCAACAATCTATCTTTCGCATGTCCTTTCTTTCCACATTTCAATAAGCAATTCCTTTACTTCGATTTTAGATCTATTATCCCTTGAATTTGATTTCCCATTACTTTTACTCTTAGATCTCTCCTTCTTTCTACCCCCGCTTTCGCATTCAAAGCATTCCCGGATGATGATTCCTCTCTACTCTTCATGTGAATTTCTTCATTTAATGTTATACTAAATACATCATCAATATTCAAAATATTATTCGCAGATGTTGTATTACTAACACCCATTACTAAGTTATCCCAACTAACAGAAATGAACATAAGAATAAAAGTGCTTTCACTTCATCATCAAATGGTAAATTAACCAATTTTAACTGATTTACAATAGATTAGAAATCATTCAAATGACAAGATGTAGATCCACCTTCATGTATCTTAGAACTAAATAGTTTCTTCATCAAATAAACTTTATTTGAAGCACTAGGTTTTTCACATAGATTATCAAGAGATTTCATTAACCCTACCGTAGAAGTCGCTTCTATAATATTGGAATTCAAGGATGTTGTCAAGATCAATCTTATAGATCCCAAAGCCTTTCTGTCAAGAATCTTCCATTGTTCATCGGTCATCTTCATTGTTCTAGAATTCTCATCCAACGGTAAATATAAATCTCTTTAATAAAGATAATCCTCAATTTGTATCTTCCATAAGCTGATAATTCTACTGTCAAAATTTTCTACCTTGTATTTTTTTCTTCTACCATTGTTGTAGCTCCCACTCAATTAGATTACACTGCTGTGAGTAAATCTCTCAATACAAAAACCCTCAAACAAATCTACGATGCCGGTTGTTGGGATTAAACCATATAACAATGTTGCACAGATCTATAATCAGATAAATCATACAAGCAATGAATGCGGAAATAACTAGAAGATAAAATAAACAAGAGAAATATTACACCATATTTAACGTGGTTCACCTAGTGTGGGCTACATCCACCAAGAAACAACCAATATTATTATTCAGTGTTTTATAGAGGAAATACAATGAATATCTACTGTCTTCCAACACCTCACATGATGTTCAACATTTTTCCCAAATACTCTTTCTTGCTCACTAAGAAAACTTACATGCAAAACAATTGCTATATATCTTATTTTCTTCTTACTTACCCTCATACAATGCATACATGCATATATATCTATTTTGGGTAACTTAACTATGCCTTTACAATCAATAAATCATATTTTAAAAATTAATGTATTCTAATTTTCGTCCTAAAAACAAAAAGCGCATCGTATGGATAACCATTGATGGTTATTGCTTGACCGTCGATGCTCACTTCTTGACCTAGACCGACCGACGCGTCGGTTACACATTGACCTATTCTCGACCGACGCCGATTACATCCCCGACTAATTTTTGGTTACTTTCGAACTAGTAACATGTAAAAAAAAATCTTGTGAAGATATTAAGCTCCATACTCAATAGGAATATAATGATTAAGTGGTTTGGCCAACCCTTAATTAATATAGGTCCATCACTATATATATATGTTAAATATTTAATAATATGAAATACTTTTCTATTATTAAATGTTTATAACTAGGTAATATACATTAGGTAAGTATTTAATAATGTGAATCATTTATGTTTATATTTATTAAATACAATCACCTATGTATATGTGTCAACCATTTTAGATTAAAAAGTGGGTGGAGACATATTTAATCACCTTATATAAAAAGATTCTACATTCTCATTTGATATATTCAAGAAATATATTAAAGGTGTGCAAATCAAGTTATTTGGTTTTACCCTTGGTAAATAGGGTTTTAAGTAGGAGGTGATCTTACTAGATATAAAATAAGTTCTTTGAAGTAAAAGATTATTTTCAAAGTATTTTTTACCCTATTGGGGTTTTCCACTATAAATACTTTTGTGTCACCTATGTTAATTATTTCTGTAATTATTTCTTTATTTACTTATGTTATGATGTAATGTTTATTTAAATATTCATTGTAACATTATATAATATGTAATTTGATTAAATCTGTATTTATTAGAATCCTCAAATTCTAACATGGTAACAAAGCAAGGTAAATTAAATAAATTAAGATCAAATGTTTTGTATTTTATTTATTTAATTTGTATAGGTTTTTTCAACCAACCTGGAAAGGTAAATTAAATAAATTAAGATAAAATGTTTTCTATTTTATTTATTTAATTTGTACGGGTTTTTTCAACCAACCCGGAAAGGTAAATTAAATAAATTAAGATCAAATGTTTTGTATTTTATTTATTTAATTTGTACAGGGTTTTTTTAACCAACCCTGGAAGGGTATTTAAAATAACTAGCCCCTTCTTTCCATTGTGCAACCTAAAAGTTTTTCTTTGTGAATAATCAAGGTGAATTCACAGGTGGAAAATTTGGAAACTTCTTACCTTCCATGAAAACTTGTGTAGAGGTTCAGGAAAACAATGACGTCCAACTATTTTATCTTGACAAAACCCATATCTTGAATGGAACCAACTACAACATTTGGAAGATCAAGATCAAATTAGAACTTATGGCGAGGAAACTCTGGACAATTTTTTTTGGATCTGAGGTTGCTCCCACCGGTTTGCAAAGAACTGTAGATAACATGAATGCATTCTCATAACGAATGTAGGAGGATCTTTCCATGATTTTTCACAATGTGAATGATGAGTACCTTCTGCACATTAGTAATATCAAACATCCAAAATAGGTATGGACACAACTAGTTACCATGCATGAAGGTACGTATTTATCTAAAATTATTAAATTAGTTTTAGAATTGCTTACAACTCATATGAAAGGAGATGAAAAATTAGTTAATTTCTTATCCAAAATTAAAAATATTAAAGCAAAATTAGATGGATGCAATTGTGATTTAATTGGTGAAAAAATAATCTACTTTATTGTTCAGTTAGATATACATGAAAGATTTAGGAATTTTATTTCTATCTTGAACTCTAAATATCAGAATGAAAATGATCTATTTGATTTAAATACCTTGAGTTCACTTCTAGTTTAGGAAGATTAAGTGATGATGAAATTTCACTCTAAGGAGAATACCTCTCAGAACTTCTTGCTAAGAATTCAAAGTTTAAACCTCAAGCCCTTCTTAGATAAATTTTTTGATCTAAATCTTATTTTGTTGATAAGAAAAAAATTTTCTTCTGATCAATTGCATGTTAAATTTAGTGGTAAATTTCACAAATGTGGTAAATTTGGACATAAAAAGTAAGATTTCAAAACTATGAAACTTATCCATAAAAATAAAAACAAATTGTTTCATCTAAATATAATTTAAGGAAAAAATATATCTCTAATGATATTCCTAAAACTATTGCATTATATGCTATGTTGTATTCTTCCTTTAATTTTGAATGGATTTTAGATTCAAGTGCATCAAATCATATAACTGGTGTTTCAAATTCTTTATTTGATGTTGTGAAAATCAATGAACGTATGTATCTTAGTGATAACTCATCTTTAGAAGCAATAGAGAAAGGGAAAGTAAAATTTGCTAATGGTGTGTTGAATAATGTTTTATTTGTTTCTAAGCTCAAAAATAACCTCTTATCATGTTCTAAATTAACTCATGATGGTTTGGCTATTCAAATTTGAAAGATACTTGGTATATCAAGGATAGTAATGATAATATAATAGCTGAAGGAATTCAAAGAAATGGTCTGTATATTTTTTATGATTTTTATTCTGCATCTTGTTTTGTTTCTCAAAGTTTGAATAATTCAAAACTATGGCATGAAAGATTAGGACATGTTAATTATCAAATTTTATATGAAATGGCTAGATATAATATTGTGAAATGTTTTCCTATGTTGTCTTCTTCTCATGATGTGAGTGAAGGGTGTTTACCCTTTAAACAAAGTGTTAAAACCTTTCACTAATATCTTGAAGAGAGTTCCTCTTCCCCACTAGAACTTATTCATAGTGATGTTAAAAGACCTCTTGAAGTAGCTTCATTAAATGGTTCTTTATATGTTGTGACTTTCATTGATGATTTCACTAGGATGATTTGGTCATATTTTCTTAAAAATAAATCTAATGTACTTGGGAAATTTAAGGAATTTAAAGCATTTGTTGAAAACTCTTCAAATTATCAAATAAAAAACTTGGTATTTCTCATCTAAAAGTTTTCGGTAGTCTTGCTTCTTTATACATTCCTAAAAAAAAAAAAAAAAAACTTGATATGACTTCTTTCTCTTGTGTTTTCATTGGATATGGTATTAACACTGCAAGTCTAAGGATTTATAACCCTATAAAAAGGGAAGTAACTAAAAACCGCAATGTGGTGGTTTTAGAAAAATACTTTTGTTCATCTAATAATGGTAAAGATGTTCCTAACTTTGTCAATATTTCTAATGATGGTTATAATTCTGATAATGAGAATATAGTAAATAGTCATGGTGTTGTTTCTTATGTTGATACTATAGATGCGTCTAAATATCCTAACTTCTTAGTTAAGAAACCAAAATGGGCTCAATCTATGTTAGAAAGTTCTAATCCTATTGATCTTAGGAAAATGACCAGAATCCATCATACGTACCATGCATTAATGACCTTGTATGAACCTAAGCTGCAAAGTTTTGAAGAAGCTTCTCAAGATGAGAAGTGGATCAATGCAATGCAAGTTGAATATAATGCCCTAATTCAAAATCAAACCTGGGAGTTGGTTCCACCTCTAGAGAAAAGAAGTATTACAGGTCTAGGTGGTTTTACAAATTAAAATATAATGCGAGATGGTAGTATTGACAAACATAAAGCTAGACTTGTTGCTTTAGAGGTTTCACTTAGAAACCTAGTATTCATTATTTTTAGACATTTGCCCCGTAGCTAAAATGAGTACTATTAGGACCTTATTTGTAATTACAGCTCAATTTGGGCGGGAAATACACCAAATAGATGTGAATAATGTCTTTTTGAATGGTGATTTACATTAAGAACTTTACATGTCTCAACGTAAAGGATTTGAAGAAAGCGGTAAAGAAAACTATGTTTATAAATTGAAAAACTCCTTATATGGTTTAAAGCGAGCTCTTAGAGATTGGTATGCAAAAATTAATTCTTTCTTTAAATAGTTAGCATTTGTTAATTGTTCTTCTGAAAATTATCTATTCATTAAGCAAGAAGGATCACATATTATCATTGTTTGTATATATATTGATAATTTGCTTATGATAGTGATAATCCAACTTTAATTTGTAGAATTAAATAAAAATTGAAACATTACTTTGAAATGACTGACTTAGGTCTCTTACATCATTTTCTTGGCATGGTTGTATATCAAGATAAACATTCTATTGTTGTTTCTCAAGCACAGTATGCAACCAATGTACTAAAAAAGTTTAACATGATTGATTGTAAACCAATTTCTACTCTTTGTGGAAGTTGGACTAAAAATTGATCCTAAAGCCGCATGTTAGTTTGTAGTTTAATATATCTAATTATCACTAGACCAAATATTTCCTATGCAGTAGGAATTGCTTCTAAGTTTATGCAGGAACCTTATAGAGATCATTGCAATCTTGCAAAAAGTATTCTTAGATATATTAAAGGTACAATTAATTATGGGTTGCTTTATACTAAGAATGAAAATGCTGACTTATATGGATTTTGTGATTCCGATCAGCCGGTAATGTATTGGATAAAAATCTACTTCTGGTTATGTGTTTAAATTTGGTACAGGTGCCATTACTTGGTACAACAAAAAGCATCCAACTATTTCTATCTCTTCAACTAAGTATAGAAGTGCAATGGAAGTTGCAAAAGAGGCTCTATGGCTAAAGAGGTTATTCGATGATATAAAGATGAAGGATCCACATAGTGTTCCTTTGTTATGTGATAACCAATGAACCATAGCTCTTGCACATAATCCAATATAGCATCAGAGGATAAAGCACATTGAGATACATATACACTTCATCCATGAGAAGGTGCCAAGTGGTGAGATAGATCTCAAATTTGTGTTGACTGAAGAGCAAGTTGTTGATATCTTCACAACGCCCCTAAGTGCTACAAAGTTTTGTCACTTTCGTGAAAAGCTTGGATTTTCAAAGTTGCCATTGAGGGGGAGTGTGCATGACAATGTCACCTCATAATGGAACTTTGTTTTTGTAAAAATAAATTTGGGAATTTATAAAAAGACCTTCAGGAAAGTGTTAAAAGACCTTCGGGCATGTATACCTCCTTTGCTTCTTTTTTAGAAAGAATTGTAGAAAGATCTTAAAGGAGATATTTAGTAAACTCTTTAGTGTTATTGAGTTTACTAGTAAACATACAGTACAAGAATATTATTAAGGAGGTCCTTAGATATAAAAGACTCTTATATGCTTGAGTTCAATAACCTTTAATGAGAACATGTGAGAATATGTAAAACTCACAAATCATACATAGCCACCGATCATGGGATGAACTTTGGGATTCCAAATCCTTTTGTATCAAAAGGTAACTTGAGTATGATATAGCTGTTATAATTCCTTCACCCGATATACTAGCCTAAAACCTTTATGGTTTAAGGATTGTAAATCCCCTAGTGTACCACGGGGAAGGTAATCTATTGGCATATGTTATCCCATTTAACATTAAGGGGGATTGTTGGAACATAATGATTAAGTGATCTAGCCAACCTTTAATTATTATGGGTCCATCACTATTATATAGGTTAAATATTTAATAATATGAAATACTTTTCTATTATTAAAGATTAATACCTAGGTAATATACATTAAATAAGTATTTAATAATGTGAATCATTTATGTTTATATTTTTAAATATACTCACCTAGGTATATGTGTCAACCATTTTAGGTTGAAAAGGTGGGTCGGAGACATACTCGATCACCTTATATAATAAGGACTCTAGGTCCTCATTTGATATATTCGGGAAATATATCAAAGGTGTGCAAATCAAGTGATTTGGTTTTAGCCTTGGTAAATAGAGTTTTAAAGAGGAGGTGATCTTCTTTGGATGTAAAGTAAGTTCTCTGAAGTAAAGGGTTATTTTCAAAGTGGTTTTTACCCTATTGGGGTTTTCCACTATAAATATTGTATCACCTGTGTTATTTATTTCCTGTAATTATTTCTTTATTTACTTATGTTATGATGTAATGTTTATTTAAATATTCATTGTAACATTATATAATATGTAATTTGATTAAATATGTATTTATTAGAATCCTCAAATTCTAATAGAAAAGAAAGAATTTGTTTTGGTTTACGAATACATGTCTAATGGGAGCTTTTATAAATCATTGTTTTCCAAAGGTGTGCTTTGATGGATGAGAAAATTTAGATAATTTGAATTTTCTTAGTCATTTGTAATTATATTATGGCTACTGGATTCTTATTTTTTGTAATTGGGTAGAGTGCTCATAGGGTTTGGAGTGGGAGTCACCTCATTCACTTTAAGGCCTTCCTTTCTCAAAATCCTAGAAATAGGTAGCCTGTCTTAATTTTTTTTCCATATATTTTCTTATAATCGAAAATCGCACATGGACAAGGAAAACTATGAATATTAAATTCAATTTTTTTGGTTGTGTTATTTTAGGTACTGTATACATATTAGAGATCCACAATGTACATGAATTTTGCATATAAGAGATAGTAATATTAATATTGGTTTTTTTGCCAGAATAATGCCTTCCACAACAAGGTCCCAATGGAAAATAGATGGAGAAATGTAAGTAAATAAAATGTGCAAATAGACCTTTTTAATTTAGAATTTTTAGACCGAAAAGAAGTAGCAAAAATGGTATAGCAGGAGTGATAATTATGTCTATGCAAAAACTTGGGGTCTCTGCCTTGTATGAAATTTGAATAGTTTTCTTTTTCTAAATGGACAAAGAACAGGAACATCTCACCACCTGCAGCTTGTGGCCAATAAGGTAAATGAAATCATTATTAATGGTTCTTTTTAAATGCTATGGTTTTGCAGAGAGTTCTAATCATTTTATATTCTATTTTTTTATTTATATAAATCTAGGTCTCAAAGAATAATGATTTACAACTTGTTATCCATTTTTCCCCTCATGAAAAATTGATAAAAAACGACCTTGTATAGGAGGAATGGAGAGGGTGGTTCATTCATGCGAGCTCACATCTGATTTCAAAAATTAGGCTGCGAACGGGATCTTCAATAAAATGAAAGATCAAGTAAAAGGTGTCCAAGAGAATGATGAGGGAGATCAAAGATCAAGGAGGAAAGTGGAGAAAAGGCTCAAAGTTTTTAAGTTTTTGGCACTTTGGAGAAAGCATGGAAAAAAATGGGTAGGAAATATCTAAAACACGAAAGTCCAAAAGTCTAATTTTTCAGACTTTCAGATTTCGGGGTTTTGGAACTCTCAGGTGTAAAGTTGGAAAATCTGCCCCAAATGTCTGAAATCCTGAATTCTAAATTTCAGACTTTCAGGTTTTGGGGTTTCAGGATCTCATTATCCATATTTTCCCAGGTAAAATTGGATCAGCCACAACCCCGCATAATAAGAAGCTAGAGAATTCACATTCAAATCCTAAAATCAAGCAACAAATGGACTACAATGGAGTGGCAAGGCTGCGAAAGATCAAACAACCCTAGACAGAAAGAATTCAAGAAATGACTTTGTCAAGAAAATTTGTGCTTCAAATCAAGCGGGCAAGTTGCAGGAGGACTCTAAACTAGAATAGCGGGGTCGGGAAGGAGAAAATAGTACCAAAGAAGCCATAGGCTCAAAGAAAAAGGAATGACGAAGGTTCAAGTATTTGAGCTCAAATAGTTTAGAACAAGCCCAAAAATGACTAAGTATGGAGGAGATAGCAGAAGTTTACAAGTGTCAAAATGGCGCACCTCCAAAGATTGAATCCAAAATCGAAGAATCAAACTTGCGCCAACCCTCCATGTAGTCAATGCTTAACAAAGAGGTCAAAAGGAGAGTGAGTCAAAAATCAGCTAAGTATGGAGAGTGAGTGCCAACTTGCCACGTGTTCAGGGTATGAAAAGGTAAGAGAGGCCGTTGAAAATTTGAAGAGCCTGCGGAGGCTTCCATGTGTCAACTTGATGCTCCTTCAAAGGTAAAATCCTGAGTGGGTTTCTAAATGAGGCGGAGCCTCCATGTGTCTGGTTGAATTAAAGGATAGGGTCGAGGTTGAATAGTCAAAGTAGAGATAGGCCAACGGAGGGTGCCAAGTGTCAACACGGTGCTAATTTAAGAGTAAGATTGGGGGAAGGTTTCCAAACAAGTGTCAGGCCTCTGCGTGTCCCCGGTTAGATATATGACCCGCCAAGCAAAATACTTAGCCAAAACATGAAAAAAATGAGCGAGCCATAGAAGAATCCATGTGTCCACTCAGAGCAAATTCAAAAACCATATACAAAGGCTACCGTAAGACATATGCTAGCCCTCAATGTGTCTGGTTTCAATAAGGGGCTCGTTTTGGTAGCTGGTTCCCACCATTTTGTATGGACCTGATTCAATATTCAAATGGCCATATCTTTTTACTGGAAAAGTAGATTTGGGTGGGAGAAGACTTTTTGGAAACTTCTCGACACCGTCCACACCACGGAAACATAAAATATCATTTTTAGTAGGTTTTGGTAGGTGAAAAATGGGAAAATGTCTTCCAGGACATTAACGTAGGATGTGATCTCTTCAACTAAAAGATCGATTTGATTTGATTAGAAAGAGGGAACCGAGAATCAATAGATTGTGGGTGTATTTGAGAGTGGCATTGATTGATGGTAGTTGAGCTTTGAAATAGGATTCAATGCATATCTCATGGTGGTTGGAGAAGGATTCAAATTTTTTCCATCCTCTCTCTCTCTTATTCTTACTATATATTGTAATAGAGGGGAATATTCAAAGGGTTGGTATATGTTTCTCTTCTACCCCCTCTCTCTTTCTTTCTTAGGGTAGAATTCGGAGTCTAAGCCTCCTCTCATGGCTCTATAATGGATTTTTCTTTCCTCTTTCCCACTAATGATACTCGGTGTAACATTTTGGAGCAATAAAACCATTTTTGTGATGCATCTGTCTATCCTTGGCTTATATTGTTGTCTCTTCTTATCTCTCATCATCGTAAGGTATACTTTGCATATTCGATGTTTGTTTCTGTGTTTTAGGGATTATGCTTAATGGGTTCAATGTGGTGCTCTGTGTGAAATCTATCTCTTTTCTTTTTGCATTCTGTCCACCCTCTACTCTGCTCAACTCTCCCCACTTTAGGTAGTTAGGTTTGTGATCATCCACTTCCTTTTACGGTGTATCACTACTTAGTGCGGGGTCTTTCACCCTCTCTCTCTCTCCCTATCCCCTTGGAAAGTTCAAATTAGGTTAGATTAGGTTCTTCTTGCGGTGGAGTAGCTTGTGGTAGGTAGATTAGGAAGCAATAACCAACTTTCTCCAAAGGTCCATCTCAAGGTTTGCAAGTCCCATAGCTTGAGAGATGGTCCCATGTTGTGCAATCACATCAAATGCCCCACTTCACAATCAGGCCATTCGGGGGTGCTATGATTCTACACTAACAGTTTGGCACACTGATGGTATAGGTCCAAGCACCTTACCACTTCATCTTATCATGTTCATGTGTTCGTGTTAAGGGTCATCCTTTTGAGGCACATTCAAGCACATCCTGGTGACTCCATCTAGTCAACAACCCATCCTCTAAGTTACTGAGCCTTTTCAATCCATTTCCACTCATTTCCATCCATTTTCTTCTTCCATCTCTTCCATTTTCCCCCCATTTCATGAAGTTTTGCAATCATGACTTCATTCCCTTCATGAAATTCACACCTACACGCAAAGTCTGCAAGCCACCTCAATGCACTTTCCAACTCCTCCGGATCAACACTATGATTAGATCGAAAGTCATTATGCTTACCCATATGATCGGGGTTAAAGTTAGTTTGGCCATAGAGCTTATCAAGAATAAGGGGATGCATACAATGGTGACATCTACGCCAAGAATGCTAGTTTTCTAGAGAAGATTCAAAAATGGAGGTGGCATGGTTCGTAAAAGGGCCATAGCACAAATGAAGGCATTCAAGATTGGTTGCATGACACCTTGTCCATGGGAAGGCCCTTTTCCAAGACATTACAACCCTCAGGAGAAGCTTGACTTCATGGTTTAAATGCTTCCTCAACTTACACAGTGGATTGAAGATATTGAGGCTTATGAGAAAAGCGCAAGACAACCTTGTCAATGGGTAAGTCAATCATTGGCTCCCTTTCCTTCATTTTCTCTTTCTCAATCTTTATCATTTTAGCATGATCTAGATTCAAACCCTTAGTTACTTCCCCAAGTGTTGATTTCTCTTCTCCATCTCTTGATCTTCCACCCCATTTCAATTCTTCTCCCATTTTCTTTTCCAAGTAGTCATTCCTCCAAATAAACAAGAAGTTTCACTTCTCTCACCATGACAAATAATTACAAAGTGGTTGAACCCCAATGTGCCACTCCTCTTACTTTCCCAAGTCCATGATGGGAAGACACCGAAGAAACCAGTCAAGGAGAACATCAACCAAAAGAACCCAATAGAGAAGAAATGACATAAAATCTAAATATTTGGGCTACCAGATTTTGGTTTACAAATATCCCCTTGATGGTCAAGCCAATAGAGGAGGTCAATGTTGAAGAGCTGTGGTGGCTAAAGGTGAGTTTGCAGCAGAAGAGGAACAACTAGCTCCAAGTCTAGTTAAAAAGGAGCATATGTAGGTGACCAAGACATATTAGAGGAACTTAATCATGAACCAAAGATAAAAAAATACATACCCCTCTCCTATTCAACCTCTCCAAAATTCTTATTTTTTGAAGAGCCTGAACTCACTAGCTTCATGTTTGAACATAAGGCTTCATATGGGGAAAATAATGAATATTTTAAGATCACCATGTAAAAGGGAGAGAATTTTCTACAAAAGGATAGTAAAGATTTTGATGAATTGAAATTGCAATCTTTTCTTCCCCATCATTCGTTCTTCAATCACAAGAGAACCTGCGCCACGAAAGAGAATGTGCAAGCACAACTCGCAATTTGCAACATTCCTCCTGAATCAAAGTTGGAAGAGTTTGATCTTCTAAAAGCCACACACACTGCGAGAGGAAAAGAAAGGGTGGGAAGAGGCTTTCATCCCTCTCACACCATCAATCCAAGAAGGTCCACAAAAGGACTCCATTTTTGGAGTTAATTTTAGAGCAATGGGCACATCCAAAGGATTAGGTGTGCCCGATCAGAACTTGGCTTCATTAGAGCCAAGGGAGAAGCGAGAACAAGTCATTCCTACTTTAGGGCATGAGGATGAGTATCAAAGTACCAAGGATCACCATCGGTATGTTCAGGGGTCTAATGCAAATCAGCTTGAGGAGGTATTTTCCATTAATTTGATACCTTGATGATTTGGGTGGAAGAGTAGCTTAATGTAAATTTTTCAATCATATAGGAAACTATATTTAGTGTCAAATAATTTGCATGGCTTCCCCTCTTGGGAAAGAGAAACTACTTCTCCTTCCGTTGTAGCAAGCTTTATTTAGCCATTTTTCTCTCGGTTAGCTTAGAGGAGAAGTAGGCTTTGTTTAATAGAAGAAGTTCTTATGCACACTCTACATTTCTCATTTAAGGCATGTATGATTTTTTCTTGTACATAAGTTTTGTTCGTATTACTCTAGAGCTACTAAGGCCAGTCCATACACTATTCATGGTAGAATACTCATACTTTCCTGTAATAGTTAAAAATTTAAAAATAAAACAAATACAGAGCAACTAAAGAATGTTTTCAAGACATCTCATTCAAGGACAGATGAAAACCCTAGGTCAAAACAATTTTCTACTCTTAGAAGCCTTGTTTCAATATTTCTTATGAAAATTGAGTGTGCAATCGGTTGGGTCAAAGGCGGGATATGTATCAGGGCATCATTCTTGACTACATGCCTAATGGATGCTTCAAGGCTATGAGTCCCTTCATCTAGTAGGTAGATGCCCCTGCGAGTCACCAAATTGTTATCCATATTTTCCCACGGGTAAAATTTGATCAGCCATGACCCTGCACAATAAGAAGCCAAATAATTCACATTCAAATCCTACAATGAGGAAACATGAGGACTCTACAATGGATTTAGCAAGGAATGTGAAAGATCAAACGACCCAGGATAGGAATAAATTCAAGAAACAACTATGTCAAGTGAATCCGTTCTTCAAATCTAGTAGGCAGGTTATGGCGAGACTCTAAAACAAAATAACAGGTCGGGGAAGGAGAAAACAATATCAAAGAAGCCGGATGCTAAAAGAAAAGGAACAACGAAGGTTAGAAGTCTTGAAGCTCTGAAATAGTTCAAAACAAGCCCAAAATTGACTAAGTATAGAGGAGAAGTGGAAGCTATCAAGTGTCCAAACAAGTGCACCTCCAAAGATTGAATCAAAAGTGGAGACTCAAACTTGCACCAGCCCTCCACGTAGCTAATGGTTAATAGAGGTCAAAAGGAGAGTGTGTCCAAAATCAGCTAAATATGGAGAGCGAGTGCTAGCTCGGCACGTGTTTAGGGTCCGAAAAGGTAAGAGAGGAAGTTAAAAATTCCAAGAGGCTACAGAGGCTTCCACATGTCAACCCGATGCTCCTTCAAAGGTAAAATCCTAAGCGGGTTTCTAAATGAGCGCGGAGCCTCCATGCTTCCATTTTCATTAAGCGACAGGTTAGGGGTTGAATAGTCAAAGTAGAGACAGGCTAGTGGAGGGTGCCAAGTGTCAACACAACGCTAATTCAAGAGTAAGATTTGGGGAAGGTTTCCAAACAAGTGTTAGGCCTCCGCGTGTCCTTGGTCAGATATATGACCCTGCCGAGCAAAAGACTTAGCCAAAACATGAAGAAACTGAGCGAGCCATGGAAGAAGCCACGTATTATCCTAGTGAAACTTCAAAACCATATACAAATACTACCCTCGATATGCACTAGCCCTCCACATGTCTGGTTTCAAAAAGGGGCCCATTTTGGTAGCTGGTTCCTACCATTTTGGATGGACCCGATTCAATATTCAAATGGCCATATCTTTTGACTAGAAACCATATTTGGGTGAGAGAAGACTTTTGGAGATTTTTCAACACCGTCTATGCCATGGAAACATAAAATATCATTTTTAGCAGGATCTCGTAGGTGGAAATGGGAAAACATATTCCAGGCCATTAATGCATAATCTAATCTCTTTAACTAACAGATATGATTGATTTGATCGAGATAGAGGGAACCAAAATCGGCAGTTGTGGGAAGATTTGAGAGTGGAATTGATTGATGGTGGTTGAGATTTCACAACAAGATTCAATGCATATCTCATGGTGGTTGGAGCAAGATTCAAATTTTTCCCTCCTCTCTCTCTCTTATTCTTCCTATATATTATAAAGGAGGGGCATATTCAAGGGTTGGTCATTGTTTCACTTCTACCCCTCTCTCTTTCTTCCTTAGCGTAGAATGTGGAGTCTAAGCCTCCTCCTATGGCTCTGTAATGGTGTTTTCTTACCTCTTTCCCATTGATGATGCTCTGTGTAACATTTTGGAGCAATAAAATATGTTTGGTGATGCATCTGTCCATCCTTGGCTTATTTTTTTGTCTCTTCTTACCTCTCATCATTGCAGGGTATACTTTGCATATTCTTATGTTTGTTGCAGGTTCTAGGGGTTGTGCTTAATGGGTTTCGACGTGGTGCTCTCTGTGAAATCTATCTTTGGTTTGTGTTACATTCTGTCCACCCTCTCCCTATTCACCTCTCCCCACTTCAAGAAGTCGGGTCTATAATCATCCACTTCCTTTTCTAGTGTATCACCACCTAGTATAGGCTCTTTCACCCTCTCTCTCTCTCTTTGTCCCCTTGGAAAGGTTAGATTAGGTTAGATTAGGTTCTACCTGTGACTTTGGAGTAGCTTGTGGTAGGTAGATTGGGAAGAAAGAACTAGCTTTCTCCAGAGGTCCATCTCAAGTTTTGAAAGTCCCACATCTTGAGAGATGGTCTCATGTTGTGTAATCAAACCGAATGCCCCACCTCACAATCGGGACATTCGAAGTGCTTTGTGATTACCAGACTAACAGTTTTGGCATGCTCGGTGGGATAGGTCTGAAGCACCTTACCACTTCATCTTAGCATGTTCATTTGTTGTTGTTAAGGGTCATCCTTTTGAGGCACATTCAAGCACATCTAGTTACTCCATCTAGTCAATAACCCATCCTTTGAGTTACAGACCTTTTCCATCCATTTCCACTCATTTCCATCCATTTTCTTCTTCCATATCTTCCATTTTCCCCATTTCATGAAGTTGTGCAATCATGACTTCATTCCCTTCATGGAATTCACACCTACAGTAGTGCAAGCCACCTCCAATGCATTTTCCAACTCCTCCAGATCAGCACTATGATCAGATCCAAAGTCATTATGCTTACCCATATGAGCAGGGTCAAAGTCAGTTTGGCCATGGAGCTTATCAAGAACAAGGGGATGCATACAATGGTGACAACAATGTTAGGAATGATGGTTTGGTGGAGTAGATTCAAAAAAGGAGGCTAACATGGTTCAATCAAGGGGCATAGCACAAATGAAGGAATTCAAGATTGGTTGCAGGGCACCTTATCCATGGGAAGGCCATATACCAAGACAATACATCCCTCAAGAGAATATTGACCTCATGGTTGAGATGATGCCTCAACTTACACAAATCGATTCAAGATATTGAGGCTTATGAGAAAAGTGCAAGACAACCTTGTCAATGGGTAAGTCAATCACTAGCTCCATGTCCTTCATTTTCTCTTTCTCAATGTTTATCATTTTAGCATGACTAAGAGTCAAACCCATTAGTTTTTGCCCCAAGTGTTGATTTCTCTTCTCCATCTCCTAATCTTCCACCCCATTTCAATTATTCTCCCATTTTCTTTCCCAAGAATTCATTCCCTCCAAATAAACAAGAAGTTCCACTTCTCTCACCACCACAAATAATTACAAAGTTGGTTGAACCCCAACCTTCCACTCCTATTGCTTTCCCAAGTCAATGTTTGGAAGAGACCCAAGAAACTAGTCAAGGAGAACATCAAGTGAAGAAACCAATAGAGAAGAAATGACATACAATCAAGAGTTGGGATGCCAAATTTTGGTTTACAAAGATCCCTTAATAGTCAAGCCAATAGAGGAGGTCAAGGTTGAAGAGCCAAGTGGTGGCTAAGGCCGAGTTTGCAAGCAAAAGAGGAACAACAATCTCCAAGTCCAGTTAAAAAGGAGCATATGGAGGTGACCAAGAAAGATTCAAAGGCACTAAATCATGATCCGGTTGCACAAGAAAATACAAACCCTCTCCCATTCAACCTCTCCAAAAATCTGAATTTTTGGAAGAGCCTGAACTCACTAGCTTCATGTTTGAAGATAAGGCTTCATATGGTGAAAATAATGAATATTTTAAGACCACCATGAAAAAGGGAGATCCTTCGCTAAAACATGATAGTAAAGAGTTTGATTTCATATCAGACTCAAAATAATGTTTTGATGAGAAGAAGCCAATCGAAATTGCAAATTTTTCTTCCCCATCAGTCATTCTTAAATCACAAGAACCTTGTCACGGAAGAGAACATGCAAACACAACTTGGAGTTTGTAACATGCCTACTTAATCAAAGTTGGAATATTTTGATCTTCCAAAAGCCACACCTGCTACAAAAGAAAAGAAAAGGTAGGCGGAGGCTATTATCCCTCTCACACAATCCATCCAAGAAGGTCCACAAAAAGACTCCAGTTTTGGAGTTAATTTCAGAGCAATGGGCACATCCAAAGGATCAAATCGTTCCCAATCGTACTTGGCTTCATTGGAGCTAAGGAGAATCAGAACCAGTCATACCTACTTGTGGAATGAGGATGGGTATCAAAGTACCAAGGGTTGCCATCAATACCTTCAAGAGTCCAATACAAGTTAGCTTGAGGAAATATTTTCCATTATTACTGATACCTTAATGATTTGGGTGGAAGAACGGATTATTGTCATTTTTTCACTCATAGAGGCAGCTATATTTAGTGTCAAATCATTTGCATGGCTGCCCCTTTTGAGAAATGGAAGCTACTTCTCCTTTCCTATAGCAGGCTTTGTTTTGCCCCTTTTCTCTCTGGTTAGTTTAGGAGTAGGAGTAAAATTTTGTTTCCAGCAAAAGAAGTGCTTGTTATCCAAAATTCACCCCTCCAGGTAATTTTGATAACATGCATCAAATTCTTCATTCCTAAGTAAGTAGAATTGATTCAAGGCCCAAAATCATGTTTTGGGAGTCCCTTTATTTCCTCTCTAACTTCCCCATCCAAGGAAAAAATCCAAGAAGTTAGAAAAACTTGAAAAAAATCCAAAAAATGAAGTCGCGGGCTTGTTTTAATGCATTGCGGGTATAAGGATATGGATTGTACCAGTGTGGATCATACAAAGGTTCCTTGTATTAGGTTTGGAGCTGAAATAAAAAGGAATCAACAAAATCAGACATTTTTGTCCCAGGCGGTCCGCGGGACAGTTAGGACATCGGGACGTGAAAAGTTGATTTTACCACAAGTCGGTGTTGTGCGGGTGGCATGGAGAAATATGTCTAGGACAGTCGGGATGTCAAGACTCGCGGGACACATGCAAAGCCGGAAAAGCTGCAAAAGGAACCATATGTTGTAAAGAAATGCGATTATCAATGGCTGCACAACCTAGTCAACGGCAAACGCGTGGGGGCAAGGAAGCCCGAATCGAGTGATGTGGATATTTTTGTCCAGGACAGCTAGTACATGTGGACCCAATTTTACCGAAATAGCCACAAGAAAGAGAAAAGTCAAAGTTTGACCTGTCGAACTTCAAATGACCATAACTTTTGGCTCCGAGCTCCGATTTTCATAAAATTAACTTTCTAGAACGAGATCGACGTCCTCTGCATCAAAAAAATTAGATTTATTAATTTTGATGAGGGTAGATATATCTAAATACAATAAACATATTCATCTCCAGTCAGTTAATGCTCATTCCTGTCAAATGACAAAAAATGCTTGGCATACCCAAAATAGTTGTTTACACTCAAAAGGCCATAACTTTTGCATTTCTCAACGAAATTGCATGAAATTGGTACATTGGAATTTTGGCTCTCAGCCCAATACAAACAAATCAAGAAAATCCATATTTGATGAAGGATGGATAGATATTTTGTAGAAAACTTGGCCAAGTTTAGAATAGTGTGTTATTTGGTAGTTAGATGCATTCAAAGAAGCATGGGTGACATATTTCTTTCTTTTGCAAGTTATGGGGTAGTATGGGGAGCCTTTAGAAAGCAATAGAACATAATTTCACTCTATTTAATGCCTCTTACAAGTGGTTTTAGGAAATATTTTGGGATTTCTATTTTCCCCTTCTCTCTCTATTCTTCTTTTCTATAAATTGGAGTGTTGGGCTCATTGTAAAGGTAGGTAGTTTTTTGTAGCAAAGCTCTATCAAAATTGCTTTGTGAGGCCAATGTGCTATAGGTCCTTCTAATGGACTCCTTGCATGGTGATCCAGGCCCTTGTCTTGTAATAGATTGAATTGTGCATATCATGAAGCAATAAAATACAAGTTTGTGGATGCATCTTTCCATGCTGTGTTTGTTTGCATTCTTCTTGCCCTTCAGACCTTCATTACAAGAATATTGTGTCTATTTTTATTCTCTTGCAAGGACTCATTATTATTGTGCATGTATGAAATATTGTTGTGAATGCATTTTGCTAGATTGTGGAGAAATGTTATCGTCCCTCATAGTGTGCACTTTGCTTCCGTATCTCACACATTGGAAGACTACCCTCACCCCTCCTTTCTGGTGTATCACCGTTGTAGTGTAGGATTTCATTTTTTAAGCATTCTCTCTCCTTGGTACCTTGGAAAGTTAGATTAAGACAGTTAGTTTTGTCTGCATTAGAGTAGATTGTGGTAGGTAGTTTAGGAGAAAGAACCAGCTTTCTCTGGAGGTCTATCTCAAGTAGCAAGTCCCACAACTTGGAGATAGTACCCATGTTATCCAATCACACCATGAGCTCAAGTACATGCACTTTTGTAAACATAAGGGTGCTATGATTTGGTGATAATAGTTCTGGCATGCCCGGTGGGACAGAGAAGAAGTCTTCATTTTAATTACAACAAGATTGATGTGCACTTGTTGTAAGTTTCCATCTTTTAAGGAAGCTTTGAAATTGCACATCTGGTGACTCAAAAAGAGGTAGAATCCACTGGTTTCAACATTCCAATCCTGAAAAATTTATGAGAAGAATTCAGACCAGATCAAGAACTAGGGAAGAAGGATTGTTTATCTATCTACATTTATCCCCAGATAGAACAAGAAGAGGAAGAAGAGCTCAAAGGTCTCCATCTCCACCGAATAAGACCTTGTCAACACCTCCACCTGATAGGCCTTTCATTTAATCATTAAGAGTGCTCAGGATTATCAGGATGGCTCATCCAAATCCATATGTCAACTTTACTTGTAGTGAGCCCACTCGCCTAAATGCAAAAAAATCCGGTCCCTGATTGCAACATTAAAGAGCATCTAGTATTTCACTGGGGAAAAAGAGACTTCCCGGTGATCATGTCCAAGATATTGTGAATGTCTGTACAATCCATGAAATCCATGAGATGGACATTGCAATCAAGATGCTCGCCTCTTCATTCAAAGGGAAAGCTTCCTAATGGTTTAGAATTCTAGCGGCAGGATCTATCCAAAATTGAAACCGTTGTGCACAACTCTCCATAACCAGTTTGGAGAGAAAGGTGATAACTTATCTTTGTTGGAGAAACTAACAACAATCAAGAGATCCCCAAATGAGCAAGCTGACAGACTTTAACCTCATATTTCAATGGACCTGGGAAAGGATTCCAATAATAGTAAAGCCCACTAATGAAGGTGCCTTCTTATACTTTCTTAGGGCTTTAAATTCTAATATTTCTTTGATGATTTAGTCAATGGGGGGAACAACCTTACCTACCTATATCCTTTCCATAGGGGCTGAGAACCATTTGATTTAGGCTGAAAAAATTCCCTAAGCCATCCATGCTTATATACCTTGAGTTAGGATGCCCAGATACTAGTCAAACACCTACATTAGCTCCTATACCCACCCCAGAGTCAAATCTCAGCTAAAGCCTCCACTTCATCATCTAACAACTCCAAGGAACTCTAGAGAAGTCATGAAATGCAAAACTTGGGAATGAGATAGTAAGCATCAAAAGACAACAAGCTCAAATTTCTAGCCGTATAGCCTCGGCTCACTCTTAGGTTCGATATCAGGACTAGACCCCAATACTAGCAAAATAGGCCACCATCTCAGACTATAAATCAGAGCCAGAACCAAGGACAACCTTGAGATGCTAGACCTTTTAGGCCATATGATCCAAGTATAGCTTCAACATCAAGGGCATTGGTTCCAGCATAGAATAACATGGCACAAGAATATTATTGGTGTTTCCCATGCAATCAACCACATAACCAATCAATGTGCTTTAATGGTGCATTAAATCAATCTCTGATGCTGTAAACCATTTTTGTGTCATGAGAATCTAGCCATGAAGAAAATCAGTAGCAGGAAGCACCTCATCAAGGGACATCTTCGAATGAAACTACACTTGTCAATTGGTAGGCTAAAGATTTATGTGGTATAAATCAAATACCTTCTCAAAGTGTAGTAGCCAATACACGCTCCAAGAAGAGAAACATTGGGGAAGGACAATCATCCAACTCAAATGGTCCACATCCCTCCATCACTCCCAAGGTTTGGTAATCAAACACAGTTCCAAATGTGTAGAGCCAATCCAAGCCACCTCCTAAACCATCTCAAGTCGGTTTGTGTCAACCCATGTGTAAGAAAAGAATGTGCAAGGAATGGGGCAAGAGAGATAGCTCATTCAACATCATTGAGTAGATGGAGAGAAAAAGAATGTAAACATCTCACTGTGGGAGTCATTGGCTATCCCAAGGCGAGAGAGATCTATTGCAGATGCCATAAAAATTGGTCAAGCTCAAATCAACCTCCTAATCAGCAAGAAAGGTTCTTACCAATTTATCTCAACTGAAGGGAATCATGGAGGAAAACCAAGTAAAAATTTGAAGCCCCCTCCATTCTATGTCTCATTGATCATAGGAGATAAGTTGGTACATAATTGCATGATTGACTCTGGGGCAAGTAGTTCTATAATGCCAAAAAAATAGCTAATTAGTTAGGTCTTCAATATGAAGTCATCTCTAAGGGTGTAGTGCAATTGGATGGGACAACAGTGACAATGGTTGGAGTAATCAAAGATTTGAGCCTCACATTACATGCATGTCCCAATGTGAATATGTTACAAGATGTGTCAGTCATAGACTTACCACCACTTTTTCATTGTGTTTGTCAAGAGACTTCACTACTAAAATTGGAGGCTATCTTTCAGTTGATTGGTCACACATGTTATTTAGAACAAGGTATGGAACTAAGGCTACAATCAGATCTGATCCCATTGTTGATTTTCATATAGAATCTTATGTGCCTAGCCCAATAAATTCAAATTGTTACAACATTTTGATCAAGAAGATTATCTAAACACTTGTGAAGCAAATACCAAGGTTGGATGCATTCGGACTTGACTCTTGATGAATGGGAAAACAAAAGACATGCATTTGATCCATACAAAGAAATGGAGGAATCTGAGCTAGGAGTTTATTGTTTGCATGAAGAGAATCAACCTCTCCCTAACATCACCAAGCTAGATCACAAGGGCGAGAATGAAGTATGGAAATTTTTCTTTGATGGATCAAGAAGTAGACAAGGTGTAGGAGGAGGAGCTATGCTCATTTCACCACAAGTTATGAAGTATTATATGGCCTTCTGATTTTAGTTTTCTTGCTCAAACAACACAGCTGAGTATGAAGCCTTAATTCATGGATTGCATTGGGCAAGGAAGAAAGGCATTAAGAATTTACAAGTATTTGGTGATAGTGAGCTGATTGTGAACCAAGTCAGAGGAAAAAATTCTACCAAGAATGATCTGTTAAAGAACTACAAAAATTGGGTATGGGATCTCATTGAAGATTTTGAATTTTTAACATCAATTCCATCCCAAGGAAGAAGAATGAAGCAACAGACAAACTGGCAGCAATTGGGGCTACATTTGATGTTGTAGAAAGTATCAAAAGTGAGAAATCTCAGCCTCATATCAAAGTGGTTGTGAGACCAAGTTGTTTCGGATAACAACACAAGTTGGCAAGTCTTTGAGAATGATCAGAAATTGTCAATTTCCTACAAGAAGAAGTTGAGTTCTCCACTAGAAATCAAGACAAGCTGGAGAACAATAGTATGGTGACCAAGTGGTGTAGATGAGAACTAACAAATTACCAAAAGGCCTTATAACCTTGGAGTCAATCTTCAACCCGAATGATCAGTTCGGAAGGAGAAAGCAAACATTTAGGTAAAGGGTGAAGATTCAAAGCCTATTTTAGTAAATGAAGGAAAGACATTGCAAATTGGCAAAGTAAGTACCCCACAAGAGAAATCTGAATTTGTTCAGCTTTTTCAAGATTTCAGATGTCTTTTCTTGGACTTACAAGGATTTAAGAGGTTTCAACCCAAAGTTGGCACAACATACTATTGAGTTGGATCCAGAATCCAAGCCTATTAGGCGAAGCAAAGGCCAATGAATCCCCATATTGAACCTCTCATGAGAAAAGAGTTGAACAAGCTGATTGAGGCTAGTATCATCTTCCCTATCAAACATTCAAGTTGGGTTGCAAACTTGGTGCTAGTGAGAAAGAGAAATGGAGAAATAAGATTGTGTGTGGACTTTCGTGATCTAAATAGAGCATCACTCAAGGATCATTATCCACTTCCATCAATGGAACAAATCTTGTAGGTTGTAGCTTGTTTCAGAAAGGTTTTCATTGCTAGATGGATACTCAGGCTATAATCAAATAATGGTGAAGGAAGAAGATCAATTCAAGACATCCTTCACTACAAAATGGGGCACATATGCTTACAAGAAGATGCCATTTGGATTGTCAAATTCTAGAGCAACATTTCAGCGAGCTATGGATATGGCGTTCAAAGGCTTAATCAACAAGATAGTGTTGGTATACCTAGATGATATCACTGTCTTCTCAAAGAATGCAAGCAGACCATCTCTTTCACCTTAGGCAAGTGTTTCAGAGGTGTAGAAGGTTTAGAGTGTCATTGAATCTAAAGAAAAGTGTATTCTTGGCACGAGGGAAAATTGTTGAGACACATTGTCTTAAGGGAAGGGTTAACAATTGATCCTAAAAGGGTTGAAGCCATCCGAACACTTCCATTGCCACACCACAAGAAATCTCTCCAAATCTTCTTGGGAAGGATAAACTTTTTCCACATATTTGTGCCTAATTTTGCCACTCTTGTGAAGCCTTTAACAATGATGTTGAAGAAGAGTCTTGCATTCAAATGGACAACATAAGGAAAAGAGATTTTTGAGAACATCAAGCATGTAATATCACAAGCTCCAACTCTTATCAACCAAGACTTTTCAAAGGACTTCATGTTATATACTTTTGGAGGATCAGATACAATCTCAGCTATCTTGACATAGCTGAATAGAAAGGTTAGAACAACCCATAGCATTCTTCAGTCAAATCCTAGAAGATTACAAAGTAAAGTATTCTTTCATTGAAAAGCATGTCCTTACTATCATCAGGAGTTTGAAGAAGTTCAAACAATTGGTCTCGAACAATAAGATTCAACTACTAGTGTCTCATGGTGTCAAGGACTTTCTCCTAAACAAGGATTTGAATGAGAAGAGGGTAGGTTGGATCACTCGAGTAATGGAATACGACATTGAAATCAAAGTGACTAAGCTGGTTCATGGAAAAGGTTTGTGTGAGCAACTCGCTTCCAAACAACCGAGATGGATCAAAAGGTGAAGAAGATGTTGTCCTGTTACTACAAAATGATCAAGAACAACCAACTAACGATGCACCCATTCCATGTTGGACTCAAGACTTGGTGCATTATCTCCAAACAGGTTTGTGCCCTCCAGAATGGAACAAAGCTAAGAGGAGATATTTTAGATTACAAGCTACCATCCATATGTACTCATTAATGGCATCTTGTTCAAGAAGGACATCAATGGTGTTCTATTGAGATGCATTGGAACAAGTCAAGTTGAGAGGATAGTACATGAGTTCCATGACGGAGAAGTAGGAGGCCACTTTTCTCCACAAGTAACAACTCTCAAAATCATGAAAGTTGGTTACTATTGGCCTATGGTGTTCAATGATTATTACTCATGGATCAAGAAGTGCAGGAAATGTGCATTCTTCACAGGGAAGGAAAGGTTAGCTAGCCATGTTATTCCCTTCGTCAATTTCAGTAAATCAACCATTCATGTAATGGGGATTGGAATTCATTGGGGTTATGAATCCAAATTCAAATCAAGGCCACAAGTGGATATTACGGAAACATACTATTTCACCAAGTGGAGTGAAGCAGTGGCACTCAAGGAGGCAAATGAATCCAACATCTTGGATTTCTATGAAGGGATAGTCATGAGGTTTTGTGTCCTTGCCACTATCATATCAGATAATGCATTGGCATTCCTTAGCACAAAGATCACTGAATGGGCTGTCAAGAATGGTGTGTACCTTAACACTTCATCAAATTATTACCCTCAGGGTAATGGTCAAGCAGAGTCTATGAACAAGAACCTACTAAGAATCATAAGGAGAACTCTTGATGAGAATCAGAGAACTTGGCACACAAAGCTCAAATCAGCCATATGGGCTGATAGGATCACACCCAAGAGGTCTATAGGAAGCTCTCCATACAAGCTTATATACGGGAAAGAAGTAGTTCTACCTATATCACTCGAGTTGCCAGCATTGGAACTCATGAAATAGTTGGAACTAGTTGAGTTTGAGCCCATGGAAATCAGGTATGCAGAGCTGATGGAATTAGAAGAAACTAAGATAACATGCAATGCATACCATGGAAAAGGATCAAGCATTGATCAAGAAGAGTTTTGATAAGAAAGCCAAAGGCTAGGATATTGCAAGCTAGAGATTTGGTACTGAAGTGGGATCGTTGATTTTGCAAAGCCGGGAAAGCATTCCAAGTTTGATGCCATATGGAGTGGTCCATATATTATCATTGAATACAAAGGTAGTAATGCCTTCTGGTTGGCTAAGTTGGATGGTGAAGAGTTGTAAATTCCAGTCAATGGAATCTATCTCAAATATTGCTACTAGAAGAGAGTTTCTCACCCTTGTAAATATTAATTTAGAATTTCCATTCCTCCAAGTGCTTATGCACATTATACTATTATTAGAATAGTTTTCATTTCCCTAAGTGTTGGCACACATGTCCTATTACTTCTAGTGTGTGCATGTTTATAGTTCATCGAGCCTAGAAAAGAATTTGCAGCCATAGGAGAATCAAATCAACAAATGTTTCAATGGCTCAAGGATGCAGGTTTTCAAACTTTAGATCAGATGAGATTATCAGACAGACTCCATGCCCAATGGATTACTATAGGAAGCTAGCCATACTTCATCTGGTAGGTAGATAACCCCGCTAAGTCACCAAAATTGTTATCCAAAATTCACCCCTCAAGGTAATTTTGATAACATGCATCAAATTCTTCATTAGTTGAGCATGTAGAATTGATTCGAGGCCCAAAATCATGTTTTGGGGTCCCTTTGGTTCCTCTCTAACTTCCCCATCCATGGAGAAAAATCCAAGAAGTTAGAAAAATTTGAAAAAATCCACAAAATGAAGTCGCGGGCTTGTTTTAATGCATTGTAGGTTTGAAGGCTGAGATCATCACCGGTGCGGATCGTACAAGGTTCGTTGTATTACGTTTGGAGCTGAAATAAAAAGGAATTAGCAAAATCAAATATTTTTGTCCCAGGCAGTCTGCGGGACAGTCGGGACACGTAGGACACAAAAATCCAATTTTTCTACAAGTCATTGCATTGCGGATGGCACGGAGAAATGTGTCCAGGATAGTCGGGATGTCGAGACATGTGGGACACGCAAAGGTGAAAAAGCTGAAAAAGGAACCATATGTTGTAGCGAATGTGGAAGTCAACAGCCCCCATAGCCTAGTCAATAGTGGATGCGGGGGGGAAAGGAAGCCCGAATCGGGTGATGCGGTGATTTTTGTCTAGGACATCTAGGACACATGGACCCGATTTTTCCGAAATAGCCGTAACAAAGAGAAAAGTCAAAGTTTGACCTCTCAAACTTCAAACGGCCATAACTTTTGACTCTGAGCTCCAATTTTCATAACATTGACTTTCTGGAATGAGCACGACGTCCTCTGCATCAAAAAATATTATATTTATTAATTTTGATGAGGGTAGATATATTTAAATAAAATAAACATATTCAGCTCCAGTCAATTAATGCTCATTCCTATCAAATGACAAAAATGCCTGATAGACCCAAAATAGTTGCTCGCACTCAAAAGGCCATAACTTTTGCATTTCTCAATGAAATCACACAAAATTAGTACCATTGGAATCATGGCTCGAGCCCAATGCACAACAATCAAGAAATTCCATATTTGATGAAGGATAGATAGATATTTTCAAAAATGTGGCCAAGTTCATAATAGTGTTTTATTTGGTAGTTGGACACATTCAATGAAGCATGGGATGACATATTTCACTGTTGCAAGTCATGGGGTAGTATGGGGAGCTTTTAAAGAAACAGAACATCATTTCACTCCATTTAATACCTCTTACAAGTGGTTGAAGGATAGATTTCAGGATTTCTATTTTCCCCTTCTCTCTCTCTTCTTCTTTTTCTATAAATTGGAGTGTTGGGCTCATTGTAAAGGAGGTAGTTTTTGTAGCAAAGCTCTGTAAAAATTGCTTTGTGAAGCCAATGTGCTATAGGCCCTTGTAGTGGACTCCTTGCATGGTGATCCAGGCCCTTATCTTGTAATAGATTGAATTGTGCATATCATGAAGCAATAAAATACAAGTTTGTGGATGCATCTTCCCCTACTGTGTTTGTTTGCACTCTTCTTTCCCTTTCAACCTTCATTACAAGAATATTGTGTCTATTTTTATGCTCTTGCAAGGACTCATTATTATTGTGCATGTATGAAATATTGTTGTGAATTATTTTTGGTAGATTGTGGAGAACTATTATCGCCCCTCCTAGTGTGTGTTTTTGCTTCTATATCTCACACATTGGAAGACTACCCTCAACCCTCCTTTTTACGGTGTATCACCGTTGTAGTGTAGGATTTCATTTTTTATGCATTCTCTCTCCTTGGTCCCTTTGAAAGTTAGATTAAGATAGTTTTTTTTTTTGCATTAGAGTAGATTGTGGCGGGTAGTTTAAGAGCAAGAACTAGCTCTCTCTGAAGGTGTATCTCAAGTAGCAAGTCCCATAACTTGAATATAGTACCCATGTTAGCCAATCACACCGTGAGCTCAAGCATGTGCACTTGTTTAAACATAAGGGTGCTATGATTTGATGATAACAATGCTTGTGGACACTCTACATTTCTCATTTGAGGCATGTAATATTTTGTTCATATTACTTCAGAGCTACTAAGGCCGGGATCTTCACTATTCATGGCGAGAAGACTCATAGTTTCTATGTAATAAATTGAAAATTTCAAAATAAAAAAATACATAGTAACTAAAGAACATTTTCAAGACAACCCATTCAGGACAGAGATGAAAACCTCAACACAATTTTCTACTCTCAAAAGCCTTGTTTCAAGATTTCTTATGAAAATTGAGGGTGCAATCGGTTGGGTTTGCAGATCAGGTAGGATCAATATCAAACCATTAGTATTGACTCCATGCCCAAAGGATGCTTCAAGGCCACTAGTCCCTTCATATAGCAGGAAGATGCCCCTGCGAGTTGCCAAATTGTTATCCATATTTTTCCCCCAGTGTAAAATTGGATCAGCCACGACCCCGCACAATAAGAAGCCAAAGAATTCATGTTCAAATCCTATAATCGGGCAATAGACGGACTCTATAATGGAGTGGCAATGCCCGTGAAACATCAAACGACTCTATCGAGTGAATGCATGCTTCAAATCCAAAGTGGCGGGTTGTGAAAGCGGACTCTAAAAGCAGAATAACAGGTCGAGGAAGGATAAAAAAAGATCAAAGAAGCTAGAGGCTCAAAGAAAAGGAACGAAGAAGGTTCAAATTCTTTAGGATCTGAAATAGTTTAGAACGAGCCCAAAAATGAGTAAGTATGGAGGAGACAGTGGAAGCTGCCAAGTGTCCAAATGGCTCACTTCCAAAGATTGAATCCAAAAGCAGAGACTCAAACTTGCAATAGCCCTCCACATAGCTAATGGTCAACAAAGGTCAAAAGGAGAGCGGGTCCAAAATCAGCTAAGTATGGAGAGTGAGCACCAACTCACCACGTGTTTAGGGTCCAAAAATTTAAGAGAGGCCATTGAAAAGTCTAAGATCCCTGTGGAGGCTTCCACTTGTCAACCCAATGCTCCTTAAAGGTAAAATCTTGAGCGGGTTTCTATATGAGCACGGAGCCTCCACGTGGCTAGTTTCATAAAGGACAGTGTTATAGTTGAATATTCAAAGTAAAGATAGGCCATCAGAGGGTGACAAGTGTCAGCAAGGTGATAATTCATGAGTAAGATTGGGGAAGGTTTCCAAACAAGTGTCGGGGCTCCGTGTGTCCCCCGTCGGATATATGACCCTACCAAGAAAAAGACTTACCCAAAACATGAAAAAACTAAGCAAGCCATGGAAGAAGCCATGTCTCATCCCAAAACAAATTCAAAACCATATACAAAGGTTTCCCTCAAACATGCACCAGCCCTCCACATGTCTGATTTAAAAAAGGGGCCCATTTTCATAGCTGGTTCCCGCCATTTTATGAGACCCGATTCAATATTCAAATGGCCATATCTTTTTTGACTGTAAAATCATATTTTAGCAAGAGAAGACTTTTGGAAATGTCTCAACACCTTCTACACCATGGAAAATAAAATATCATTTTTAGCAGGATTTGGTAGGTGAAAAATGGGAAAACATCTTCTAGGCCATTAACGCATAATCTGATCTCTTCACCTAACAAATTTTTTTATGATATTTTAAAATCCCAACATAAGGTTTATAGGAAAAAAATAAAATAATGACATGTTGGATAGAGATTCGGGTATGTTCAGGGAAAAATATTAGTGCTACCACTTATATTACCACTATTTAATCATCAAGATCCAAAATGATCAAGATAGTTACCATATAATGGAGACTCATAGAGATCACTAAAATAATAAAGCACTTGTGGAGAATGGATGTAGAAATATATTTGATGTCTTATTTATTTACCCTTTTCTACATATAAATTAATTTAATGACATAAATATATCAAAAATGAAATGTAATGGAAATAAGAAGCATTATGATATTAAGATAAAATTGTTTTTATTGAAATTTTTAGAAGCATCCTGCTTAGACAAATGTACAATACAAAATATTGAATGAATATATTTTCCTCTTACATGTGCTCTCTATTCATACTACTCTAGTGAAAACAACTACTACTTTCCATGCATGTGGTAGAATCATAATTTAGCAATGGGGTGATGTAATAGGCATATGTATTAAAGATTTACTAAAAACACCAAATACAAATATAAGAGTTATGTCAATGGGGTGCTATCAAAAGTGAACTACCCCCCTCTCGATAAAAGGGATTCTCATTATCAATCTTGCTCTATAGTTTGCACATGTAATTTACATTTTTTATTTTTTCATGAATAGAACTTTCATTATTATGCATGTCTTATTTGTTTAAATAAGTAATTATTGTTTATCAATATTATTATTAGATTCCATATAATGTTCTCAACTTGCAGATTTATTTAAACATGTATGTATAGCTTAAATAAATATAGTTTATCTCTTGCATGTCTCATGGGTTTCACACGGATAATTATAACTCAAGACTATAGTTTTTAAAACTAATTTAAAGTATATAATTAAATGTAATCATTCCACAATAAATTATATAACTAATAGTATGTTTTAATTTTAATATAACTATGTCATCATGCTGAAAATAGGTGTTGTTGATGCATAATCACAACACCCCCGAATGTCTCTGCAACTCGATTGGTTGAGACTCTCGGTGTGATTGTATACCATGGAAATTTTCCTAAGTATGAGACTTTGAGATCGGAAATCTCTCTGGATGAAGGTCAGTTCCTATCCCTCTTTTCAAGTGCACACATACAATTTACAGAGGATCTACTCTAAAACCTACCCTAACTTCCCAATGAGACAGGGGTTAAGAAGATGCAAGAAAATAAATGTAAATTAACATAGGTGATGCACCAAAGGAATTTTGAACACCTACTTTGCAATTAAACACAAACCATTAAAAGTGTAATATAACCACCATACACAGATAACCAGGATTGCAATGAGAGATCAAGAAGATAGAAAGAACATAAGAGAGGGTTGAAATCATCCACAAACTTATTTTTATTGCTCCAAGAATTTGATACAGTCCATTACAATGGCCAAAAGGCACAAACTTGCATTACAATTTGAAATGGGAGGTTTGAACTCCACATTTTCACTTGTAGATTAGATAAGAAGGGAGGGTGCAAGGAAAAATTGTCCAACCCTTAGAAAAAAGCCCCTTTTTACAATATATAGGAAGAATTAGAGAAGGAGATAGAAGAAATCAAAATTATTGCTTCAACCACCCAAAAATTCATTGAATACTCGTGCACAAATGATTGGTTCTCTACCGCAAAACCCATGCCTCCAAGTACTCTTTCTTTTTGGGAAAGAAAAGAAGCCCATACCTTCATTATTGGGGTAGGTGGGAAGCCTGACACCTTAAAAAAAAGGTAGACTAAATTTCTTCATTTTCACTAACTTAGTCTCGTCAATATTGTCCAAGTTGTAGTTGAGCAAAGAGATGTCTAGAGATTTCCAAAATGTCCCCTTTGTGCACATCCAAGATCCTAGTCAAAACTTATGGACATTAGAAGGTCGAGGTGTCATTATGCAAAAATGTCGGGTTCTTGATCGCCATTTTTCAAAGTCCAAAATGCTTACAACCTCGAAATCCCAAAATTCAGACTTTGAGACATTTCCATTTCAGATATTGAAACATTGTTCATCCGCCAACTTTTCTTGAGAGTTCCGAAAGTTCAAAACCTGAAAACCCGAAAGTCTGAAATTTTGGACTTTCAGAATTCAGAATTTAGGACATTGTGCCATGATTTTTATGTTTTCTCATCGAAGACTCAAGTCCGAATCCCTAAATCTACAAAGTTTGAAAAATGCATCCGTGTTGATCCGAAACTCGTGTTGACCTCCGAAATCTGAAATTCCAAAATTTTAGACTTTCATATTTCGTAATTTTGGACATTTTTGGTCCCTTTTCCATTCCTACTACCGAGAGTTCGAACCCCAAATTCCACACCTCTGAAACTCTGAAACCCAAAAGTCCAAAATGTTGCAATTTCAAACTTTCGATTTCTCACTTTTTGGTCTCACCGAAATCCCAGAAATCCCGTAACCTGAAAGTCCAAAGTTTCGGACTTTCAGATTTTTGGGTTTCGAACTTTTCCTCCATTTTTCAAACTTCGCTCCGAGATCTCTGAAACCCCAAAACTTGAAAGTCTGAAATTTCAAACTTTCAAATTTTCAAGTTTTAGAAACTTTTAACTTTCTGAGATCTTTGAAAAGCTCCACCTCTGAAGTCTGAAACCCAAATTTCAGACTTCTTCTTTTCCCAAAATCTCTGCAACTTGCTCGGGCCTACTTCAACTTTATTCACCCAAATCCAAAATGTAAGCCTCCATGATTGAATCGAATCCTCCATTTTCCCTGTGTGCAAGCTCTTTTTGTCCAAATTTCTCGAGGAAAAATTGATAACAAAAAGTGTTAATAACAACAACGTGGACGTAAGAATGTAACTATTGAAAAAACAAAATCTAATTTATTATACTAATAATGATAATGTGATTGGTATCAATAGTTCATGGAAATGATTTATTGATCTATGTCATTATCTAGATGATGATTTAATTAATCAATCATTACATTATCATGAACCAACGATCATTTATAATTTATATTTATGCTAATACTTTAAATATATAGTTTCAATTGATTTGTAATTTTATAGGAGTTTTTATTGTAGTTTTACTCTCCACAAGAATAGGTATATACAAGTTTCTAGAAACTTTCAATTTTCTCTTATTAGAAATTTTAACCAATGGTTGGTGTTGGTGCTCAAGATAGTCTCGCCCCATTTATGCCTTTGAAAATTTGTTGATTTCTGACCTCTGTCATTTTCTCCTTCCCGTGTTGTGCTTCGTTGGTCTTATTATGATTTTTAATCTGCTCCTAGGTTGAAGATCATGTATGGGTATGTATTTTTCTCCTTGTTCCTTTGTTCCTCTGGAAAAGCTTTTTATTTTGAGTCTCCCGTACTTTGTTCCTTCAAAACTCACATTTTTCATTCTCTTTATATTTCACAATTGGAAATTTTCATCCTTGTCATTTTTTCCCTAGATACTTGAAGGAAAATGAATGTATGTGTCCCTAAGGAACGTGTTTGAGCCTTGTAATCTTTCTAAACTCTCTTTCCTTGAAGAAAATTTCATTTTCTAGCTCAAATGGTCATTATTCTATATTTTTTACGGTTTGACTCGTGTGTCTCCCTGTAAAATTTGCATCCTTGCATCAACAGGGAATGTGGCGTCCTTTGGTTGGACGCCGCTCAACTGGATACTTCAAAAATTATGTAAAAGGCATCAAATTTGAAATGTGTCCACGTGGAGGAACGACACTCATTTGGAGATCTACTTTTTGTTTTGACTTTGGACCAGCACCGGGAAGACACGTGGAGGTTGGCGGGATGGAGACACGTGGAGGCTTCGCTGGGTTTCCCATACTTACTCTCTTTTCAAAACGTTTTTGGGAAATCCAGGACATGTGGAGGGATGGCACTCATTCAAAGATATACTTTTTGTTTTGGCCTTGGAGAAGCATCATGAGGACACATGGAGCACTCCACTCACTTTGTATTTTTACATGAAATTTTCAATGGCTAAAGGAGACTTCCACGGAGCTTGACAAGTGGTGCCTTATGCTGAGCTTCAAGCCTTCAAACAAATTTTGTTGGAGCAAGACACATGGTGAGATCAAACTCATTTGGGGTCTCAAATTTTGGGTACCATATCAAGGTGCGCCATCATGACATGTGGCAAGTTTGAAAAGTCAAAAGGGTCGGGGAAGTTGACAATCGGAGGAAACTTAAAAAAATTTCCTCTTTGTCTCAAAAGGGTTAAAATATCAAAAATAGCCCTGCGATCCTCAACAAAGGAAAAGGGGTGAGAAGGCGGACCATCGGTGCCAACTTTGAAGTTTTACCTCTTACATGCAAATGACTGAAAGTATCAAAAATCCCGAGGGCCTAATGGAAAAGGTCAAAGCTTGCTCCAGTCAATGGCAGAGGTGTGGGCTTTCGGAGGAAAAGTGAGAATTTTTCCTTTTAAGGGAAAAAGTGTTAAAGGCATAAAAAGACCTAGGGTTCCGTTGGGACCCACATTAGAAACTTGAAGCAGAAGGGCAGAGCTGTGGGGAATCTTGGAAAATTTTCCTTTTTCCAAAAGAGAGTCAAATGGTAGAATTTTTCCGTGGTTCCTCTAGGACCCACCTCAGGACACGTGTTACACCCATTTTAAGAAGCAGAGGTGTGGAGAAAAATGTAAATTTTTTACGTTTTTTCAAAGGGTCGGGAAAAGTCGAAAAGAAGCCCCTAAGCCAGTTTTTTAAACTTCCACGTGGGCGACCCAAATTCAAAGTAAAGATCAATGGCAGCTGTGTGTCTAAATTTTATTTCCCCCATTTTTACTTGTAAAGCTCCTGGAAGTGCGAGTCTTCATGATTTCTTTCTTTTTCCTACACGCCAAATAGAGGGGCAAGTTAATTTTGATATCTAGAGTTTGGTGAGAGAGATCTGGAGACGTATTTTTCCATTAAAATGGTATAACTATCGAGCTCGATCAGTTTTTTACATTTTTCTTCTCCCGAGCACAAAAGGAGCAGATTTGTGATTAGGGGTGGAACTGGTTGGCGAATGGGTGGAAACGTGATTTTTTTGAGGAAGGAATTGAATGTGGGAGATATTTGAAGAGATTTTCCCTTGAGCACCTGGTATCTTCTTGCAGATCGATTCTAAAATCATGATTGTGATCATGGCCACAATGCTAAGCACTCAATATATGGATGGATTTTAGGGGGAAAGGGGTTTGTTGTAAATGCTATAAATGGGATGAATTCATCATGCAAATGGTTGGGAGTTTTTGGAGAAATCGGGACTGATTTTTCTAACATAGAAATCTTGACAGAGCCCATCCTTTTTTAGAATCCGTCTAAGAAGCTTGTATATCTCTTTTTGTGTCAAATTTAATCATGTCAAGGTGGTTGCAAGTGTATAGCCATTGACAAGCTTTGAGATTGTTCTCAAAACTTTCCCTTGCTGATAATTTGATCAAACTTGGGGTGTTATGTGTAAATCTTTGAGCAAAGTGTATTTATTTCATCTCTAAATGCATGCAAGTATTTTTTCTTGTTTCTGTTGCAATCTTGTACCAAAATATGGTCCAATCACACACAGTATCAGTCCTTATGATAGTTTAGTGGCATCTAGAATTTCATTTCTCGGAATATATTTCTTCCGGGAGTGGGATAAAGGGTTTAAAATCACTTTTCTTTCATTTTTGATAGAGATTATATGTAAGCCTCTAGGTGTACCTCGGGCATGATTTGGTTTAAATCTTGGTGTTCTTTTTTGGGTTCTCTAACTCGAGCCTTCATGATAGAATCCCATAGGTTGTGTGAAATAGTGCTAATTTGCGCCTCCATTGAAGCACATATTCTAGTTGAGGAAACAATTTAACTTTTCGTGGAATTTTGTTGACTGAATCTTTTCATCTTGTATGAGATCTCAAGGATCTTATGAGTCAAGTCCCACCTTTTCTCCCCTCCCACCAAAAATTTATTTAACAACATTTAATCCTACCCATACTACCCCTATTTTTGGTCTGTATACCCACACAAGATCAAAATCCACTTACTAAAGTATGCAAAATAGATCAGGTTTCCAAATGTCTTTAGTAACCTTTGCCTTGTTGTGAAGATATCCCCATAATCTGGAAGTGACAACTCATGAGATTCAATTTTGGTGTGTTTATCATATTTTCATCGAGGTCTTCTCTATAAAACTTATGTAAAAGAAAGGTATTTGTATCTCCTTTCAAATAACAGAGGTTACAAAATAGGTTCTCTTACCTTGGTTGAAAGGCACAACCTAAAATAGTTAGGATAAGATCACATCTTTTTAAGGTGCTATTCATCTCTCCACAAATCCAAGTAAAAAAGGGACAATTAGATTTTCTCCCTAGCTACAAAATGACATATATTTATGATTTATGTGCCTCTAAGCTCCTGTTGAATTTGTGTTGTTTGCTTGGATTGAAAAGGAAAACAAATTTTGATACCAACATCATTTGGTGGCACCTCTATCAAGGACATTGTGATATAGTTCATACTTAGACCCTGGTAACTATTTCTTGTATGCTCTAAATTGCCAGAAATCTATGTAAAATATCATCCTGTGTTTGGGCTTGTAACAAGTTTCAAGTTGCAAGTGTTGTGTGCAAATTTTCCAGTCTCTATAATTTTTGCATTGATATTCATTGACAAATTTTGGTAAAGGAAGGTCATATCTTACATTTACAGTTTATAAGTGCTAACGGACATTTGACAAAACATTTTTAGTGCATTTTCACAACTAAGGTAGAAATCCTTGGTGGCTACCTGTTAATTTGATTCTGATAAGGACCAGTGTCTTAAACCTCTGTCAAGTAAGATTTATTTCTAATATTTGCAAAGTTGGAAGGAAGAAGATCTTTCCTTGCTAGGGATCATACTAGGACATTGTTTCCTGAGTTAGGAAAAGAAAAGTCAGAAGGAAGAAGAGCCTGGAGAGTTGTGGGAGATCATCAGAAAGAATGGGGACTCCATTGATGAAAATGATCAGCCTATCATTGAAGACTACCATTCAAGTGAATCTGAATTAGGTAGCCTCTTTGTGGAATTGAATTCTCTAGCTGGAGAAGGGCCTTCATTTTATTTTGAAAGATTTGCTTCACATTCTACACCTATCTTTTCTAAAGTTGATAGGGATTTCCAAGAAGCAAGGCCTTTAGAGGGTGTCCATTTTGAAAGCTACACTCCTGTGTTCCAAGGACCCTCTACCCCTTATCAATTTTTCACCCCTCCAAGATCACCTCCTCAAATCAATATGGCTCAACCCCCACCTAGACCCCCATTTGTTGTAAACACCTTTGGACCTATAAATTTTGTGGGAATGGCTGGTTATCCAAATGTAGTACCTCAAGATGTAAGGAACAAAATTATGAAGTTCTAGGGAAACAATGCCATAACTGGTGATTAGCATCTAAAGCTCTTCCTCAATATGATGGAATACTTTTGAGATTGAACATGAAGATGTATACATCAAATTGTTTGTTCACACTCTAGAAGAGGATGCAAGGGACTGGTACAAAGCATTACTAGATAACTCTATTGATTCTTGGGATAAGATGAACAATGCATTTAGATTGCAATATGGTGATAGGACTGACCCTAGGTTTCTTCTATTAGAGTTTGAAAACATCAAGAAGAATCCCAATGAGTCAGTACATGATTTCAACACAAGGTTCAATAAGACCTTAAGGAGATTTCCTATTAGGATAAGGCCATGTGATGAATCATGTTTGATCAAATACACAGATGCATTTGATAAAAATGTTGTTTATTACTTGAGGGAAAGGAACCCTACCAAATTTGAGGCAAGCATTCACTATGGCCATAGAAATAGAGAATAATATCAAGATAATAGGAAAACCTCCTAAGAGGGATGGTGTGAAGTTAACTAACCCAGAAAAGCCTCAAGACAAGAAAGGTTTCTGATTTAGAAGAAGTAGTGAAGACTTTAATAGGGGCTATCGAGGAGATTTCCTACAAACTAGCCCAAGATGAGAAGGAATTGGGCAGAGTTCACAAGGACAACACAAGCAACAAGGCCAAGATAGATTTACAAATCATCAAAGAACTGATGATAGAGGAAAAGGACCTGTTGGATTTGGGAATAGGCAGCCCCAAGGTAGAGAAAATAGAATGGTGCCTGATCCTTTGGCTGCTAGAGTATCTCTTGTGGAAGAGACATAAGTCATTGATTGGTGTGACAAATGTTTCATGCCCCATGCTCCTTGTGAAGAAGATCAGCAAGAAGAAGAAGATGTTGATGATGACAATGATGATGTTGTTTGCATGATGGGTTTCTCCGCTAGCTCACAACAAGGGGCAACCTCAACTAAGGTGATAAGTGTTAGAACTGCTGCCATGTTTCGGGATTGCATTCATATGGTACCTATTATTCCTCTCTCACATACTTTAGAAGTAGATGTTGTACAAGATTTTGAATTACCCAATAATGACTTTGAATATTTTAGGGCTTTAATAATAAAAAATTATGATGGAGGATTCCCATCTACGGAAGATAGGAAGTTGTTAATGAATGTTGATTTTTCCCAGGAGAAGGAATATAACACAAGAAATAGGGATGTCAAAGTTGCAAGGCCTCAAGCCAAGACAAAATCCCCCTTACTTTCAAACATTCCTAAAGAGGCTCCTAGAAAGATGCACTGCCAAGGCCCCCGCAGTTCGTAGACAAGTAAAAATCATACCCCTCCTCATGCTCAAGCTATATTAAGATTCCCGTAGCACCTAATGAGTGTATTAGCCTTTCTTCCAATGTTGCCTTGCCCAAGAATGTCTCATATGACATTTCCCAAGTTTTGAGTCAAATCAAAGTCTCTGTTAAAATTTTTGAGTTACTTAGGATTCCTGAGCACAAGAGGAGAGCATTTAGATACTTGGGATTGAGTGAAGAGAAGATAGCCCAAGGAAGAAATGTGAACATTGTGGAGAATCCTCTAGTCATTGAAGAGTCTGAGACACCATCAACATCAGAAGAGCTAGCTGAACCACCTGAGGTTTATCTAGGGACATCTTTGGTAGACTCTCAGCTGAATGTGGATCCATTCTTCACCACTCTAATCATCAAGGATAGGCTTCTCCACAACTGTATGTTTGACTCGAGGGGCATCATGCAATGTCATGCCTTTAAAGGTCATGAATGAACTGAATATTAAAGTAACATCAACATATGGGAAGTGCACTACCATGGACTCAGAGAGGTGCTAGTAGTGAGATGTGTGAAGGGTTTGGTGGTGCATCTTGCAGCCTACCCAGGTAAAAATTTAAAACTTGATGTTATCATAGTTGATTGCCCAGCCAAGTGGGGTATGTTGCTGTCAAGAAAATGGGCTGCAAGTGTTGGTGGGAGTATCCAAATGGACATGTCTTATGCCACCATCCCAGTTGAAGGAAGCCTTGTTAGGTTGTATGGGGAGAAGAAAATGTTGCACCTTATTGAGGATCCTAACAATGTGTCCTATGAAGTATTGTACACAAATGTTGATGCTGATAACTTTGTGGGATTTGCTGAGGGAAGGGAGCACAAGATTGAGGAGTCTAAGTGTCTTGAGCAGGAAGGCTCTCCTTGGACCCTATTATTTGATGGAGCTTGCTCCAAATTTAGAAATGGTGTCGGTGTTGTTTTGATTTCTCCAAGCCATGAAAGGTTTGTTTTTTCCTTCAAACTTAACTTTGAGTGCACTAACAACATTGTTGAGTATGAGGCACTGTTGTTAGGTTTAAGAATTGCTTGAAATATGGTGTCAAGGACATCATTGCCAAAGGGACTCATAGTTAGTTGTCAAGAAAGTCGAAAATTGTATGCCATAAAGAATCAACGATCAAACAATATAAATATGTAGTTTGGGATTTCATTGAGATGTTTGACTCATTCAATATAGTGCATCATGATAGGAAATTCAATGACTTAGCAGACAATCTTGAAGTGTTGGGGTCCTGGTTTGACAATTCTGTAATGTCCCCTTATTGTGAATATGAGGTTGAGGTATTAACAAGACCCTCTATCCCCGACAATATAAAACACTAGCAAGGTTTTTGATGATGATGCTCAAATCTAGAGATTTCTATAGAATAGAGGATAATTTTCTGATCAAAACATTGATTGGGAGCCAATGGTATGTGCAACGGAGGGAAAGGAAACCTTAGTTGGCAAAGGGCATCATCCAACTAAAGACCAATACCATTCCTAGAGGGTTGGTTGCTCTTGAATCTAATTTTGATAATGATGACCGCATTATTAACAGGCATATGGCAGCCTCAACGGATGTTGAGGAGAATTTCCTTAGCACAGAGGAAATACCAAGGAAGATTTGGTTAGGTAGAAATCTCAGCAAAGAGGAAAAATAGTCATACATCCAGTTGTTAAAAAATACCAAGATTGCATGGCTTGGACCTATTTTGAGCTCAAAGCATACAAAGAAGACTTGTTCCAACATGAGATTCCCTTAGATCCCAATGCAAAACCATTCAGGTAGAAGCAGAGGCCAATTAATCCTCTCTTATCTCTCAAAATGCAAGAAGAACTGAAGAAGCTAAGAGATGGAGGGATTATCTAGCCCACAAGGTATTCTTCTTGGGTTGCCAACCTAGTGCCAAGTAAGAAAGAAGAATGGTGACATTAGGTTGTGTGTAGATTTCAGGAATCTAAACAAGGCCTCAATGAAGGACAACTATCCTTTACCTAACATGGAACACATGTTCATGCAGATGGTGATTGGTTCTGAGTTGCTCTCTACCTTGGATGGCTTCTCTGGTTATAACAAGGTCATGGTGAAATAATAAGAAAGGATCAAGACATCCTTCACTACTCCATGGGGAACATATGTGTATGTCAGGATGCCCTTTGGTTTAATGAATGTTGGAGCCACTTTTCAAAGAGCAATGGATGTTGCTTTTTCTGGTTACATCAATGAGTTTATTGTTGTTTACCAAGATGATGTAACAATGTTTTCAAGAAAGAGAAGTGACCATTTTTACACTTAGAGAAGATGCTAATCAAATGTAGGGAATATGGCATCTCACTCAATCCAAAGAAATGACATTTTGGAGTGCAGAAGGGAAAGTTGCTAGATCACATTGTGTCACAAGAAGGAGTGATGATTGATCTAGAAAGAGTGGAGGCCATCAGCAAAGTTCCAATTCTAAGAGCCAAGAAAGGAATTCAGTCCTTCTTTGGGAAGATAAACTTCATTAGAAGGTTTATATCAAAGTTTGTTGAGTCAACCATCCCATCACATCCATGTTAATGAAAGACCAGGTCATCAAATGGGAGGAGGCTTCCATCCAAGCTTTCAATGGAATCAAAGAGGCATTCAAGCATGCCCTGCTTTTTGGCAGCCCAGATTATAAGAAACCTTTCTAGTTGTTTTCCTTTACTTCATAAAAACATTGTTTCTTCCGTCCTATTGCAGAGAAGGATAATGAAAATTTGAGAGGCCAATTGCCTTTTCAGTAAGGCACTGCAAGGGGCAAAACTAAAATACACCATCATGGAGAAGCAGGCATTTTCCTTGGTCAAAGCAATAAAGGTTTTAAGGCCTTATATTCTAAGTTCAAAAGTTGTTTCTTATGTTCCCCATACCATGGTTAAAGACATCTTGTCAGAGATGGAAGTCTCAAGTAAAAGATGTAGATGGGTCAAACAAGTTGCAGGAATATGATATGGACATCCAAACCATGAAGTTGGTGAGAGGTTTGGGCTTGGCTAAGCTTATGGCTGAGAGCAACTTGCAGACCATTGAGGTAAATGAGATTGAAGAGGAAAGGGCAGTTGTTTTTGAAAAATTGATGAGTTTTGAGTGGTACAAGGATGTGATGTTCTATCTCAGACATTTAAACTTCCCTAAGAATTTAAGTAAGAACTAGAAAAGAGATCTTAAGTTGGCTTCCCAGAAATATGTCATTACTAATTTTGGGTTGGCATGGAAGAACCCAGAGGGAGTCCTCTTAAGATGCATCACTGAAGATGAAGCCCCCAAAATAATTTCTGATCTCCATGGAGGAGTTTGTGGGGGGCATTTTGCTGTAAGAGTCACAACACATAAGATCCTAAGGGCTGGTTATTGGTGGCCAAACCTTTTCAAGGATTGTAACCATGTTAGTCAAAATATGTGAGAGTTGCCAACATTTCTCTGGAAGACTGAAAGCTTCAGGCTCCCTACCTTTGAAGCCAGTGTCAATTGAAGCCCCATTCAAGAAATGGGGAATGGATTTCATTGGTGAGAATTCAGACCCTTTAAGTGTTAGCCATAAGTGGATTCTTCTAGCCACATTGACTACTTTACCAAATGGGTGGAAGCACTCCCTACCAAGAAGTCTACACACCAAGTTGTCATGGAATTTTTGCTAAACCATATTATTTCCAGGTTTGGAGTACCAATCAAAATCATAGCTGATAATGCCATGAGTTTCAGGGCTAAACCTTTGGTGGGAATGTGCAAGGAATATGGGATCAATTTGACATATGCCTCTAATTATAATCCCCAAGGAAATGGACAAACTGAGTCTAGTAATTAAAACTTGCTGAAGATTATCAGAAGAACCTTAGAATTGAACAAGAGAAAATGGGGGGAACAGCTGAAGTTTGTTGTCTAGGCTGATAGGATCACTATTAAAAGAGCCACTGGAAAGAGTCCATTTGAGTTGGTATATGGAACTTAGGCCCTGCTTCCCCTGCATATGTAACTATCCTCATATTAGTTCATTCAACAACTAGAAGATCAAGAAGTAAGTCCTTATGATGCCCACATCAACCAGATTGTTGAGCTTGATGAAGAGAGAAGGGCATCCCACCAGAGGAATATCAAATTTAGAAAAATATAAAGAAACTATTTGACAAGAAGGTCACTCCTAGAGTGTTCAATATTGGAGATCTTGTGCTACTATGGGATAGCAGGCATGAAGATAAGGGCAAGCATGGAAAATTTGATTCATTATGGATGGGCCCTTACTCCATTGACATTAGGATTGGTGAACACACCTTCTTCTTGAAGGATTTAGATGGTGAATTGCTTGAAATTCCTATTAATGGCAGGCATCTGAAGCACTTCTGGATTGATTCCCCAGAATCAAGGTAAACACCTCTTGTATAGTGTATAGTTTGTTGTTTAAGTCCTATTTTTGTGTTTTTGCTCATTCTGGTCCTGTGGTGACTTGTTTTTGTTGGCTTCTTTGTTCATTTTTGGAGATGGCTTTGTTTCTTTTCTTTGCAAGCTGACTCTGTCACCCAATGGATTTTTGGCATTTGGTCTACTATTATTCTTGTGGCACTCGCAGGAGTACCCATCCCTGAGTCAGAGCTAGTGTTGGTGCTCAAAATAGTCTCGCCCCATTTATGCCTTTGAAAATTTGTTGATTTACATCCTTTTCATTTTCTCCTTCCCCATGTTGTGCTTGGTTGGTCTTATTTCCATTTTAATCTACTGGGTCGAAGATCATGTATGGGTTTGTATTTGTCTCCTTGTTCCTTTGTTCCTCTGGAAAAGCTCTATATTTTGAGTCTCTCATGCTCTGTTCCTTCAAAACTCACAATTTTTCACTCTCTATGTTTCACAATGGGATTTGTCATCCTTGTCATTTTTTCCATAGATACTTGAAGGAAAATGAATTGATGTGTCCCTGAGGAATGTATTTGAGCCTTGTAACATTTCTAAACTCTCTGTCCTTGAAGAAAATTTCATTTTCAAGCTCAAATGGTCATTTTTCTATATTTTATGGTTTGATGGGTGTTTCTCCCGGTCAAATTTGCATCCTTGCATCAATAGGGAAATGTGGCATCCTTTGGTTGGATGGCTGGATGGATACTTTGAAAATTATGTAAAAGGCCTCAACTTTGAAATGTGTCCATGTGGAGGAACGACGCTCATTTGAGAGATCTACTTTTGTTTTGGCTTTGGAGAGCGCTGGGAGAAGACATGTGGAGGTTTGTAGGATGGGGACACATGGATGCTTCCGTTGGGTTTCCCATACTTAGTCTCTTTTCAAAAAGAATTTGGGAAATCTAGGACATGTGGAGGGGCGGTGCTCATTCGAAGATATACTTTTTGTTTTGGCCTTGGAGAAGCGTCATGAGGACACATGGAGCACTACGCTCACTTTGCATTTTTGCATAAACTTTTCAATGATTAAAGGAGACTGGCAGAGCTTGACAAGTGGCACCTTCCACTGAGCTTCAAGCCTTCAAACAATTTTTTCCGAAGAAGGATACGTGGCGAGCTCATGCTCATTCAGGGTCTCAAATTTTGGGAACCATCTAAAGGTGCGCCATTGTGACACGTGGCAAGTTTGAAAATTCAAAAGGGTGGGTAAGCGGACCATCGGAGGAAACTTAAACTTTTGCCTCTTTGTCTCAAAAGGGTTAAAATATCAAAAATGGCCCACAATCCCAACAAAGGAAAAAGTCAAAATATGTTTCTGGTCAAAGGGGGGAAGGCGGACCATCAGGGGAAACTTGGAAATTTTTCCTCTTGCATGCAAATGACTCAAAGTATCAAAAAAGCCAAAGGGCCCGATGGAAAAGGTCGAGCTTGCTCTAGTCAATGGGCGAGGTGTGGATTTGAAGGAAAAGTGAGAATTTTTCCTTTTAAGGGAAAAAGTGTTAAAGGCATAAAAAGACCTAGGGGTTTCACTGGGACCCACATTAGAAACTTGAAGCGGAAGGGTGGAGCTGTGGGGAAAACTTGAAAAAAAAATTCTTTTTCCAAAAGAGAGTCAAATGGCAGATTTTTTTCTACGGTTCCTCTAGGACCCACCTCAGGACACATGTGAGGCCCATTTTAAGAAGCGAAGGTGTGGAGCAAAATGTAAAAATTTTATATTTTTTCAAAGGGTCAAGAAAAGTAAAAAAGAAGTCCCCGAGCCCATTTTTGAATCTTCCACGTGGATGGCCCAAATTCAAAGTAAAGATCAATGACAATTGTGTGTCTAAATCTGATTTCCCCCCCATTTTTACTGTAAAGCTCCTGAAGTGTGAGTCTTCATGATTTCTTGTTTTTTTCTACACGCCAAACAGAGGGGCAAGTTAATTTTGATATCTAGAGTTTAGTGAGAGAGATCTGGAGACGTCTTTCACCATTAAAATGGTCTAACTATTGGGCTCAATTTGGTTTTTCATTTTTCTTCTCCCAAGCACGCAAGGAGACGGATTTGATAGATTAGGGGTGGAAGTGGTTGGCGAATGGATGGAAACATGATTTGCTTGAGGAAGGAATTAAATGTGGGAGATATTTGAAGAGATTTTCCCTTGAGCACCTGGTAACTTCTTGCAGATCCGATTCTAGGAATCGCAATCGTGATCATGGCCACAATGCTACCACTCAATGTCTAGATTTTTGGGGGAAAGGGGTCTATCATAAATGCTATAAATGACATGAAATCATCGTGGAAATGGTTGGGAGTTTTTAGAGAAATCAGGACTGATTTGTCTAGCAGAGAAAGCTTGATATAGCCCATCCTTTTTGAGAATCCGTCTAAGAATCCTATATATCTCTTTTTGTGTCAAATTTAATCATTTCAAGGTGGTTACAAGTGTACAGCCATTGACAAGCTTTGATAATTTCATAAAACTTGGGGTATTCTATGTAAATCTTTGAGCAAAGTGTATTTATTTCATCTCTGAATGCATGCAAGTAGTTTTTCTTGTTTCTGTTTTAATCTTGTACCAAAATATGGTCCAATCACACAGGTCTCAATCTGTGTGATAGTTTAGTGGCATCTGCAATATCATTTATCCAAAGATCTTTCATCTGGGAGTGGGATAAACGGTTTAAAATCACTTTTCTTTCATTTTCTTAACATAGATTATCTGTAAGCCTCTGAGTGTACCTCAGGCGTGATTTGGTTTAAATCTTGGTGCTTTATTGGGTTCTCTAACTCGAGCCTTCATGATAGAATCCCACAGGCTGTGTGAAAGAGTGCTAATTTGGGCCTCCATCAAAGCACATATTCTACTTGAGGAAAGAATTTAACTTTTTGTGGCATTTTACTGACTGAATCTTTCCATCTTGCATGAAATCTCAAGGATTTGGCAAGTCAAGTCCGATCCTGTCTCCCCTCCCACTAAAATTTTATTTAACAACATTTAATCCTACCCATACTACCCCTGTTTTTGCTTTGTATACCCACACAAGACCAAAATCCATTTACTAAAGTATGCAGAATAGATCAGGTTTCCAAATGTCTTTAGTAACCTTTTCCTTGTTGTGAAGATATCCCCATAATCTGGAAGTGACAACTCATGAGAGTCAGTTTGGTGTGTTGATCATATTTTCCCCAAGGTCTCTCTATAAAATTTATGTAAAAGAAAGGAATTTGTATCTCCTTTCAAATAACAGAGGTTACAAAATAGGTTCTCTTACCTTGGTTGAAAGGCACAACCTAAATAGTTAGGATAAGATCACATCCTTTTAAGGTTCTATCCATCTCTCCACAAATCCAAGTAAAAAAGGGACGATTAGATTTTCTCCCGGATACAAAATGACATATATTTATGATCTATCTGCCTCTAAGCTTCCTGTTGAATCTGTGTTGTTGCTTGGCTTGAAAAGGAGAACAAATTTGGATACCAACATTAGTGGCGCGCCACCGAGGACATTGTGATATAGTTCATACTCAGACCCTGGTAAATGTTTCATGTATGCTCTAAAGTGCCAGAAATCTATTTAAAATATCATCTTGTGTTTGGGCTTGTAACAAGTTTCAAGTTGTAAGTGTTGTGTGCAAATTTTTAGTCTCTACGAAGTTTTGCATTAATATTCATTGACAACTTTTGGTAAAGGAAGGTCGAGATCTTGCATTTCCAGTTTATAAGTAGTGAAAGACATCGACAGAACATTTTTAGTGCATTTGCACAACTAAGGTGGAAATCCTTGGTGGTAACTCCCTCTTGATTTGATTCTAATAAGGACCAGTTTCTTAAGCCTCTGTCAAGTAAGATTTATTTCTAATATTTGCAAAGCTGGAAGGAGTAAGATCTTTCTTTGCTAGGGATCCTGTTAGGACATTGTCTCCTGAGTTAGGAAAAGCAAATTCAGAAGGAAGAAGAGCTTGGAGAGTTGTGGGAGATCAGCAGGCAAGAAGGGGGATCTCCATTAATGAAAGTGATTGGCCTATCATTGAAGACTGCCATTCAAGTGACTCTAACTCAGGTATCCTCTTTGTGGAATTGAATTCTCCAGCTAGAGAAGGGCCTTCATTTGATTTTGATTTTTTTCATATTCTTCACCTGTCTTTTCCAGAATTTGATAGGGATTTCAAGAAGCAAAGGCTTTAGAGGGTGTCCATTTTGAAAGCTACACTCCTCTGTTCCAAGGACCCTCTTCCCCTTGTCAATTTTCACCCCTCCAAGATCACCTCCTCGAATCAATATGGCTCACCCCCACCAGACCCCATTTTTGTAAACACATTTGGACCTATAAATTTTGTGGGAATGTCTTTTTATCGTAACATAGTACCTAAAGATGTAACGAACAGACTTCCAAAGTTCCAAGGAAACAATGCCATAACTGGTGATCAGCATCTAAAGCTCCTCCTCAATATGATGGAAGACTTTGAGATTGAACATGAAGATGTATACATCAAATTGTTTGTTCACACTCTAGAATAGGATGCAAGGGATTGGTACAAAGGATTTCCAAATAACTCTATTGATTCTTGGGATGAGATGAACAATGCATTTAGATTGCAATATGGTGATAGGACTCACCCTAGGTTTCTTCTATCAGAGTTTGAAAACATCAATAAGAATTCCAATGAGTCAGAACATGATTTCAACACAAGGTTCAACAATACCTTGAGGAGATTGCCTCTTAGGATCAGGCCATGTAATGAATAATGTTTGATCAAGTACATTTGATGCATTTCATAAAAAGTTTGTTTATTACTTGAGGGACAAGAACCCTACCAACTGAGGCAAACATTCACAATGGCCCTACAAATAGAGAATAATATCAAGGCAATAGGAAAACCTCCTACGAGGTATAATGTGAAGCTAACTAACGTAGAAAAGCCTCCGAAAATCAAGGCTATTGATTTAGAAGAAGTTATGAAGACTTTGGTAGGGGATGTCGAGGATATTTCCTACAAACTAGCCCAAGATGAGAAGGGAATTGGGCATAGTTCACAAGGACAACACAAGCAACAAGGCCTAGATAGATTTAAAAATCATCAAAGAACTGATGATAGAGGCAAAGGCCCTGTTGGATTTGGGAATAGGCAGCCCCAAGGTAGAGAAAATAGAATGGTGCCTGATCCTTTCATTCGCTAGAGTTGATGTTGTGGAAGAGACAAAAGTCATTGATTGGTGTGACAAATGTTTCATGCCCCATACTCCTTGTGAAGAAGATCAACAAGAAGAATAAGAAGTTGATGATGAAAATAATGATGATGTTTTCATGATGGGTTTATCTTCTAGCTCACAACAAGGGGCTACCTCAACTAAGGTGATAAGTTCTAGAATTGCTGCCACTTTTTGGGACTGCATTCATAGGGTACCTATTGTTCCTCTCTATCATACTTTAGAAGTAGATGATGTACAAACTTTTGAATTTCCCAATAATGAATTTGAATATTTAAGGGATTTAATGATAAAAAAGTATGATGGAGGAATCCCATCTGAGGAAGATAGGCAGTTGTTAAAGAATGTTGTTGTTGCCCAAGAGAAGGAATATAACACAAGAAGTAGGGTTGTCAAAGGTGCAGGGACTCAAGCCAAGCCAAAATCCCCGTTACTTTCAAACATTCCTAAAGAGGCTCCTAGGAAAGATGCACTGCCAAAGGCCTTGCATTTTCAAGCAAAAATCATACCCCTCCTCATGCTTAAGCTATCAAGAGTCCCATACCACATAGTGAGTGTATTAGCCTTTCTTCCAATGTTGCCTTGCCCAAGAATGTCAAATAGTTTTGAGTCAAATCAAAGTCTCTTTTCCAATGGTTGAGTTGCTTAGGATTCCCGACCACAAGAGGAGATCATTTGAATACTTGGGATTGAGTGAAGAGAAGATTGCCCAAGGAAGAAATGTGAACATTGTGGAGAATCCTCCAGTCATTCAAGAGTCCGAGACACCATCAACATAGAAGAGCTAGCTGAACCACCCGAGGTTTATCTAAGGACATATTTGGTAGACTCTTAGTTGAATATGGATCCATTCTTCACCACTCGATCATCAAGGATAGGTAGCTCCACAACCGTATATTTGAATCAACGGCATCACGCAATGTCATGCCTTTAGAGGTCATGAATGAGCTGAATATTAAGGTAACAATGACATATGGGAAGTGCACTGCCATGGACTCCAGAGAGGTGCCAGTAGTGGGATGTGTGAAGGGTTTGGTGGTGCAGCTTACAAGCCTACCATAGTAAAAATTTGAAACTTGATGTTGTCATAGTTGATTGCCCATCAGGTGGTGTTAGTGTAGGTTATTATTTATCCTTTTATTTATTTATCGGATAATTCTTACACTTGTATTAGCCCTAAACTTGTTGGGTTAGCTTACTTAGCGTATTAGTTGTGTGGAGTTAGCTTACTAGTTGTGTTGAGTTAGCTTCTCAGTTATGTGAAGTTAGCTTACTAGTATTTTGGAGTTAACTACAAGTATTAGTTAGTGGGAGTTCTTCACCACTGATTTAGGTAGTAGTTGCACTTCCCTCCTCCTATATGTACATCTTTTTATAGAGTAATTCAAGTCATTCTATTGTAATATATTGAGCATTATGGATTATGATGGATTTCTATATATGATATTTTAGCTCTTCTGCTTTGTAAATCTAATGTGGTGTGCTATTATCATCTAAGATCACGGCTTGGAACAATATTCTTATCATTCCTTTCATGGTATCAGAGCTATAGATGATGTAGACATCCATTTGTAAGTTTTTCTTTGCAAGCAAGGGTTTATTTTTCATGTATTCAATTTTTAGCAATTTTCTGTAGAGTGCATTTTTATGCAAAATGGAGTGCGACATTAGATTTGGAAGGTTCCAAAACCCTAGAATCAACTGTAAACTTGACCATGTTTTGAGACAATCAAATCTAGGTGCATTCTTTTATCCATTGGATATAAGTGTGTACCTTCTAGACGCATTCTTTTACCCTCTAGGTATTTCAGTTTTGATGTAGTCTTTTATCCACTAGGACAAATCTATACCCTATGGGTGCATTCTTTTATCCATTGGATATAAGCGTGTACCTTCGGATGCATTCTTTTACCCTCTGGGTATTTTGGTTTTGGATGTAGTCTTTTATTCACTAGATGCAGATATGTACCCTATGGGTGCATTCTTTTATCCATTGGATATAAACATATACCTTCCAAATGCATTCTTTTATCCTCTGGAAATTTTAGTCTTAGATACAGTCTTTTATCCATTGGACGCAGATTTGTACCCGCTGGGTACATTCTTTTATCCATTGGATATAAGCGTGTACCTTCCGAATGCATTCATTTACCCTCTGTATATTTTGGTTTTGGATGCAGTCTTTTATCCACTGGACACAGATATGTACCCTCTACGTGCATTCTTTTATCCATTGGATATAAGCGTGTACCTTCCGGATGCATTCTTTTACCCTCTGGGTATTTCGGTTTTGGATGTAGTCTTTTATCCACTGGACGCAGATCTATACCCTATGGGTGCATTCTTTTATCCATTGGATATAAGCATGTACCTTCCGGATGCATTCTTTTACCCTCTAGATATTTTAGTTTTGGATGCAGTCTTTTATCCACTGGACGCAGATCTATGTACCCTCTAGGTGCATTCTTTTATCCATTGGATATTAACGTGTACCCTCCGAATGCAATGATTTACCCTCTGGACATTTAGGTTTTGGGAGCAAGATTTTATCCTTTGGTCACAAGCATGTATCGTGTGGATGCACTCTTTTACCCTTTGGACATTTGGGTGTCACGTGTACCTTTTAAAAAGATCAGCATTAAAATATTATTTTAATAGTAAAACCTTGTAGAGCTCATAACTTTTGATCCGTAGCTCAGATTAAGGTGATCTTTTTTTGAAATTGTGTATTTTTTTGAGATCTACGCATTGGTGACATTTTTATACACATATTTCAAATGTAAAAGGTATTGTTACTCATTGTAATATTTACATGCACTCAATTATAAAGTGTCAAATTTGGGAGGGTGTTGTGATCACTTGTGGACGTAATTTTGGTTGAGCCCGACGTCCTAAACTTTTGGGTATTGCATTCTTGTATCTATGGGTGTATACATTTATATCTCTCTTGTTTGTTGAGATATTTTGGATCTATATTTTCGACACTTTTTTTTGGCATGTTGATAGTCTCTCTTGTGGGGGAGCTATTCTGGTGGAGCCCAGTGTTAGTTTGTTAGTGTTCGAGTAGTTGATTTTGACAACTCATATAGATATGTGGTGTCACTCTACCCATTTTGTAGTATGGGAGGGTGTGGTGTTGATATTGTTTCTTGGGTTTCATGTCCTTGCCTTGTTACCTTGGCTTTTCTTGGATCGTGGCACTCCTATTTATTTGGATCTCGTGTCCACCTTGTTGCCTTGGTTGTTCTTGGATCGTGGCACACCTATTTGTAGCAATTGATCAAATTATGTTTGGTGTTTGTTTTTCACTTTCGACATCACTCCATTGACAGTCTCCTTGCATGGAGCTATTCTGGTGAAGCCCAATGTCAGTTTTTTTAGTTCTATGATCGAGTAGTGGATTTAGACCATGTGCGCAACACACTTCTTCAGCATTGTACTAGATTTTTGGAGCCAAGTTTCTGAGGATATCTTGCAGCAGGATTTTTCTTTATACTTTTTTCTTTGGTTTTGGGTACCTTGTGGTGTCCATTTTTCCCAGTTGTTGTACATGGGTACCTCATCAGGCCTTGTTGTCGGGACCCACCTTCTTTTCCACCCACCTAAGCTATGCTTACGGGAGGGTGTTAGTGTAGGTTATTATTTATCCTTTTATTTATTTATTAGGATAATTCTTACACTTGTGTTAGCCCTACACTTGTTGGGTTAGCTTGTTTAGGTGTACTAGTTGTGTGGAGTTAGCTTACTAGTTGTGTTGAGTTAGCTTCTCAGTTATGTGGAGTTAGCTTACTAGTCTTTTGGAGTTAACTTAACTACCAGTATCAGTTAGTGGGAGTTCTTCACCACTGATTTAGGTAGTAGTTGCACTTCCCTCCTCCTATATGTACATCTTTCTTATTGAGTAATTCAAGTCATTCTATTGTAATGTATTGAGCATTATGGATTATGATGGATTTCCATATATGGTATTTTAGATCTTCTGCTTTGCAAATCTAATGTGGTGTGCTATTATCATCTGAGATCGTGGCTTGGAACAATATTCTTATCATTCCTTTCGGGTGGGGTATGTTATCACAAGAAAATGTGCTGCAAGTGTTGGTGGGAGTGTCCAAATGGACATGTCTTATGTCACCATCCCAGGTTGAACGCAACTTTGTCGGAGGTTGTTATATGGGGAGAAGAAAATGTTGCACCTTATTGAGGATCCCAACAATGTGTCTTATGAAGTATTGTACAAAAATGTTGATGCTAACAACTTTGTGGGGTTTGCTAAGGGAAGGGAGCACAAGATTGAGGAGTCTAAGTGTCTTGAGCAAGAAGACTCTCCTTGGACCCTATTGCTTGATGGAGCTTGCTCCAAATTTGGAAATGGTGTCGGTGTTGTTTTAATTTCTCCAAGCTAGAAAGGTTCGTTTTCCTTGAAACTTAACTTTGAGTCCACTAATAACATTGTTGAGTATGAGGCACTATTGTTAGGTTTAAGAATTGCTTGGAAGTATGGTTTCAAGGACATCATTGTCAAAGGGGACTCAGAGTTAGTTGTTAAGCAAGTCGAAAATTGTATGTCATGAAAAAATCAATGACCAAATAAAGATACTAAGCATGTAGTTTGAGATTTCATTGAGATGTTTGACTCATTCAATATAGTACATAATGATAGGAAATTGAATGACTTAGTAGACAAGCTTGCAGTGTTGGGGTCTAGGTTTGACAAGTCCTGTAATGTCCCTTTATTGTGAATATGATGTCAAGGTATTAACATGACCCTCTATCCCCGGCAATATAAAACACTGGCAGGTTTTTAACGATGATGCTCAGATCCAAAGATTTTTACAGAACAGAGGAGAATTTATTGATCAAGACATTGATTGGGAGCCAATGGTATGTACAACAGAGGGCAGGGAAACCTTATTTGGCAAGGACATCATCCAGCTAAAGACCAATACCATTCCTAGAGGGTTGGTTGCTCTTGAATCAAATTTTGATAACGCTAACCGCATTATTAACAAACATATGGCAGTGTTGAGGGATGTTGAGGAGTATGAACTTGGCACGGATGAAAGACCAAGGAAGATTTGGTTAGGTGGCAATATTAGTAAAGAGGAAAAGAAGTCATACATCCAGTTGTTAAAAAATACCAAGATTGCATGGCATGGACCTATTATGAGCTCAAAGCATACAAAGAAGACCTGTTCCAGCATGAGATTCCCTTGGAGCCCAATGCAAAACCATTCAAGCGAAGCAAAGGCCAATTAATCCTCTATTATCTCTCAAAATTCAAGAAGAACTAAAGAAGCTAAGAGATGGAGGGATTATCCAGCCCACAAAGTATTCTTCTTGGGTCGCCAACCTAGTGCTAGTAAGAAAGAAGAATGGTGACATTAGTTTGTGTGTAGATTTAACGAATCTAAAAAGTCCTCAATGAAGGAAAACTATCCTTTACTAACATGGAACACATCTGCTTGAGATAGTGACTGGTTTTGAGTTGTTCTCTACCTTGGATGGATTCTTTGATTTTAACCGAGGTTGTGGTGAAAGAATCGAAAGGATCAAGACATCTTTCACTACTCCATGGGGAACATATGCATATGTCGGGATGCCCTTTGATTTAATGAATCTTCGGAGGCACTTTTCAAAGAGCAATGGATGTTGCTTTTGTTGGTTACATCAATGAGTTTATTGTTGTTTACTAAGATGATGTAACAATGTTTTCAAGAAAGAGAAGTGACCATTTGCTGCACTTAGAGAAGATGTTAATTAGATGTAGGGAATATGGCATCTCACTCAATCCAAAGAAATGTCATTTTGGAGTGTAGAAGGCAAAGTTGCTAGGTCACATTGTGTCACAAGAAGGAGTGATGATTGATAGAAGAGTGGATGCCATCGAGTAAAGTCACAATTGCAAGAACCAAGAAAGGAATATAATCCTTCTTTGGGCATATAAACTTCATTAGAAGGCTTATATCAAACTTTCTTGAGTTGACCATCCCAATCACTTCCATGTTAAAGAAAGACCAGGTCATCAAATGGGAGGAGGTTGCCATCCAATATTTTGATGGAATTAAAGAGGCATTGAATCATGCCCCTATTTTGGTAGCCCTGCATTATAAGAAACCTTTCCAGTTTTTTCTTTAGGCTTCATAAAACATTGTTGCTTCTATCCTCTTTTGGAAAAGGATAATGAAAAATTTTTGAGAGGACAATTACCTTTTTTCGGTAAAGAAGGCGCTGACAAGTGGCAGAACTGAAATACACCATCATGGAGAAGCGAGGCATTTTCCTTGGTCAAAGGAACAAAGGTTTTTAGGCCTTATATTCTAAGTTCAAAAGTTGTTGCTTATTTTCCCATACCATGGTTAAAGACATCTTAGAGATAAATAAAGTGGTGGAAAGGTGGTTTTTGCTCATGTTTTGGTCTTGAAACTTTCAAGGAAGCATTGTGGAGCTCTCATTTGAACTATTTAAGAGGATTAGTTGTTTGGGTGAGTGGAAAAGTTTAATGGTCCTTTAACAAGTCTAAGAATGAGCCTAAAGACCTAATGTCGGGAAGACAAGATTGAGAAAAGGGGTTTTCACTAGGACTTCACCCTTGAAACTTCAGTAGACCAATAAAATATGATAATGGGTATTGGGATATGTTCTTAGTTCATTGAAACTTCCCGGATCAAAATTTTTCCTAGGAAAACTCTTTGACTAGGAATACTAAAGATAAGCTTGAGTAGTGGAGAAGAAGGTAATGGAAAGCTAACATTTGTCCTTATGAGTGGAAGAATAAGATTTGGTAAATAGCACAAGGGTCCTAATGGGTACCCAAATCAGATTCAATTTTTTTCTTGGAGCTTTATCAGTTGCTCCCAACCAGATTTCAACAATAAACATTACCTTTAAGAACACAAGAAGACATGTTTGGTAAGGTATAGAAGTTTGAGGTTTTCTCTTGTTTTCATTGCATTGAGGGTTATTGTTACATGGAATTTGGCATATGAAATAGGGTACACTAATTGCATAATCCAATTTTGGCTATAAATACTAAATGTGTACGTTTGAAGGGTTTCTTAACTGACAAAGTAAGCCAATTTTGCAAGCTTAAAGGGCATTTTTGTGATATGTGGACTAAACTAAGCTTGTTGATTGATTAAATGATGTTTTTCTCTACATCCATTACATCATGGAAAACTACACAATCTCAAATATTTGTAATTTCAACTCAATATCATGATATTTTTTGGTACTTTTAACTAATGGTTGTGAGCCTTACAAAAGATAAAGATTTCCTTACTTGAATTTACGTATACGAATGTAGGATAATGTTTGTAATTAGTATTGAAGAGAAATGCTCTCACTTATTTTTGGTACAAACACGAGCATTCTTCCACAATATTCTGGTTTACAAATATATCCTTTTTAGGAGCACAATGCTTATCTAATTTACACTTACATATCTTGTCAAGTGCACACCCTTCTCTATATTCCTCCACTCCTTTTCCAAATAAGCCATTTGTCCATTGATTGGAAAATAATCCATATGGATCAAATCTCTTCCTCACTTTTAAAAATTTTCTAAGCTCACTGCTCTTTTAGCTATCCCTTCAAACAAATAACCTCCACATTTTCCCCAATGCAATCCTCCTCTATACTTTTCAATTACCATTTGTTGGATCTCCTCGAATACATCTTCATTCCGGTTAGGTGTCCCGGCCTCCTTGGTCGGTAACTTATCAAATCCATTGACACCATATCCTCATTTTAGGTCCTAAGTACGCCTGATTTTTTAATAGAGCGTATAAGTATGTCTTGTACTTGACACAACTTTTTAGGATTCAAATCCCTAAGTTTTTTAATATCTTTGATTACATCAATGAAACGTGACATTGGTACTCTCACTTCCACACCGAAGAACAAAGTGGTATGCACGCGACGATCATAGGAACAAATAGTATCATTTTTATCCAAAATTTTAGGGAAATCATAGTTATTGGAATTGTTTCCTTGACATCCTCCAAATGACTCGCATGCGGTGATTAAAGCCAACAACAGGGTAACCCGTGAAACGTGATCCATCATTTACAAATCCATTCCTAAAGCCACCGATGAAATTGATTGACGTTCAAGTACATTGCATATTCCATCCAAGTCTTCTCTAGATCGCAAATCATCATCTAAATGATAAATAAATTGACATTGTTAGTTATTTATTCAAAAACATCACGAAATAATTCATATCGAGAAATGAACACTTATAACACAAATAAACACTATTCAAGAAAATGAGACAAAGATAAGCATGAAAAATAATTTTATGGAATGGAAAAAGAAAGAAGAGCTAAAGAATAAAATATATATGAAAAGTCAAAAAGTGTTCCTATGATCATCAAATTTGAGTGGACTACTAAATAAAAATTTAAACATACTTCAGGAACCAATACAAATACATAAAAAATTCAATAAACTATCATAATAAATAAGTTTTTATTTCACAAAATTTATTTTAATGAAAGATTAACATTTTGATTTTTTTGGTTTGTGTATGTTATGAAGGTACATGTTGCTGTTTTCAACTCAATATTAAATAGAGGGATAGTTGACTTATATGAAGAATTAGTCAAAATAAGTAGAGCTTACCATAAACAGAAAAGAATGAAGGAAATGAAAAACATAATGACAAACAGCAGAACCGATAATCAGCATACACCAACACCAGCGAATAAAAATCGGATAAAATTTCACGTGCATGAAACTATAAAGAAAAGAAAATCGATAAATTAAAAGCAGGGGAAATAACGGAGTGAAACCAGACACTAACAAACATTTTTTTCAACGGTTAAAAAATAGTAGAGGATTTAACTCACAATGATACGCAGCTGTTTCGGTGTCGATAACCCTGAAACCTCTAGTGACCAGTGCGTTTTCCCCATTTCCAGGAACATCAACAGGAACACCATATTTCTTCATATACACTGCCTTCCCGTGGGAGGGAACCCATTCTATATCTCCAAATTCGTAAGTCCTCAGGAAACGCTCGGCCTCTGTTTCAAGATCTGTATCATTTTCCACAGATATCGAAACAGAGCGCTTGAACATTGGCTGCAAAGCGAAGGTTATTTCCGAAATGGCTCCGAGAGTGCCCAGAGATAGTCTTGCGGCTTTCATGTCTTCATCTTCTTCTGTCAAAGTGATGACCTTCGCATATCCTTCGGAAGGAGACGCAGGGACAACTAATCTCATGGAAACTACGTATTCATACACGCCGCTGCCTTTCCCGGCGAGGCCGCTGCCGTGGGCTCCCGTGGAAATAACGCCGGCGGCAGAGACTCCATTCCAGTAGATCATGGCCGGAACAGCGAAGCCCTGGTTTGCAGCTTCCTCCATCACGTCTCTCATCATGGTGCCCCCTTGAATTGTAATCGTCATTGCAGTCTTGTTGACGGAAATTACAGAGGCATAGTTCTGGGTGTTAATGATAAGCCCTTCCCGCCCCGGGCAAACTAATTTGGGCAGGGCATGCGCCAGGCCGCTCACTACTCTTATCTTTTGCTTTATTTTCACCGCCCCCGCAACGGCATGGACGAGCTCTGCTTCTGATTTGGGCCATGCGGCGTAGCCTGCTTCGCAATCTTTACGGTCCTCCCAGTAGCCTTGGTAATTGTAGATTCTGCATGTCCTTCCATGGTTTTTGCACTCGACTGAAGGAGGGGAAGGAACTGCAATCCCACAGGCTGACTTTGAAGCTAACGTGAAATAAAATAAGAGCAGAAGATGTGAAAGACTGAGAAACATCATGAACTGTCTAAGAAGCGCCCTCCCAAAGAAAACAATTCATTTGGTTTCTAATTGTATGTGTGTTCAGCTCACCATTATATAATGGCCCATTGACTTTGGAGAGTCCAATTTTTAGACTATACCTTTAATATATAAATATAAAACAAATGTTTGCATTGGTAATAGTTCAAAGACTTTTAAGAGTAATTCATCCCTGCCCAAAGTCTCCACCTCCTAATGATACCTACTTTAGTTGTATCTATTAAATCCATCTCTGGTCAATAAAAGTAGGTGTTGACTCCTGTGCCATGATAGGTAATCCAATCATCTAGAAGCTTTAATGTGAATACGTTAGTGGGATAGCCTCCTTCTAGTTCTTACGTTTCTGGTTTGGTGGAGCTTAATCAGCAAGCATAAATTGGGGCGCGGCTATTCTCGCGATACAAGGCACTCAATGCTCATAAAATTTCCATGTGCCTATCCGATGTTCTTGCGTAAAATTTCCATGCATTCATCTAATATATATGTTTTTATTTGTTTTTTACCCTATTTTTGTTGTTAGAAAATAATGTATTTTTCAAGAATGTTGAAAAACACACTATGTTCTTCATTAATTTTTTCATTCACCCATCCAATGCATATGTGTCGAGTGCACTTTTATTTAGTTTTTTTGAATTTTTTTGTTGAAGAACAATGTGTTTTTCATAGGTTTTGATTTTGTTGTGATATTTGGGATTCGAACGTATATCTTAATGTATGTTGAAAAACACAATGCATTTTATTTTATGGTGATTTCTAGGATTCAAAGCTCGCAACTTGTTGTTCACCAACACACAATCCCACCACCCTGAGCGGCATAGGAAGAGATGCAACCATTTGTTGTCAAACTCATATAATGAAAAACATGACACTTGTGATGTGAAAATGGACAATGGGACCCACCCATGCATTTTAAAACTATGACACAATAAATTTGATTTTGTTGCGATTTGGGATTGAAACCTAGATTTTAATGTTGAAAAACTGTGTTTTTCATAGTATTTTTCTCGAAATGTTTTTGTTGAAAAATTGTGTTTTTAGGAATGTTGAAAAACACAATGTATTTGATTTTGCTACAATTTGTAGGATTCAAACCTACGACTTGGTTTTGACCAACACACAGTCTCACCAATGCACACGCATAGGAACATATACAACCATTTGTTGTCAAACTCATATATTGAAATTTTTTGACACTTGTGATGTGATAGTTGGCGTTGGACTTCCCATGCATGGGCATGCATATGTTTTATGGGGTCATCCATCTATAAAGGTATATTTTATCGGGAGTTTAGCTTTCGACTAAATCGACATGGTCTACTTCTCTAGTAATTATAATTATATTTCACCACTTTGTACTTGTTAGTTACGTTGATTGATCTTGTTTCCAATAATGTTTCATCACATCCTCCTCTTCGTACTCTTATGTTTCATTAAGTTTCATACTATTTTGCATTTTAATTATCATTATTGTTTGAACACTATGAATACTAACTCTAACCCTAGACTTTTTGGTTATAAACCATCTTGTCGTTCATCTCTAATAATGTTTTAAAAAAATATTGAAATATGAATAAAAAGATACAATATCAAAGAGCAATCTCGGGTGAACGTTACAAAAATATAACAATTTTCAAAACACAATGTAATAGCAAATAAAGGACAAAACCCAATACAAAAAACAATTCATCTTACTAAAAGGTTGTCTTAAATTAAAGACAATTTTTGACCTTTTTATTTACGTCTTTATCATTATCTATTAGACGTAGGTAGGATATGATATATATATATATATATATATATATATATATATATATATGAATAAGATTTCATATTATACTAACAAGTAAAATGATATAAGATAATTCAACAAGAACGAACGGTATACTAAGTAAGTCCGAAAACCAAACTATCAAACTAGACAAGTTTAGAAAAGTCAACTATAACCCAAAAAAAAAAAATAGATGGTATTCAGGATCAAATTTGAAGGGTTGGTCTGAATTTTATTTTGAAGGGAAAGTATTGGACCGGTGCTCAAGATGAAAAGTAGCACAAATATTTTACACTTCATATGACAAGAATAAATCAAATACATACGTCATAAAAATTAAGAATATTTTTTTTAACGATATATTTTTTCTTTTCAAAATCACCAGTTGATAAGCATCTTAAATAAAAGGAAAATTCAGTGATCCAAACACAATGACCCCTCTATCATAATGATGTAAATTAAGCCGCATTTAAACTGGTAAAATAATCAAATTTTGATGTAAATAAAACCCAAATTTGTAATATTATAATTTCCTAAAAATCATCATAACTAAAATAAGCATTAAATAAAATTAATAAATAAATACATAAACAAACAATTGAAATGAGATAAGAAGACACACAAATCACTAAACACATAAATACAATCAAACTACACTAGGATCTCTTATCAAAATCATTAAGAAAACTTGTAAATAGTAAAATAAATAACTTTAACTTCTACTTGGAGTTTAGTCCTAAAAATAAAACCAATTTGGATTCTTACCCCTTCAATAAAAAAAACCATTCATATTTTAAACACTAAAATAACACACATGTAAATTTTAACTAGTAAAATGCATTGACTTGAATACATCTTCTAAATAAATTAAAGAAAATGTGCATCTATACATTGAAACACCCACACTAACTATGTCACCAATATATACATCTAAATATTCTTAGTTGATTTCCAATCCAAGAGTTTCACCTCATGTAGAGTATGCATTCAAATATACTACATAGAAATGATGTTTTACCAAATTAGAATACTCCATTCAACACACACACCCTTTGTAATCCTCCCTAAATCTATTCACAAGCCTCTTCCTCAACTCCTCAGGCATAGAGTTTAGCAAAATTGTCTTGAGCACAACAACGAATATAAAATTCTTGTTGGCCTCCACATCACTAATATTAAACAATAGTTAGAGAAAAGATAGCAAATGATGAATGGAGGTTTTTTCAATGGATGAAGAATATTATCTCTACATATTCTCCTCCTCTAAAATGAGCTCCTCTCCTCTTCTATGCATTCTTCCATCTTGAATGGGTCAAAACTTTGCATTAGGAAGCAACTCGACACTTAGCTCGGTTCTTCTTTGCAAGGGTCATAATGGGTGAGCTCCTTACGCTTCTCAACTTTTTTCTTTAAAGCAAGCCCCATCTACATTTTCCCTATATTCTTCTCCATTACATACAAATAGAGCTAATCCAATCATCTTGGCCCATAGCTTGTCTACATATCGAGCTCAAATTGATCTAGGAAATCTAGATCAAGACCATTGTGAGCTCATCCCACCCTTTGGCACCAACAGTAGAGCTTCTTGGCACCCTACATTATGAGTCACAAATTGAAGTCACTCTTTGAGATTAATTCAACAGATATCCATCTCATCCCATATCCAAACAGTGGTCGGTCTACATAGTGGATCTATTCCAAATCATGTGGTGCGCATCTCCCAAGTGAGACAAATATTTTTGTGCAAAGTTGATCGTAGCTTTATTTTATGTTTCTCAAGGTGGCTCCTGCATGAACAAAAAAATAGAAAAATTAGAAAGTGGTAGATATTTCGCTTTGAATGAATCAAGAAAAGGCCGAACATAAACGGTAATAATAAATCTTTTCTTTTTTATGTATTTGTGCTCAAGTATTTGTGTATCGACATCAAAAACTTCATAGTAACTTGGAATTTGAGCTTAATAGTATTATAGTGGTAGTATATTTGTTATATTATTTTTGTTGGTAATTTCAAGTATTACAACTTATCTAATGTATCTACGAGTCATACGCAGAGTCTAGAAAATTTGGAGGTCGGGTACGTTGTTTGTAAAATTAATCAAAAATATTTCTTAAGACATAATAATTTCACACAAATTTTTGACAAGGATTTTTTCACCATAGCCCTTCTTTTGACAGTTGTAAAAGTAACTTGCCCTTTTGTATTGTCAAATGATTTTTACATTTTGATTTTTTTTTGACACGTAATTTTTTAAACGGGTTTGAGGCCTTGGGAAGGCAAACTGTGGACTAGGCTCAATTTTGAACCTAACCCGGATGGTAGGCTCTAAGCCTTCTCCGTTAATATCGACAAATTATGATTATCAAGAAAAATAGATGGTAAGGATTTTTATAGAAGAAAACTTAAATAAAACGGTTTCCCAAAAGTTGAATGTTTCATACTCACTAATTTGTTCGTTGTTCCTTTTTCAACGACGCTTTAAATACTCATTAATATTGAGCAAATTATACTTTTTCGCACTATCCATTAAAAGCAATATTTGACCCGGTGTAGATCTCACTTTTGAAAATGCACACCTTACACACTTCAACGCTTGCATAGCATCCAACTATGTCAAAAGTAATTTACAACAATAGTAATTTACTCCAAAGCGGAAGAAGTTTCCTTCTCGAGTGGAACTTTTAAGTCTTAAGCTATGTCAAAAGATCTAAGACCATACTCTTCGCTCGAGAAATTGACTATTAAATGTTTTCGTGAGAGGGCAATCTCAATCATTATAGAAGATGAAACCTTTTTGTAACCATTTCGAATTTTTGTAATGATATATTATAAGGAAGGGATTTCTTGCAAGGAATATCTTAGTCGCATCGCAAGTGTAATTTTGAATCGTTTTTCATTTTACATTTTATTACGTTGAAAGCGTTCTTCCTATGGGAAAGGTCTTTTCGGTCATTCATGTCATTATGTTAAATTTGACGGCCTTTTGTCTATTTTTTTTTCGTGTTTTTAACTTTTCCACCATTCGCGGGTTGCACTTCCCTCTCTTCTCATGCATCATGGTCACTAATTCTACTACGATCAGTAATTGTAACTAGCATTGAGATTCGATTTCTAAGGCGTAATAATAACACAAATCTGTGCTTGTTGGTTCTACTGGACCATTCCTTTTTAATAGTTTTATTGATGAATTTGAGCGGGTAGAAATTCGCGTGAGTTATAAATATTCCAAAGGCCCGGTGAAGCAGATATGCAATCCTTATCCACATCCAGGACATGAACCGAAGCGCGAGATTTGCAAATGTACAAAGGGCAAGAGTTAAAACTTGTTTTATGATCGTTGGTTCGATGTTGTACCTAACTAGCATTTATCGCGGGAATGGCAGTGCGGCATGGAAAGGACAACAATTGTAAGAAATTTGGTCCCTTTATGGGAGATGAAGCCGACAAGTTTGATGGTCGCTATGACAGATTAAGATTTTGGTGTGAAATTAAGAGATGGAAGAGACTAAAGTGACGGCAAAGATTATGAGAACTTCTTCCCAATGAGAGTCCAACCTTGATGGAGAAGAGAAGAGGGTTGCATATTCAAATGTTGTTTGTCGAAGGACAATGAAACCCTGTCTTCGAGATCAAAACTACATGGTTGGATGGCACTTCTCTCAAAATAGGAAGAGTAGCAAAGCCATGTGCAACACTCGTATATGTATGTATATTCCTCTCAATCTCTCCCTCACTCAAAGAAGTTATGTACTTGGTTCCATTGCTAGCATTTACACTTCATCAAAGCCATTCCATCCTCTCTCTTTCGAGATGATACCAACAAGAAATGATAAAAACCCCCATCTTTGTTCTTTTTAGAAATTATTTGTGTGGGGAAGGAGTCATAGGAAGCCTCCCAGTCCTCATCTCAGTTCTTTCTTGAAATTATTTGTGTGGGGAAGGAGTCACAGAATCCTCCCGGTGTTGCTCGATTTTCATACAAGCAATTGTAGTCCTATGTTTGATTGCTCTACTCAATCTCTATTGCAACAGGAAGTGCCCTGAAAAAGCACACCACTACAACTTCAACGTTGGTAAGAAAGAAGCAGAGGCCCATGCCTCCACATAAGCCCCATCTATTATCTCTGTCTGAGATCTCTTTGGCCAAAAGATCATTCAACTAAGGAGATATTTTGGATAATGGCAATAGGGGTATTTTCTTCAAGGAACCTTACAAAATGGCTCCTTTTTGGCAAAAGTAAAATAGTTTCCCCACTTTTGATTCTCCATGCAAATCTTGTGAAGGAAAATTCTCGATGAAATTGGGATTTTGAGTAGATTAAGACATCCTAACTTGGTGCCCCCTATAGGTTGGTGTGTTGAAAATAAATAATTGGTTTTGGTTTATGAATACATGACTAATGGGAGCCTTGATAAATGACTGTTCACTAGAGGTGTCCTTTCATAGACAAGAAAATTTAGATAATTTGAATTTACTTAGCCATTTGTAATTACTTTATTGCTCACGAGATTTTTCTTTTTTGTACTTGGGAAGAGTGCTCACAGGGTTTGGAGTGGGAGTCACCTCATTCACTGTAAGGCCTTCTTTTCTCAAAAGCCTAGAAATAGGTAGGTTGTCTTAATTTTTTGTCATATATTGTCTTATAACTGGAGACTGCACATGTACATGGAAAAATATGAATCTTAAATTCTATTTTTGGTTATGTTATTTTAGGTACTGTATACATATCAGAGATCCACAGTGTTCATGAATTTTTCATAAAAGAGATAGTAATATTAATATTTTTTTTTGTGTGCCAGGAATAGTGCCTTCCACAACAAGGTCCCCAATGGAAAATAGATGGAGAATCTAAGTAAATAAAATGTGCAAATATAAGTTTTTAATTTAGAAATTTTAGACCTGAAAAGAAGCAATGAAAATGGTGTAACGGGAGTGATAAATGTGTCATGCAAAAACTTGGGGCCTCCGCCTTATATGAAATTTGAATGTTTTCTTTGTGCGAATGGAGCAGAATACGAACATCTCACCACCTTCAACTTGTGGTCAACAAGGTAAATGAAATCATTATTAATGGATCTTTTTGAATGTTATGGTTTTGCAGAGAGTTCTAATCATTTGATATTTTGGTTTTCTATTTGTAGAAAGCCGGGTTCCAAAGAATGCTAATTTACAACCATTTGAAGAAAAACCTTTAAATTCAAGTCCCAAAGAATGTTGATTTATAACCATTTCAAGAAAAACCTTTAATCAATATACCTTCGCAATGCTCACATTTTACACACACAATTACAACAGTAAAAATACCGAAATAATTTTTTTGACTTACATTGTAGTACACATGACACTATAGGAGATCACTTAGGACTATGTGCAACACATGCTATGTTTGCACAACATTAACCCACATAGATAACATGAAAACACGTGACGCACATCAAGAACAACTTTTTTTTGACAAGGCACACATAACAATTCAACTACAGTATACACTTACAGATAAGGTCTTCCCACGACACGATATTTTAGGATTACACATTTATTAAAATCATCTTTCTTGTTATCTCTCGAAATTGCACCCTGTAGAGAGATGGATGCAAGTGTTCTAAGCTTGAAAAAATTATCTCTCTCTTCTAGAGATACAATGGAAACACCTCGGGTATTTGGGTATAGCTATTTTGAGGTGAGTCTCGGGTATCAAGGCCAGTTCCTTATTGATACATATCCAAAACTGATTTTCTAGGGTTTAAGGGTAAAATATGACCGTAAAAAGGATTCAAAAGCGAGGTGATACACCAAACTTGTATGAGGTCTTTGATTGAGTAGATGCACAATTGATATGTGAATGAATCCATGATGCACAAACCAACAGTTTTATGCAAAATATTAAAGGCAAACACTTTGGTATATTGAGGGAAAGTATCACAACAATACTGCTAAGTTAAACTTATAAATTAATATCATGCAAAAATTACTAAATTTACAACAAGGTAAGATGATTAATCAGGGAATTCAACATTCGCAAGATTAATGGAACATACAACAAGCTGCAAATAATTGGAAAGGCAAAAAATACTTCTCATTCATAGGGCAAAACTAGCAAAATATTCAACGCTCATGTATCTAAAAGTCCTCTTTGTGCTTTGCCAAGACACATAATATATATAAAAACACATTTCCCACCTTTCTTAAAAATGGGCCAAAATTATACTCGCCCATCCATCCTATTTTTATCCTTTATTTAGAATAAAATAAATATACTATTACATTGAGGCATTAATAGCCTTTGGTTACAACTCAATCAACTACGGTTATTGACTATTCTATTTTTAAGAAAAACATGCGTGAATAATTTACCAATAATAAATCTTGTTTGATGAGCAAGTCTCCTTCTAGGTGCATACAATTTATGTCTTCTTGTGGCTGATGTGACATATGCAACTTGCCCAAAAGGATGAAAAATTAATTCCATGTGAAAGTAAAAATAATACCTTTTCTCTCTAATACTTTAGCAAGAATAACTCCAATCCACTATGAGCACACGTGCAAAAATAATCAATTCTTATTTATGGAAAATAAGGTAACAAATCTTCAAAGAGGCTCTTGCACATCTGATGTTGACATCTGCTCTATCTCCTTGTGATCACATGAATAATTGCATTCTAAGTCATTTTCAAACCATCCCATTAGTGGGGACCACCTTTGATGTGCATGCTTGTCTTCCTCATGAATTTGACCACCCTTGTGGACTTAGCACATTATTATGTTTTAAAATAAAACAAGGGGTCACTTTGTGAAAGTTATCACACTATACTCAGCCACCTTTGATGAACACATGGCCATACTATAATAGTCTACCACCTTTGATTATCATTTCCTTGTAATTTACTTGTCATATTTTGTATTTTGAATAACACTTGATGATTATAGTTTAAAACTTACCTTTTGGGTGATAATTGTTGTCGGCATTCCATCATGGTGTTGGACTATGGTTTGGAATTTGAAAGTCAATATGCAATGATAATTTTGTTTAATCATGGGGCTGGCCCCACTCCACGATGACTCACCCCTTCCATTTTGAATTATCGGTGGCATCTAACTTGGTTGGATTTTACTTTAAAAGTTGGTGATTGATTTAGGTCATCAATCTCTATACTATGTTTTATGACCTTCGTTGATCACTAACTCTGGGTGAGGTAGGTTACCTCTGGGTTGCATCGAACTTTATCCTAATTTTTTTATCGTTGATTCTCTCCCTTGATGATCTCGAACCATCGATTTGTGTACTGATTTGATCTCTAGGCCGTCGATCTTGTACCCATGGTTGATAGGGTAGTTGATTAGAGTTATCACTTGGCATCGTCGGATTATGTACCTACAATTTTGAACCATCGATCATTAACTCATGTTGAGTTAGATTTGCATGAGGTTGAGTTAGGTGAGTTAAATCAACTCGAACCCTATTCATTTTTCACTTTGCATTTTGGCTTGTGGGTGAAGCCCTGGAAATTTTTGCTCGACGCCATTGTTGACCTCTGTTGCGCTTCGTTCCCTCTGTAGATTGGTTTTATGAAGCTCTCTTGCATCTATTCCTTGGATTCTTTGGCGTTATTTGGCTATATTTAGCTTTCTGTGAGTTTTCCTTCGAAGTGGCTACCATTTTTGTTCCTTTCGAGCTATGTGAGGTTCTGCGAAGGTCTTATGGCCACCATTTCTATTTATTTGAGCTTCAATCTGAGATTTTAGTAGCGAATAATCACCATTATTGATGGCATTCTACTCTACTAAGTTCCGAGGTCGTCATGCTCTTATTCGAGAAAAGGTAAACTTTTGTGCATCGTTTTGTATTTATGCACCTTGTTTTCGGTTCTTTCCCTTGATTTATACTGAAACTTCTTTGAAAATTTGGTGATTTTCATACTCCCTTGCTTTTGTGGAATTTTTTTTTGAGAGTGGGAAGGGTTCTAGAGCTTTGTTCCACCTTTGCATTGAATTCAATTCGAGGGTTTTAATAAAACGGTGATTCTTTTTCAGTAACTCCGTCTTCTTGTGAAAGTAAGGAAAAAGTTGACAGCCATGGCCTATGAATGAGAATGTACTGCTTCCTCTTGACTACAAATGAGTTTTTAGTGAAAGTGGAAGGTTTTGTTCCATTTCAAGGTGAACTTCCAATTTTCTATTTGTTTTCAAGCTTCCTTTTGAGCTTAATCCACCATTCGTTGATTTATTTTCAAAAAATCCAACTCACAAGAGTTTTGATATGTGCATAAGTTGTTGTTGGAAAGGAAAAGTCATTATTTCTTGTAATATTACCTCAAGTCGGGTCAATATCTTACTTGTCATTTTTTCATGTGGGAGATTTTATGGATTTTGAGCTATTCTAAAATTTTGTGTACACTTTTGATCTCCAACACCTTGAGCTAGGGTTCATCATGCTTGATTTCTGCCTTTATTGATGTCATTGTTTCTAAAACTTTTTTGTTTTGGATAGCACCTTCAACTAGCTCTGCATACTATGTGAAAATCATTTTGTATCTCTGTTGAATGCTGCATTTATTATTTATTTAGAGTTGAGATGTTCCATGGTGAACCTTGCTTCTGGGTTTGTTCTCAATTGAAAGCTTATGGCATCTTTAATTGTTTTGATTCTTTTAATATTGAACCGAGACTCTCTAGTCTTGAATAATAGAGGTTTGAAAAATCATGCTATGTTTTATTCGAAGCTTTGTCTATCATTCCCTAAAATGGTTTCTCAATTTTATACTTTTCTATTCTGTAAAATTGTGAATCTTGCATTTAATTTGATCTTTGAAGCTATACTGTAACATTCTGTATACTTGATACTTGCTTCATTTTTAAAACTATACTTCAAGAATGGCTGCACTTTGTAAGATTACCTTGAAACTTCATTTTTCTTCAGCTTTTAAGCTATAATGAGTGCTTCAAATTCCTTCACCTTGATGACTGAAAGTGTAGTTCTCCTTGGATGATTAAAACTGTTTCAATTTTGGTATATGGTAAACTTTCATCCTATTGTGTGATACTTTTGAGCATTGTGAGGGAGGCTTGCAAATTTTTTTTGTTACAATTGTTTGTTCAACATGATCCTTCTCATAGTTCTGAGCTTGACTACTTGATCCCTCACTGTTTGGCCTTTCTGCAACTTTGTATTGGACATCATTCTTCATTTTCAGTTATGAAAAACTTTGAATATTTGATTCTGAAAACTAAAAACTGTAGAAGTTAATCATTTAATTCTTATTTGAGAACTTGGACAGGACATGTTATTTCTAGAATTTTCTATTCACAATTCCTACATGTTGAACATTGAATTTTTGTTGAGATGTTGTAGTCCCATTTCTTTTTTGCTTAACTATCACATTAGAATTTCATCTTTCTTACAACTTTAATATGCATTTGGAAAATATAAAATGTCAATTTTACATGGCAAAGCCCTGTCAAAATTTTCTCATATTTCTTTCTCATTTGTTTCCGCTACAATCCTATCTTTTCAGTTAACTTCAGCCTTTATATTATGATTCTCTGCTTCACCAGTATGTACTTGTGATTTATTCCAATCTTGATGTACCATAGGATAAAAGTTATTGAACTCTGTAATCTTTATCTAACAATGAGGACTGTAAGACATGATTTTATTTTCTTCTTCACTATAACCTGTACCTACACACTTAAGAAAATAGTTAGAAAATATTTAGGCTTTTTGGCCTCTCTTATGTTCCATAGTTTTTTTTTTCTCTCTCTCCTTATTTCTAAGTGAATAAATCATGTATGTTGTTATAGAAAAGTACATTTTATCAGTTGTGCCTTTGATCTTCATGTAATTTATATCTCTTGTTGTTAAGAGATCCACCTGCATGAATTTGGATAGTATAGGAATATGGATTAACCTTGAGCTCATGAACTCGACGTTTTTTTTTTTTTTTATTTTAGTACATGAGTGTCTTAAGGAGCGAAGATGAAGATGGAACAAAGATGGAGTTGAAGATGCATCAACTGTGCAACAAAAGAAACTTCAAGGCAATGATGGGTTCATTTATATACTCCTCTATTTTCTTTTTCATGAATATGTACCTTTTACTTCAAGTAGTTGTAATTTACTCTTCATTTACATCCCATGAGCTTGTGTGGGGACATCTAAAATACCTAAAGAATTAAACATTGAATTTTGAAACTGAGTTGTGTATTTCTTTCTGCATTTTAGCTTTCTAAATGGATTATATGATGGGTTAAACAACTCAATAATATAATTGAATGTTTTAATCATGAAGGAAATACCCTTAAAAACTACTTGTAACATTTAGTAATGAACTATGACTGCTACAATCTGTAATTATGATTAGTGTTCCAAACCTTAACACTTCATCTATTATGTAATTCGATGTCTTCATCAAGATAACACATATGTCCTTCAGGATTTGTGTTCTTTTGTTGAAGATAGTCATGAAATTGTAGACTATGTGATTTGTTACATTTTGTAATAGCACACATAGCTGCAGATTTCATGTAATCATTAATTAATTCAAAAGAAACAATATTGACTGCAAGGATCTCCCCTAGCTTAGGTTCACTTGACCAATGCTATCCATCATAACAAAGTTTTGAGTTGACAATTTTTGTGTAAGTGTGAAAATTGCAAAAATTTGGTGATCTGTGAGGAAAGATGCTTGCTAGCTTATAAACCAGTGCCTTACTCTTGTCCATTGGGCATGGAGTCCAAAGCATGTAACCAAAATATGCCTTTTGAAGGTCCAACCCTTCCAAAACGAACTAAAACTAGAAAGGATCTGGTAAACCAAATCACATGCATGAATGCACTTTATTGAATTGAAAACATTGTAATGTGCAAGAACTGCACTTATTGAAGGGAAATCTTACTCTAAACAAACACTATAAGATGTTCAATAACAGTGTTTGAGAAACATAACATTCACAGGAATGGGAAGTTCCTCTCCATTCAGCCTTAAGAGTTGAAAAGCATTGTGTTCTTTACAAGTGGAAATCATGTAAGGACCACTCTAGATTGTAACGAACTTCATGTGTCTTCCTAGCTTTGAATGATCAACATCCCACTTCAACACAATATCTCCTTCATTGAAGATTTTGAACTTAGCCTTCTTATCAAAAGTTTTCTTCATATGTTACTGATTATTTTCCATGTTCACATAAGCTTGATCTCTCAACTCTTATAACTCTATTAATTATGCATAATGAGCTTGCAATGGTTCATTCTCAAGCAGTTCCATTTGATATAGAAAATCTAGTGTAGATAACTGAAATAGGCATTCTTGTTTCTTTTTCGTAAACAAGTTTGTACGGTGAATTGCCAACTGGTCTTTTAGGAGTTACTCTGTTAGTCCAAAGTGTTGAATTCAACATTAGATGCCGAGCTCTTTGGTTATCTTTGAGTGTTCTTCTGATGATTCTTAAAATATTCATGTTAGTACTTTCAGCTAACCCATTACCTTGTGGGTAATAATTATATGACGAACTTAAATAAATTATGTGGTTGACAACCCAATATGGTACCTTTACACCAAGAAATGATAAAGCATTATCTGAAATGATAATTGCTTTGGAACACGAATCTGTAAACTATACCTTCATAAAAGGATAGTATCAAAGTTTCATTAGTATCTTTCAAGGCCATTTCTTGATTCAGCGTGTAAAGTGACCGTAGAAGTCAAAATCCACTTGTGTCTTTGTGATGAAGGTGGTTTTATCATGCCAATAAAGTCAATACCCCACTACGTAAAAGGATGATCAACTGAAATAGGATGTAAGCGCAGTGAAGCTAAACATTCTTTTCAACAAAGAAAACACATTTCTTACACTCTTTGATCCATTGAAAACAGTTTTTGAATATGTTGAGCCAATAAGTAACTAGCTTTCATAATTTTAAAGGCTGTGGTATGTGCCAAAAATGACCTCCTGTAGGTCCTTAATGGAATTCGGATAATAGTCGTTGAATTCTATCATAATAGACACATCGCGTGAAAGATTTTGTTATATCTTTGAATAACACACCATCAATAAAAACATAAGGTATAACTTGTAACCTAAAATACCTTCATTTATTCTTGTCCATACCTTAGGATAAGTGTCATGTTGTAGATAGTTAACTAAATCAGTCATCCATCTTGATTCCTGAACTTCTTGAGAAAGTTCAGGTTGCTGATTTTCTAACTGCACCATGACGTATGATTACTAATACGTAACTTCAACATTTTGTTTTGGATCTTCTGATTCTGTAGCATGTTGTTTTTCCATATCAGCAATTAGATGTTCACACAAACCTTTACCTCGAACTGTCTTCACAATACGGATATCAACATCGTATTCCATGACTTTCGTTATCCAACCTGCTCTTTTTTCATTCAATTATTTATTTAACAAGAAATATTTTACACTTGGATGAGAAACAAGAACATGAAATTTTTTATTTGAAAGCATGTACTTAAAATTATTTAGTCCTTTGACTACTAAAAGTACTTGTTTTTCAAGAAATGTGTACCTTGTTTCATAGTCATGCAAACTTTTTCCAAAGAAAGCAATTGGCTGTTCAATATTTTCATCATTAACTGAGTTAATATTATGAGATTTTTGGCTCTCGCAAGTGCATACATTGTAAAATCTTTATCAAAATTTGGATTTGCAAGAGTAGGAGCTCGAGAGATGGCTACTTTAATTGCTTCAAAACCTTCTCTCCCTTTTTTGGCCCAAGAGAAAGTCTTCTCTTTCTTTAACATATCTGTCAATGGTTTAACCAATGCTGCAAAATCTGGAACAAATATTCTAACAAAGTTGATTTTTCCTAGAAAACTCTGTAATGCCTTCTTGTGATGAGGCAATGATAGTTGTGATATGGCTTCCATTCTGAAAGGGTCAATTGCTAAACATTGTTTAGAAACAATATGACCAAGCGATTTACCTTGATGTACTAAAAAGATAGACATTTTGAGATTCAAATATATTCCAAACTATCTGCATAACTGAAAAAGTATACCTTAGATGTATTAGATGTTCATCTGAACTTTTAAAAAATATGGTAACATCATCTAAATAAACAAGGATGCATTTATTTAACAAGCTATGAAAATCCATGTCCATTGCATGTTGAAACATTTCACCAACATTTGAAAGGCCAAAATGCATTATATTATAAGCATAAGTACCCCACTTGGTGGTAACAAGTTGTTTTGTACCTATCTTCTTCTCGAACTAGAATCTAGTTGTATCCACTATAACCGTCCAGAAGAGATAGTCTATCTGAACAGAAACTGTTCTTGAAATTTGATCCATATTAGGCAGTGGGTAATGATCTTTTAATGAAGCTTTATTAAGATATTTAAAATCCACACATAATCTGATTTCTCCATTCTTTTTTCGGATCGAAACAAGATTGGCTACCCAACTTAAATGTTTAACTAGAAAGATACTACCTGATTCGATCAACTTAGATAACTCTTTCCTCATTAGAGGCTCTATTTTGGGATTTATAGGCCTCTTTTTTTACCTAAATGGCTTGGAATTTGGCTGTAATTCAATAGTATGTTGTGCCAAACTGGGATCAAATCCTTTCAGGTATTGGTATTTCTAAGTGAAAACATCTTTAAATTCTCTACAAAGATTAATAAAGGAATGTTTTTCAGCGAGAGAACATACCATTCTAAGAAACAATTTTTTTCCTTCATCAACTGAGATCTCTTCATAGTTATCAGCATGTGTTGACATCTTAGTTTTGTCTTTCCTTAACTGATCATCGGTGCTGAAGATGTCTTCCAATGTGACCAAGCCTCGAGGTAGTTTATTCATCTTTAACTGAACAATCTGGTCACCATATAAGTTCTATAATTTATCTTGATTTATTGTAGAAAATTCAGCTTCTTGCTGCAAAAACCTACAAATATGTTCATCATTTTCAAAAACCTACCAATTCAAATCATTATCAGGTATAGAAGGCCTGACAATCAACTTTATGTGAGGCTAAATCTCGTTATTTTTAATCTGTTCCAAAGCACTTCAAAACTGACACCAATCGCTGCAAGTCTATCTACATGCTTATTTTATGTTCTAGGAATGGATTGGATATTAATAGCATTGAAATATTCCATTAAGTTTGAAACTCTTTGTCTATAAGACTTCATTAATGGGTTCTTACAAAAATTGAAATTTCTTACTTGATTGATAACCAACTCAGAATCACCAAAAATATGTAACATGTTAATACCTCTCTTTCTGGCCCAAAGTAAGCCATGATTTAATGGTTTGTATTCAACTACCTTACAAGTGCACGAAACTTGGAGACTCAAAGTTGAGAAATACTTGTCATTTGTGGGGGAAGTAAGCATCAAACCTACTCCTTGTCCTTTCTTGTTCTTAGCTCCATCAAAATGAAGCTTCCAAATCCCTTCTGTTGCATTTTCTGTTTTGGACAACAAGGGAATTAGTGTGTTTTCTTCATACAGAAATACACACCAAATATATGTTCTTCAAATTCTTTGAAAGGATCATGAGCATGTTCTTCATGTGTCTTTTCATCCATAAAAATGTTAGAAACACCATCTAATGCTGAAACATGAGCTATATTATCGAAATCAAACTAGTCTAAGGCTGCATAATTAGCTAATGCATTAGAAGCATGAGGCTCAATGTGAAATCTGGCCAATGGTTCAGAATTGATAGTAACTTTGGTTCCATAACATGTAGTGAAAAATAAGGACCAATCTGAAGAGAGATAACCTTCTATTTTTCGTTGTGAAATCTCTAGATAAGCATATAGCGAAATAAGGAGGTAAATCCACAACAGTAATATCTTACAAAATGGAAAAATTTGGGCAAGCATGCAATGTTACCTCTAGATTTATGATGACACCAACTGTATTAGTTGTAGTTCCATCAAGTTGTAGCACACTCTTTTTTGTAGGTTCATAATGCAAACCCAATTTTTCTGTAATTTCTTTTGGCATAAGCGCGTTTGCTTATACTTCTTTCAACCATACAGTTATGAACAAGATGTTCTCCAATAATCAGTGAAAATAAAATGGTGGTGGTTTCTTGATGTCTTGAGAATTTAAAACCTTTTGAACCATCCATTTAACTTCTTTAATGCGGTCTTGTTCCATTGTTCTAAGGACCATATCAATTTTATGAACTTCCTTTTCTGTTGTTTTTGAAGAAATCTGCAGCTTAGCAAGTTCATGAGAAAGTAAATCTTGTTGTCTGGAATACTTAGAGTGTCCCACATTGAGATGTTAATATTATGCTTTTTCATTACATCAACAATGTTAAAAGAAGCAACATTTTTAGAGACATATTCTATTGTTTTAGCATAGGCTTTAGCGAAAACTTATTCCACTTTATTTGCTTTTGATATCTGAGGTATAAATAACCTTCTTGGATTAGGTTGAAGTTTTTTTGATACTCTTTACCAGCTTGGAACACTTGTTGTTTTTGTGGAACAACATAACTATTAGCTAATTTTTGGCCTGTAGTTGTTGTTTTATCAGTGATTATGGGAAAAACAGGGTTATTTTTCTATTTTTGACTTTCCTGGGCCTTTTCCTAAGCCCGAGTACTAACTATAATGAAATCATCCTCACTAAAATTGACTAAATTTTCTTCAGGTGCTTTCTGAACATGAGTTTATTGTTGCCCACACTCCATTTGAGGCATGAACAATGTCTCAGGTTGATGTTGTGCAACAAGACTTATGTTCAGAAAAGTATTTGGGAAACTTGTAGCTGAATGAGGTTGATTACAAGGTTGACATCATTCTTCTATAGCCATATTAACTGGGACTAAAGAATTAGATGGAGTAGGAGTCTTTGGATAAAATTGCCTTTGCTGATAAGGTTGCCTATTTTGTTAGTTTTCTTTGATAAGGAGCCTAATAAGGCCTGCTTTAGGTAGTACAAGTCTATTTTTAATTGAAGTCAACTTATTTCCCATAGTCAAGCAAATTTTTAAACACATCCTATGATGGGGCTGCAATAATAGGTTCTATAATCGTGATAGGTTGTGGAATAGGTGCTAGATCTACCAAAAAAGGCATTGAAGGCCTTGGTGCTAACTTGTCGGCTTGAATAAGACTATTTTCATCTGAATAGTGATATCATAGGCTGCTGGGAGAGTCTCTCCTCCCATATACTGAATCATATTTGAAATATCGTTGTTTAAGGCTCTAAGATAATAAAGAAAAACATGATCAGTTTGAGGCTTGACACTTACTGGAATTCTTTCCCAAGTTCTGGAAAAATGAATGTTGAAACTAGACATAAATTCATGAGGAGCTCTTCTAATGGTAGACAATTGTTCTATGAGAGATAAATGATCTAAATTATCTTGAAATTGTTTCAGCAATTTTCCACCTAACTCATCCCAAGTTCTTATGCTTCCAATCTCTAAATTTCTATACCATTGCAAGGCTTTCCCTTTAAAGGATGCAGCTAAAAGTCTTAGGGCCACATCTTCATGGGTTATGTTATGAACTACACATAGGGTTGCAACATCTTTGATATGCTCTGTTGGTGTAACCTGATTTTCACCTAGTGAATGTAGGCAAGCTTTTCATGGCAACATTAGGGATATCATGATAAACTGGGATTACTAATGCACTTTCATTAGTAAAGGTCACAATATTCCTAGGTGGTTGAATAGCCATTTGAAAAACTAGGATCTGAATAGAGAAATTGGTAGGTGGTGAAGAAATATTAGGAGGAGGGTTGATAAAACGAGGCCTATTATAAGGTAAAGTATTACCAACTCTTCTCCTTCACAAAATTCAAAGGTAAATAAATAAACTCAGAAGGAATTCCTCTTACCGATGATCTTGTATTAACTTTAGGCATGGAACATGCTGCAAAACTGATCTAAAATCATCTTTACGAGTCAAGTCACAAAATAAATCTTTAAAATAAATTGGTGCAGCTTATTGATCCAAAAGTAACTTTTTCTTACTTTGATTCTACTGTAAATTATTGTAATTAGATCGTAGATCTGATTCGTTGTCCTATCGGGCATGCCAAAAATTGTTATCTCTCAAAAGTGCACCCTATAGAGAGATGGTTGGAGGTATTCTAAGATTGCAAAATTTATCTCTCTCTTTTGTAGATACAATGGAAACACCTCAGGTCTGTGGGTATACGTATTTTGAAGTGAGTCTTCGGTATCAAGGCTAGTTCCTTATTGATGTATCCTAAAATGATCTTTACGGGGTTTAAGGGTAAAATAATACTGTAAAAACGATTCAAAAGCGAGGTGATACACCAAACTTGTATGAGGTCTTTGATTGAGTACATGCACAATTGATATGAGAATGAATTCTTGATTCATAAACCAATAGTTTTCTACAGAATATTAAAGGCAAACACTTTGATGTATTGAGGGAAAGTATCACAACAATATTGCTAAGTTAAACATACACATTAATATCATGTAGAAATTACTTGAATTTACAATAGGGTAAGATGATTAATCAAGGAATTCAACATTCACAAGATTAATGGAACATACACAAGACTACAAATAATTGGAAAGGTAGAAAATACTTCTCATTCAAAGGGCAAAAATAGGAAATCTACTTCAACACTCATCTATTTAAAAGTCCGCTTTGTGCTTTGCTAAGGCACACAATATATAGCAAAAATTATTTCCCACCCTTCCTAAAAATAGGCTAAAATTATACTCACCCATGCATCCTATTTTTATCCTTTATTTATTAATAAATAAAGGAATAAAATAAACATGCTAATACATTGAGGCATTAATAGCCTTTGGTTACAACTCATCAACTGCAGTTGACTGTTCTATTTTTAAGAAAAAGCATGGGTGAATAATTTTCAAATAATAAATCTTGCTTGATGAGCAAGTCTCCTTCTAGGTGCATGCAATTTCTATCTTCTTGTGGTTGATGTGACATATGTAACTTTCCCTTTGGATGCAAAATTAATTCCCTATGCAAGTAAAAATAATACCTTTGATCTCAATAACTTAGCAAGAATAACTCCAATCCACCGTGGGGACCACTGTGAGCACATGTGCAAAAATAATCAATTCTTATTTATGGAAAATAAGGTAACAAATCTTCAAAGAGGCTCTTGCACATCTGATGTTGACATCTTCTCTATTTCCTTGTGATCACATGAATAATTACATTCTAAGACATTTTCAAACCATCTCATTAGTGGGACCACCTTTGATGTGCATGCTTGTCTTCCTCATGAATTTGACCACCCTTGTGTAATTAGCACATTATTATGTTTTAAAATAAAACAAGGGGTCAGTTTGTGAAAGTTACCACACTATACTCGGCCACTGTTATCTCTCGAAAGTGCACCTTGTAGAGAGATGGCTACAGGTGTTCTAAGCTTGCAAAATGGATCTCTCTCTTTCGTAGATACAATGAAAACACCTCAGGTCTGTGGGTATACTTATTTTGAGGTGAGTCTCCAGTATCAAGGCCGGTTCCTTATTGATGTATCCTAAACTAATTTTCGGGGGTTTAAGGGTAAAAAATGACTGTAAAAAATGAAATTAAAACTGAGGTGATACACCAAACTCGTATGAGGTCTTTGACTTAGTACATGCACAATTAATATGGAATGAATTTATGATGCGTAGGCCAACAGTTTTCTTAAGATAATTAAGGCTAAACACTTTGATGTATTAAGGGATAAAATCACATCAATACTTCTAAGTTACACATACATATTAATATCATGTAGAAATTACTAAATTTGCAATAGGGTAAGATGATTAATCAAGGAATTCAAATTCACAAGTTTAATGGAAACATACACAAGACAAAAAATAATTGGAAAGGCAGAAAATACTTCACATTAAAAGGGAAAAACTAGAAAATTGCTTGAACTCCTATATCTTAAAGTCCTCCTCTTCGTGCTTTGCCCAAAGCACAAAATATATATCAAAATTATTTCATACCCTTCCTAAAAATAGGCTAGAATTGAATTACTCGCTCATGCATCCTTTTTTATCCTTTAACCATTAATAAATAAAGGAATAAAAACAAAACATGCAAATACAAAGAGGCATTAACAACCATTGGTTACAACTTAGTCAACTATAGTCGACTGTTCTATTTTTAAGAAAAGCATGAGTGATAATTTGCTAAAAATAAGTTTTTTTGATGAGCAAGTCTTCTTCCTTGTGCATGCAGATTTTTTTCTTCTTTGATATGTCCTTTTTTTGAAGGTATGCGACCTTATCCATTTGTAGTGATAATATTAGCACTTTCTAACCATGGTTGAATCTGGTGAACTCGGGACTCAAATTAAGGTGCAAAAGTATTGCAAACTTAATCATTTTTGGTATTTACATTGTTGAGCTCCATTCGAGCTAGCAAAGTTCTGCTAAATTTTCCCCTGGCCGCCATTGTTGACTGTTCAAGCTTGACTGAAGGTTTCTGTAAAGAACTTTGTCTTTCATCATTTCAAAAAGAGTTGTCCATGTAGGATAGATTGAAGCGAAAACGAGCCTCCAACACTTTCTTTTTCCATTTCGATAGAGATTGTGCATTTTAAACATTCGGCCTGCCCTTCTGCTTCTAATTTGGGCCCCACATGTGTCTTTATCTGATGCCAAGTAGGCGTGTTCAACTTTATCCTCTTTTTCTAAAACAAAGGTTCAAAGTTTCAAAATAAAAAAATCCAGTGGCCCACCTTTCCACCTTGGGCTTTTGATGGCGTGGGCGAGTTATAGGCAATTTTATCACTTTTCTCCCTTTTTCAAAAAGGGCTCAAAATCTCAAATTGACCGACGCTCCACTTTTGACTTATTGAATATGTGGCCTTGTTCGGTCTTTAGCGGGGTCGTGGGGCACTTTTAAACTTTGCTCCTTTACAAAAAGGCTCAAATTCTCAAAAAGCTCTAACGATCCACTTTTCTGCTTTGACTCTTTTGATGCGGGCTCAACATTTGAATTTTTCCTTTGACATGAGCGGGGCCGTGGGCCATTTTACGACTTTACGCCCTTTTGGAAATAAAGCTCAAAATCTCAAAAGGCTCCGATGATCCGCCTTGACTTTTTTTATGCGGGCTCAACATTTGACTTTTTCCCTTGGCATGAGCGGGGCCACGGGCCATTTTACGACTTTACGCCCTTTGCCAAAATGTCTCAAAACACAAAAAGGGCCCGCCCCTCCGCATCGGGCCTTTGGACCAATTTGATTATTTTGCGAAAAAAAGATAATAGTGCCAAGTTTTTCAATATGGTCCCATCGTGCCGCATCCAATTAGATTTTGTTGGGCTGCGGGTCAATTTGACACTTTTACAAAATGATGAAAAGATGCTAAGTTTGCCAAAAAGACCCACCATTTTAATGTGTCAAGTTGGGGTTTGCATCAATTTTGGTGATCAATTCTAAGCATTGATCTCTATACTTTTGATTCGTGGCTATTGATCTGATGAATAAAACACTCAAAACCCTAAGTCTTTCATATTTTCATTCTCAAGCTCTATCCGAGCTAAAGGAACTCTATAAAATTTTCCCTGGATGGCAGCCATTGGAGATGATCTTTCGAGCTTGGTTTATCTGCATCTATTTTTCTGTTGAGCTCGGATTTGGAACTCTTTGTTATTTAACATCCACCATTTACCATCACTTTGAGTTCTGAGTTGGTTTATACTACAAGATTTGGTTGATTTGACCAATTGTGTTGCTTTGAGTTCATATTTTCTTCAAAAGATTCATGTCTTGCAAAGCTCTACGAAGATTCTATGGCCACCATTGTTGAGGTTTGTGAGCTCAGTCCTTTCTATATCATTGTTATTTTGAACAAGATGGTAGCGGCTTCGTGTTTTTTTGTAATCTCCTTCTGTATATTGCTCATTTTGATCAGTATTGAGCTCACCCTTTTACTTTATCTCTACTATTTCATCTTCGAAACATTGATACTTGTTTTTCCTTTGCATTTTTAATGTGATTTCTGGAACAACATTGACCTCTGAGTTGAAACTCATTCTAGGTTCTCCTTTTGGCTCTAAATTCGATGAGGTTTTCTTTGCTTCAATTTTAACTAGTGAGTTCTTGATCCTTACTCTGATTTTAGTACCCATTAATGGGTCTTTCTCGATCAAAGATAGGATCTACATTTTCTTCCTTACATCTGTAACTTTATTCGTTCCTTTGAGCTATATTGCAACAAATATGTATATGAACCTTTAGCTTTCCTTCCTGAATGAATTATTTTTCCCAAACTCTGTATCTGCACATGTATTTTTCAAATTATGGCTTGAAATATTACAACCCAGATTTGGGTATCACTCCTTTGGCATCAAGTATTTGGACTTCTTTATTGCTTCTTGATTCTATAATCTACACTCTACACATTGAGGAAACAATTAGAAAATATTTAGGCTTTTGGCCTCTCTTTTGTCCATGGTTTCTTTTCTTCTTTCTCCTTATTTCGAGTGAGAAAATCATGTATACAATTTTGATCTTCAAGTAATATATATCTCCTATTATTAGAGATCCATGTGCACGAATTAGGACAGTATAGGAATTTGGATTGTACCATGAGCTCATAACTAATAGTTTTCTCTTTTCTATTTTCAGGTATAATGCTCTCAACAATGAAGATGAAGAGGGAACAAAGCTAAATATGAGGATGCATCAACCAAAGGAAAAACCTCAAGAAAATGATGGGTTCACTTATACTCCTTTATTTTCTCTTTCATGCATGTGTAAATTTTATTCCAAAGTAGCTATACTTTACGTTCCATTTACATCCCATGGCTTGTGTGGGAACATTTGAAATTCCTTATGAATAAAGCATTGAATTGTGAAATTGAGTTGTGTAACATCAAGTAATGAACTATAATTTCTTTACAATCTGTAATTATGTTTGATGTTCCATAACTTAGCATTTCATCTATTCTACAATTGGATGTCTTCACTAAGGAAACATAAATGTCTTTCGGGATTTGTGGTCTTTTGTTGAAGATAGTCATGAAATTGTAGACTATGTGATTTGTTATATTTTGTAACAAATCAAACACATTGTTGTAGATTTCATATAATCATTAATTAATTCAACAATAACAATATTCTCTAAAAGAAACTCACATAGCTTTGGTATACTTCACCAATGCTATCCATCACAATGAAGTTTCGAGTTGCCCATTTTTGCATAAGTGTAAAAATTGTCAACCTTTTGGCATCCTGTGGGGAAAGCTACCGCTAGCTTGTAAATCGTGCCTTGCTCTTTTTCATTGGGCATGGAGTCTAAAGCATGTAACCAAAATCTACCTTCCTGAAGGTCCAACCCTTCTAAAATGAACTAAAACTAGGAATGGATTTGGTAAACTAGATCACGTGCACAAATGCACTTATTGAATTGAAAAACATTGTAATGTATATGGACTACACTTATTGAAGAAAAATCTACCTACTCTAAACAGACACCTTTGTAGGATTTTCAATAACAGTTTTTAAGAAACATACCATTCATAGGAATGGGAAGTTCCTCTCCTTTCTTCCTCAAGAGCTAAAAAGCATTGTCTTATTTGCAAGCTGAAATCATGTAAGGACCCCTCCAGATTGTATTGAACTTTGTGCGTCTTCCTGGATTTTCACAATCAGCATCTCACTTTAACACAATATCTCCTTCATTAAAGATTATGAACTTGGATTTATTATCAAAAGTCTTCTTCATCTGTTTTTGATTCTTTTCCATGTTTAAATGAGCTTGATCTCTTAGCTCTTATAACTCCTTTAATTCTACATAACAAACCTACAATGGTTCATTCTCAAGAAGCTCCATTTGATGCAACAAATCTAATGTGGGTAACTCAACTGAAATAGGAATTCTTTCTTATCTTCCATAAACAAGATTGTATGGTGAATTGTCAATTGATCTTTGAGAAGTCCTTCTATCAGCCCAAAGTGTTGGATTCAACATTTAATGCCAAGCTCTCTGGTTATCTTTGACTATTCTTCCGATGATCCTTAAAAGATTCTTGTTAGTACTTTCAGCTAACCCATTACTTTGTGGGTAATTGTTAGATAAAGAACTTAGATAAATTCCATGATTATCAACCCAACCTGTTACCTTTGCACCAATAAATGCTAAAGCATTATCTGATATAATAGTTTTTGGAACACCAAATCTGTAATCTATAGCTTCATAAAAGGATAGTATCGAAGTTTCATTAGCATCTTTCAAAGCTATTGCTTCAGTCCAATGTGTAAAGTAATCTATAGCAGTCAAAATCCACTTGTCCTTGTGAAGAAGGCAGGTTTATCATGCCAATAAAATCAAGACCCTACTGCATAAAAGGCTGATCAACTGAAATAGGTTGTAAAGGTAGCGAAGCTAAACGTTCTTTTCCAACAAAGAAAGCACATTTCCTACACTTTCTGATCCATTCAAAACAGTCCTTGAATATGTTGGGCCAATAGTAACCAGATTTCTAATTTTTAGGTCGTGGTACATGCTTTGAGAAATGACCTCTTGTAGGCCCTTCATGGAACTATTATAATAATTGCTGAATTTTGTCATAGTCAACACATCGCAACAAGATTCCATTTATATCCCTTTGAATAATACACCATCAATGAAAACATAGGGTTCAACTTGTAATCTGAAATACCTTCATTTATTCTTGTCCATACCCTCCAGGATAAATACCATGTTGTGAATAGTTAACTAAATTATTCATCTATCTTGATTCTTGGACCTCTTGAGAAAGTTCGGGTTGCTTCTTTTGGGTGAACCATGACATCGATTGTTAATGCTTAACTTCAGCATGTTGTTTTGGATCTTATGATTCCGGTTCATGATTTTTTCCATATCAGCAATTCGGTGCTCACATAATCCTTTTCCTCGAACTATCTTCGCAACCCAAATATCAACATCATATTCCATAACTTTTTTATCCAGCCTACTCTTTTCTCATTCAATTCTTTATTTAACAAGAAAGCTTTCAAACTTGGATGAGAAACAAGAACATGAATTTTATTGTTTGAAAGCATGGACTTGAAATTATTTAGCCCTTTGACTACTGAAAGTACCGCTTTTAGAGAAATGTGTACCTTGTTTCGTAATCATGCAAGATTTTTCCAAAGAAAGCAATTGGTTGTTCAACATTTTCATCATTAACCTGAGTTAATATGGTTGAGATTGTTTCAGCTCCTGTAAGTGCATACATTGTAAAATCTTTATTGAAATTTAGATTTCTAAGAGTAAGAGCTTGAGAGATGGTTTCTTTGATTGCTTCAAACCCTTCTCTCCCTTCAATGGTCTAAGAGAAAGTCTTCTCTTTCTTTAGCATAGCTATCAATGGTTTAACCAATGCTGAAAAATCTAGAATAAATCTTCTAACAAAGTTGATTTTCTGAAGAAAACTTTGTAATGCCTTCTTATGATGAGGCAATGATAGTTGTGATATGGCTTCAATTCTGAATGGATCAATTGCTAAACCTTGCTTAGAAACAATTTGACCAAGTAATTTTCCTTAATGTACTAAATAGATAGACTTTAGTGGATTCAAAGATATCCCAAATTGTGCATAACTGAAAAGTCTGTCTTAGGTGTATTAGATGTTCTTCAGAATTTTTTGAGAATACTAGTAACATCATCTAAATAAAAAAGGATGCATTTATTTAATAGGCTATGAAAATCCATGTCCATTGCACGTTGAAATGTTGCACCAACATTTGAAAGGCCAAAAGGTAATATTTTGTAATCATAAGTACCCCACTTGGTGGTAAAAGTTGTTTTATACCTATCTTCTTCTCGAACTAAAATTTGATTGTATCCACTATAACCGTCTAGAAGAGATAGTCTATCTGAACTAAAAACTGTTCTCAAAATATGATCCATATTTGGAAGTGGTTAGTGATCTTTTAATGAAGCTTTGTTAAGATCTTTAAAATCCACACATAATTTGATTTCTCCATTTTTCTTCCTAACAGGAATAAGATTGGCTACCCGACTTGAATGCTTAAGCTGGAAAGATAATACCCGATTCAATCAACTTAGATAAATCTTTCCTCATTAGAGGCTCTATTTTGGGATTTACAGGGCTCTATTTTTGCCTAACTGGCTTAGAATTTGGCTATAATTAAATAGTATGTTGTGCTAAACTTGGATCAAACCCTTTCAAGTCTTGGTATTTACAAGCGAAAATATCTTTGAATTCCTTGCAAAGATTAATAAAGAATGTTTCTCGGCTAAAGAACATACCTTTCTGAGAAATAAATTTTTCCCTTCATCAACTGAGATTTCCTCATAGTTATTAGCATGTGTTGATGTCTTGGTCATGACATTCCTTAACTAATCATTAGTGATGAAGATATCCTCTAATGTGACCAGACCTCGGGGTAGTTTATTTGTCTTTAACTAAACAATCTGGTCACCATATAAGCGCTATAATTTATCTTGATTCATTACAGAAAATTCAGCTTCTTGCTGCAAAAACCTGCAGATTTGATCATCATTTTCAAAAACCTGCCAATTCAAATCATTATCAGGTATCTAAGGCCTAACAATTATCTTTATATGAGGCTAAATTTTACTATTTAAAATTTGTTCTAGCACTTCAAAATTGGCACCAATTGCTGCAAGTCTATTTGCATGCTTATTTTTTGTTCTAGGAACGGATTGGATGTTAATAGCTTTGAAATCTTCCATTAAGTTGGAAACTCTATCTTTATAAGACTTCATTAATGGATTCTTACAAACATTAAAATTTATTACTTGATTGATAACCAAATCAGAATCACCAAAAATCAGTAACATGCTAATAACTCCTTTATAGCCCAAAGTAATCCATGAATTAATGCTTCGTATTCACCTACATTGCAAGTGCATGAAAATTGGAGACTCAAAGCTGAGAAATACCTTTTTGTTGGGGTAGTGAGCATCAAACCCTCTCCTTGTCCTTTCTTTTTTTAGCTCCATCAAAATGAAGTTTCCAAACCCTTCCGTTGCATTTTTTGTTTTAGACAACAAGGGAATTGGTGTATTTTCTTCATGTAAGCAATACACACCAAACAAATGTTCTTGAACTTATTTGAAAGGATCATGAGCATGTACTTCATGTGTCTTGTCATCCATAAACAGGTTAGAAACACCATCTAAAGTGAAACATGAGCTATATTATAATAATCGGTGGTCTAAGGTGCATTATTAGCTCTCATGCATCGAAGTGTGAGACTCAATGTGTAATCGGCTAATGCTTCTAAATTGATAGTAACCTTGGTCCCATAACGAGTAGTGAAAAATAAGAAAGACCAATATGAAGAGAGATAACCTCATATGTTTTTGTGAAATCTCTTGATAAACATATAGCAAAGTAAGGATGTAAGTCTACAACAGTAATATCTTGTAGAATGGAAACATTTAGGTAAGCATGCAATGTTACCTCTAGATTTCTGATGACACCAAATGTATTAGTTGCAATTCCATCCAACTATAAGACACTCTTTTTGTAGGTTCATACTTGAGCCCAATTTTTCCGCAATTACTTTTGGCATAAGCGTGATGCTTGCACCGTTGTCCACCATACGATTATGAACAAGATATTCTCCAATAATTAGTGAAAAATAAAATGGTGGTGGCTTCTTGATGTCATGAGGATTTAATACTTTCTACACCATCCATTTAACTTCTTTGATGTGGTCTTGTTCCATTGTTCCAAGGACCATGTTTGCTTTCTGGACTTCATTTTCTGTTGTTTTAGAAGAAATTTGCAGCTAAGCTAGTTCATGAGAAAGTAAATCTTACTATCCTGAATACTTAGAGTATCCCACATTGAGATGTTAACATTATGATTTTTTAATACATCAAAAATGTTAAAAGAAACAACAGTTTTAGAGACAAATTCTACTATTTTAGCATAGGATTTGGTGAAAATTGATTCTACTTTAGCTGCTTTTGATATCTGAGGTATAAATAACCTTCTTGGATCAGGCCGTAGTTGTTTTTCTTTTCTTTACTAGCTGTAACACCTATTTTTTTAGGAACAGATGCACTATTAGCTGGTTTTAGGCTTGTAGTTGTTGTTTTATCAGTGATAGTAGGTAGAACAGACCTATTTTACTATTTTTTACTCTCTGCGACCTTTTCTGAGTCCTAATAGTAACTTCAATGAAATCATCATCACTAAAACTGACTAAGTTCGGTTCAGTGCTTTCTCAACATGAATTTCTTGCTTCCCAACCTCCATTTCAAGCATGAATAATGTTTCAGATTGAGGTTTTGCAATAAGACTTATGTTCAAAAAATAATTTGGGCAATTTGCAGCTGAATGAGGTTGATTGCAAGGTTGACATCATTCTTCAGTAGCCATATTAATTGGGACTAAAGTGTTAGATGGATTAGGAGCCTTTGGATCAAACCACCTTTGCAGATAGGGTTGCCTATAATTTTGATTCGGCTAGTAAGGCTGCCTATTTTGCTATTTTTGCATATAAGGAGCCCGATAAAGTGTGCTAGGTAATGAAACTTTATTTTTAATTGAAGTCACTTGTTTCCAAAAGTATGAAAAAAATTTAACACATAATTTGATGGGGCTGTAATAGCAGGATCCACAATGGTGATAGATTGTGGGATAGTGGTAAATCTTCCCAAAAAGGCATTGAAGGCCTTGGTGCTAATTTTCTAGCTTGAATAAGGTTGTTTTTCAGCTTTTATAGCAATGCCATAAGCATCCGGAATAGTATTACCTCCCATAGACTGAATCATAGTTGAAATATCATTGTTTAAAGCTCTTAGATAATAAAGGAGAGCATGGTCAACTTGAGGCTTAACACTTGCTGGAATTATTTCCCAAGTTATAGAAAAATGACTGAAACTAGACATAAATTCATGAGGATCTTTTTTAATAGTAGATAGTTGTTCTATGAGGGACAAATGATTTGAATTATCTTGGAACTATTTCAGCAAATTTTCACCTAAATCATCCCAAGTTCTTATGCTTCCAATCTCTAGATTTATATACCATTGCAAGGCTTTTCCTTTAAAGGATGCAGCTAAAAGCCTCAAAGCCACATCTTCATGAGTGATATTATGAACTACACATAAGGATGCAACATCTTTAATGTTCTCTGTAGGTGTAACCTGATTTTCACCCTAGTGAATGATGGAAAAATTTTCATGGCGGCATTAGGGATGTCAAGGTAAATTGGGATTACTAATGGGCTACCATTAGTAAAGGTCACAAAATTCCTAGGTGGCTAAATATCCATTTGAAAGATTGGGATCTGAATAGAGAAATTGATACGCGGTGAAGGAATATTAGGAGGGTTATCAAAACTAGGACTATTATAAGGTAAAGTATTACCAACTCTTCTCCTTCTTACAGAATTCAAAGGTAAAGAAACAAACTCAGGATGAATTCCTCTTACCGATGATCTTGTAGTCACTTTAGGCATGGAACATGTTGCAATATTGGTCTGAAATCAGCTTTACGGAGTCACCAAATAGATCTTTAAATATTTAGAGTAAATTGTTGTAGCTTGCTATCCAAAAATAACTTTTATCTGCTGCAAAATCTATTGTAGATCTGCTGTAAATATTTGTAACTTGCATGTAGATGAACAAATGGCCATACCATAATAGTCACCACCTTTGATTATCATTGCCTCATAATTTACTTGTCGAATTGTGTATTTTGAGTAACACTTGATGATTATAGTTTAAAACCTTACCTTTTGGGTGATAATTATTGTCGGCATTCCATCATGACGTTGGACTAGGGTTTGGAATTTTTAAAGTCAATATGCAATGATAATTTTGTTTTAATCATGGGGTGGCCCCCTCTCCATGATGAGTAACCCCTTCCATTTTGAATTTTCAGTGGCATCTAACTTGGTTCGAGTTTTCTTTGAAAGTTAGTGATTAATTCATGTCATCGATCTCTCTACTATGTTTATGACCAAAGTGTTGATCACTAGTGCGGGTGAGTTAGGTTACCTCGGGTTGCATCGAACTTTGTCTGATTTTTTATCGTTGATTCTCTTCCCTTGATGATCTCGAATTTTGATTTATGTACTAATTTGATCTCTAGGCCGTCAATCTCATACCCATGGTTGATAGGGTAGTTGATTAGAGTTATCACTTGGCATCCTTGGATTATGTAATTGTAATTTTTAACCATTGACGATTAAATCATTTTGAGTTAGATTTGCATCAAAGGTTGAGTTAGGTGAGTTAAATCAACTCGAACCCTATTCATTTTCACTTTGCATTTTGGCTTGTGGACGAAGCCTTGGAAATTTTTGCTCGACGCCATTGTTGACCTCTGTTCCCTATGTAGATTGGTTTTATAAAGCTCTCTTACATCTTTTTCTTGGATTCATTATCGTTCTTTGGCTATATTTAGCTTTATGTGAGTTTTCATTTGAAGTGGCTACCATTTATGTTCCTTTCGAGCTCTGTGAGGTTCTGCAAGGTCTTGTGGCCACCATTTCTATTTATTTGAGTTTGAATATGAGATTTCGAGTAGCGTATAATCACCATTATGTATGGCATTATTCTGCTAAGTTCTAAGGTTGTCGAGGATCTTATTCGGAAAAGGTAAAATTTTGTGCATCGTTATGTATCTATGCACCATGTTTTTATTCTTTCCCTTGATTTATAATGAAACTTCTTTGAACATTTGGTGATTTTCATACTCCTCGCTTCTATGGAATATTTTTTTAGAGTGGGAAGGGTTCTCGAGGTTTGTTTCGCCTTTGCATTTAAGTCAATTCGAGGGTTTTAACGAAACTAGTGAGTTCCTTTTACGTAACTCCGTCTTTTGAAAAATTAAGGGAAAAGTTGACATGACCATGGCCTGTGAATGAGAATGTCTTGCTTCCTCTTGACTTCAAATGAGTTTTAAGTGAAAGTGGAAGGTTTTGTGCCAATGTTGGGTGAACTTTCAATTTTTTGTTTGTTTTCAAGCTTCCTTTTGAGGTTAATCCACCATTCGTTGATTAATTTTTGAAAATTCCAACTCTCAAGAATTCTGATCTGTGCATAAGTTGTTGTTGGAAAGGAAAATTCACTATTTCTTGTAATATTAGCTCAAGTCGGGTCACTATCTTACTTGTCATTTTTTTGTGTGGGAGATTTTATGGATTCTGAGCTATTCTAAAATTTTGTGTACACTTTTGATCTCCAACACCTTGAGCTAGGGTTCATCATGCTTAACTTTTACCATTATTGATGTCATTGTTTTTTAAAAAAATTGTTTTGGAGAGCACCTTGAACTAGCTCTGCATACTATGTGAAAATCATTATGTATCTCTCTTGAATGCTTGCACTTTATTATTTATTCGAGTTGAGATTTACCATGGTGATCCTTGCCTCGGGTTTGTTCGAATTGAAAGCTTCGATATCCTCTCTTGTTCGATTCTTTTAATATTAGACCTAAGACTCTAATGTTGAAAATAGAGGTTTGAAAAAAGCATGCTATGTTTTATTGAAGCTTTTTCTATCATTCCCTAAAATGGTATTCTCAATTGTATACTTTTCTATTTTGTAAAATTGTGAATCTTGCATTTAATTTGAACTTTGAAGCTGTATTATAACATTCTGTATACTTGATACTTGCCTCATTTTGAAAATTGTACTTCAAGAATGGCTGAACTTTGTAAGATTACCTTGAAGCTTCTATTTTATTCAGTTGTTAAGCTATAATGAGTGCTTCAAATTCCTTCACCTTGATGAGTGAAAGTGTAGTTCTCCTTGGATGACTGAAACTGTTTCAATTTTGGTATATGGTAAACTTTCATCTGTTATGTGATACGTTTGAGCATTGTGAGGGAGGTCTAAAAAATTATTACAATTATTTGTTCAATCATGATCTTTCTCACAATTACGTGATTGCCTACTTGATCCCTCACTTGTTTGGAATTTCTACAACTCTGTATTAGACATCATTCTTCATTTTTAGTTGTGAATAACTTTGAATATTTGATTCTAAAAATTGAAAATTGTAAAAGTTAATCATTTACTTCTTATTTGAGAACTTTGCAGGACATGTTATTTTAGGAATTTTCTATTGACAATTCCTGCATGTTGAATATTGAAGTTTTGTTGATATGTTTTAGTCCCATTTCTTTTCTACTTAAATATTGCATTTCATCTTTCTTACAGATTTAATATGCATTCTGGAAAATATAAAATGTCAATTTTACATGGTGAAGCCCTTGCAAAATTTTGTCATATTTCTTTCTCATTCGATTCTGCTTTGCAATTCTATCTTTTCAATTAACTTCACCCTTTATATTCGATTCTTTGCTTCACCGGTATGAACTTGTGATTTATTCCATTCTTGATGTACCATAGGATAGAAGTCATTGAACTCTAAAATCTTTATCTAACAGTGAGGACTGTAAGACATGATTTTATTTTCTTCGTCACTGCAACCTGTACCTGTACACTTAAGGAAATAGTTAGAAAATATTTAGGATTTTTGGCCTCTCTTATGTCCATGGTTTTCTTTTCTTCTCTCTCCTTATTTCTAAGTGAGTAAATCATGTATGTTGTTACAAAAAGTACTTCTATCAATAGTTCCTTTTATCTTCATGTAATTTATATCTCCTATTGTTAAGAGATTCATCTCCACGAATTTGGATAGTATAAGAATATGGATTAACCACAGAGCTCGTAATTGACCGTTTAATCTATGTTGTCACATTTAGTACACATATCTCATTGCAAAGCTCTTATTTTTGCATTGTTTTGCACCTCAACATGCTCCTTTCACATACCCTTAGCTTTCTTCCCATTGTTTTATCACACACAATCTTCACAACATGAAAACATGTTTGCATTGTGTTCACACTTTCCCAAGGCACATTCACACCCTTCGTAGCAAAACACACAAATTTTATAGCATTGGGCCATTGCACTACAAATTATGACAAGAAATGTACCATCAATTTCCTAGCTTGTGTAATGCATATCACAAGGAATCTTGCAATCTGGAAAGCTCACGTCATTCAGCATCTCCGTTTCCATTTCATTTACTTACTCACTACCCAAGAGATTATTTTTCTCTTAATAAGCCTTCCTGAAATTCTTCACTCAAACAAGATAAAATCTAGCACAAACCACTTGTTTATTCAAATTGTAAACCCTTTCATTAATGCATTCAAAAAAATCCATTTTGAGCATTCCTTGTTTCTAAGGTGTCTATTTTGGCACAACCAAGGAGGATGCTAGCCAAAGTAACGGATCAGTTTAGACATTTATAGGAAGAATTTTCTTGAGAGACTCCAACACCTTTTAATAAACCCATTTTGTACATATCTTTCTATCACTGCAGTCCATGAGGCCACATTTTAGGAATTTAGTCAAACAATTCACATGCCAGTGCATGCTTCCACATTTTGCATACATACCTACTAGAGCACTTGCAACTACAACATCTGAAAAAATATTGTCCCTTCTTCATTATGCTTTGGTTTCCTACAATCATTGCAATTCATGCCACATTTGTTTCAGGAATTTAGTCGAAACAGTTCATATGCCAAGTGCATGCTTCCATATTTTGCATACATATCTACCAAAACATTTACAACTGCAACATCTGACAAAACACCTTTCCATTATGTTGTAGTGGAAATCCATGCCCTATACAAAGGATCTTATGCATTTATGGGTGTCCAACCTGCTCTAGAGTTCAGATCTTGGCCCACATAGAGAGTATGTAGGAAAATTAAACTGGTCATGTTAGGCCTGTTTGTTGCATAGATGAAACAGAGTGACTGCTCGTGAGGAAACCCATGCCTTCGCCATCACTTTGTAGGTTTCCAAATATTGATAAATTTACAATGTTAACTTGGTTTCAGTGAGATTAGCACCTTTGGATTCCAACTAAAGTGCTTGTATTTCTATGCAAGGATAATGACAAGTCCGAATGGCCACCTGCCACATTCCATCTCCCATCCACTCTGTCAATTCCATTAATCTACACCTTACCTCCATCCGTTCCCTTACAAACTCCACTTTGTGTATTCCAAATTCTATTTCTTTATTTTTATTATTATTATTTTTTGTTTGTTTGCATGCTTGCACTACACCTTCAATTGAGGGTACATTAAAATGGCCTTGATGATATTATCTATTTGCTTTTAATTAATAATAGAATCTCTAACATCATATAATTGAGGTATTGTGTTTGTATTCTTGGGTTTAGGTATAACGAAAGTCAATAATTATCCTCCTCCGACTCACAAGGAGAAGGTCACGTTAGCTATCCCTGTAGCGGCCTATCCATTTTGTGTGCTAAATCCCGGTGGGGTTGAAGCATATGTGACCACGGTGATATAAAAAAGAGAATTATGATGCCTCTGCAAGATACCCATCCAACATCCTATTCGGGATTATTGCGAGACCTCCATCTACTACTTCAACGGCTCTCGGATCTCAAGAAAGTCGGTAGTTTATCTCACCAAAAAAACACACAAGGAAATGGAACCATCACAACTATGAGGATAAAAGGTTGACTTGTATATTACATGCATCCATGTATCATATTGTCATTGTAAAGCGTGTGTGATTTTTTTGAACAATATGTATTATAAGACCTTCTTTTCTTCAAAGTACACATTCATAAGTTTAGACAATCATAGTTTTTTTAAATCCTATTAGACATGTTGTAGATGTTATTCCAAAGTCTTGTAATGGATGAGGCAAAATCACTAAATAAAAACACCAAAGGTAGACCTAAAAAATCAAATAAGGAGATTAAGGGTATGAGTAGAACCAAAGTATAAGTTAAAGGCTTCATAAAGGACTAGTGGAGTTTAAGGGCATGAGAATTTTATCCTCAATAAAATCAATTAGTAAAATGTTTCTTCTTACAATTAGTACGTATTATATATGTATGCTAAGCTTGGATTTGAGAGGTGTAAAAATATGAGAATTGAGGAATAATGTATTGTAGTCAAATTTTATGAAGCTCTAATTTGTGTATTGTTGATGAGGCTTAGGTTTTAAGATCCACATTTGGAACACTTGGATCGAGAGGACTAATACAATTAATTCCGGGAAAAATACTCTCTAGCCTAGTAAATGGAGGAATCCCAATAGTCAAAATAAAAAAACTTATCTTTGTTCAACAATCACATTGCATTGTACACATGCGAGTACTAGTTTTAGGAAAATTAATAAGTTTTAGTGTTTGTTTATTTTTTTTAAATCGTGCATTTAGTATGTTGAAAGGTGTTTGTCAAAGTGTAGTCGACCTTTCTATGGATCAAAAAGGAAAATGGGGTCATTGGTGGAGAGGAGGTAAGAAAGCTTGTTGATATATGTTATGTTGGGAACCGTACATTGGAGTTAAAACCCTTAAAATGGAAGAGACAAAATTTTATTTATGCAAAATAGAAAGTAAGGAAAGAATAGAAAAACCCTAGTTTGTGTAGCAGTAGCAATGAAAACAAGGAAAGGAAATGAAAATGGTTGTAAGGCCAATTAGGGAAGAACGATTCAGATCCGAATGCCAATGTCATCCATGCTAAGAAAGGAAGTATATTTACATTGTGTGGGCTTAAGTGCATATGTTAAAGAGAAGCCACCAAATATGAACACTGGTGTTGTCCCTACCAAGAAACAAAAAAGTGTGTTGCACGGGTGTGAGATAGAAGCTATGAAAATGTCTAGGTTTGAGTTTGCACACACCTCTTTAATTAGGAAAATGTTCTTTGGAATCATTGGTTAAATATGATGGCCACCTTTTCCTATCAAACAATTTTTAGGTGACAATTTTATTCAAATATTAGCCTTTAGAAATATAAAATAGTATTATTTTTATAATATTAATAAAATATTATAAATATTAATGTATATCATCTAGGTGTGTGACTAAATTAAGTATCCATCATATATCAATTAGGACCAAATAACATAGCAATATGTTAGTATCCACAAAATCTAATAAAATATGCCAACATACTAATCAAAGATAAATTGGCGCTACGTGCCCAAATCACCACACATGTCCATGAATATCAAATAACATAACATAATGTCCAAAATATGTTAAAATATTTGTGAAATCATAACTATGAGTTAAGAAATCAATAGATAACTAAGGATAGAAAATGTGTGCACTACGAGGTTGTTGGAAACTTGCAATGAGGAATAGATCTACAAAACCCTTAATAGACATCAAATATTAAAAAAGGAAGATGAAAAATAAGTGTTTCAATTTTCCTCATCTATCAAAATGGTGAAATTTTGACTGAGCATTGCACTACATCTTAGAATAAATGTAGTTATATGTATGTGTGTGGAATTGTGCCCTAGGTTGCTCTTGTGCATGTCACACTTGGATATAAAGTAAGTAGCTAGATGTAGAATGTAATAAATGTGTGTATGGAATACAATGGACTTCCCTCAATTGAAGTGTGATGTAGAATACTAGCTATTGTGTCCCTTGTGATGGAGCTAGATGGATGCAAATATAGATTTTAGATACCTTTATGGATGCAACCATAGAAACTGATAAGTATTGCTTAGTTCTCAATCATTTATTAGGATCACATAAATTTATATTTATATGATTCCTTACTTGATTTTTTTAATTAACCCCAAAAAGGCTGGCTACCAAATAGATAAGATACTCAAAAACTAGAAAGGACCCAAAAAGTGAGACTAAAGTAAAAATCGGATATGAGTTACCAAAGGGGACAAGGGTGCGCGACACTACTGTCGAGAAATAAAAATGCCAAACATTCAAAAATTAGGTGAGCAAGTAAGAGTGTAAGAGTGAAAGCAACAACAAAAAGAAAAGCAAGGTGGCCAAAGACATGGGTTAATTAGTATTTTTGTTACTTAGGAATCAAATGAATATTAGTATGTAATTAGTATTAGATAATTACCCAAACCGCATGATTTTGTGTCTTCATTTTCCCCACTTTATGTTGGTGAGAGGTAAGGTCGGTAATATAAATTAGATAGAGATGTGTACCGATAAACATGTAGATCGATGGCGAAAGCATGCCAAGGACTAGATAAAGTGTGGAAAAATAAAATGTGAAGTGTGGATACTAAGGAGAATAAAGTGTAAAAGTGATGATGAAAATTAACCTAGGGAGAAAATGCATGTGTAGATGCCGCGATGTACCTATTGATGATGTTGATGTGTGTGATGCTATTGTTGATGATGTTCACTACCTCTTCCCATATGGAAAAACATGCAAAATAGAAGCCAACAAGTAGTCAAATATGGATGTATATGATCAAAATATGTCAAAAGTTTGTGTGGAAAGTATGTGAAAATGTTGACAATGTGAAAAAGGAACATGTGCACTTGATTGTTGATGAGGAAAAAGTGTAGAAAGGGATCTTGTAGATGATGTCAACACGGACATTTTTCAGGTGATACCATGCCAATGAAATGGAAGATGTCTAGGCATAATATTATCATGTCATTCTCCAACCTTTAAGCGCTTATTGCTATGTACAACACCACTACATATGGTGTGTATAAACTCATGTGCTAAGGACTATTTTCCCTATAAAATCCATTGTGTATGGATTTCTGTAGACTAATGCTAAAATACCGATCACTCTGTAATTTCCCCTAGTCTCGGGTATCTAAGAAAGGCCATTGTATTGCCCCATGGTTTTAGGCATCTAGGAAATGTCGTTGTGTTAAGGACCCAAGTCTAATTTTGAGCCCTATCTGAAACTTAAAATTGTGTTGTACTAGTACCATGTATAACATTGTATAGGGTCAATGATTCACACAAATTATCCCCCTCATTTGGGGTGCATATGACGTCGTTGAAGGAGTATGCGGCCCAAAAGAGGACCAACCGTTGTGTTGAAACTATGCCCTACAGGGGGAAGGGAATGTGTTTGGTAAAAACCAAGGCACACATAAACAAGTCGCTAAGAAAAAAAGTGTTAGTAAAACAAAAAAAAAGACTCATTTAAAAGAGAAAATGTAATCTAAGAAGACAATGTGTAAGCTAAGACGAAAGAAGATAATGTAAACATGCAAAAATTTAATGTAGACTACAAAAAGTGGGTTGCAAACATGGTACATCACACATGATGTTGCAAGACAAACAAGGCCGTAGTGGCCATAAATAGGAAAGTGTGGACACAAGACAAATGGAAACACTGCAAAAAGAGCATAGACTAGAAGACAATGTAACATACAACCATGGAAGCAAATAGTTCCCAAAAAAATTGTACATGAAGCACTCGTTAGCATGTTATAAATATAAAAAGGTATGAAAAGTAGTGTATAATATGATAAAGTAATGTGCTATGAAACAATATGAAACAATAAAACCTCTAGTGTATGGAAGTGGAAGCCCCCAAGAGCCACTATGGGACTAGTAATAGGTACTACACCAAGCATCCAGGCTACATGTAATGGATCTATATAATCTACGATCACAACTAGAAATGAAAGTAAAAACACATGTGTGTATGATAAATATAATCACATACAAGATATCTATCTAGCATGTGGAATAAGATGAGAATGTAACAAGTAAACATAAGAAAGAGTAAATACAACCAATATATGCAATATGATATGGATGAGGCGAGAATGGAATCCAATGTGAATGATAGGGGAAGTGTGTGCCCCTAAGTGGATGTATATATATGTAATGAGGTTCATTTATTCATTCCCCCTCAAAAGTAAAGAATGAACCGTAAATGAGAGTTAGTCATTGGGAAATGGCCTTAATTTTTCTTACAAGAAAAATGTGATCATCAAGGCACAAAGTGTATATTAAAAATATGCATAAGTGAATGAACGAGTTGATTAAACATGTGAGTGTAATGAGGTACATTTGAGATGTATAGCCTTAGTAGTCGAGTATGGACCATAGAACTATAGTGCGTCATAGGGTAATGATCGCATGGTATAGAAGTGGATGTCAAAAAGATATGTCAAGAACGTAGAGAGTGTATGTTGCATTGAAGGAGATGAATATGTGAGATGTAAAACACATAGCATGATGTGTAGTGTGTAGTGTTTAGTGTGTAGTGTGTAGTGTGTAGTGTGTAGTGTGCAGTGTGCAGTGTGCAGTGTGTAGTGTGTAGTGCGCGGTGCGCGGTGCGCGCAATGTGTAGTGTGCGGTGTGTAGTGTGCGGTGTGTAGTGTTTAGTGTTTAGTGTGTATTATGTAGTGTGTGAGGTTCATGTATATAGGAGCCCTCAATAGTCGAGTGTGAACAAGAGAATAATAGTGTGTCGAGATGGTAATGACAATTCAAGTGTGTATCAAGATGTCCATATTGTGTGTAAATATCTAGATGTGATGTGATGAAAAATAAGATGTGTGTCAATGCTAGGGAGAGAAATAGGTGTTATGCCCCCAATTGTGTAAGTGATGGAGATATAGTTAATGATGCTAATTTTATGAATGTAAGGAGTAGTTTCCGTAACAAGTGTGATTGAGTGCGAAGGTGCTAATGTTTTAGGAGATGTACATGGTGGTGGTTTATTTGAAAACTCTGTAGAAGAGTTGAGTGAAGTCCAAATTGAACTGATTTTTATGGGAGGTTTCTTAGATGGAATTGGTAATATTGTAGATGATTTAGTAGGAGGAGGTGATGGAGAATGAGCCTTGAGAGGTGATTTCTTAGTTGGACTTGGTAATGTCATAGATAACTTGAGTGGAGGAGGTGTGGGACCATCCTTAAGAGGAGGTTGACTGGATTGAATAGGCGGAACTTGACTAGTAGAAAAAGGAACATTAGAAGTGATAGAATAATGCTCATTAGATGTAGAATAATAAGATTTAGGATCCAATTTGGATGGAGCATTTTTAGATGGGCATGCAACAAAATGTTGTGTAGTGAATGAAGGAAACTTGTGATGCTCTAGATGTGTGATTCTTTGTTGTAAAGCATAATGGTCATTAACATTATGTCCATTGATATGATGATAATTTCAATATGGACAACTATGATATTTTGTAATTCGGTAAGGAGGATAGACTTGATGAGATGGTAAAGCGGTCAATTGATGAATAAGGAGATCATTTATAATGTCATGTTTCTTATCATTGCGATCAAACACGAGTGGATACAATAATGGTAAGACTTGAATCTCATTGGTATGAGAACATATATAAAACATATAATGAGGATGAGATGTATAAGGATAACAAACATGACCTTGAGAAACATCTTTAAGCTATTGGATTTAGATTTAAGAGATATGACCTCGGATTCCATAGTTTCAATTTTTTCATAAAAGAAAGAATGCAAAGCTTGAATTCACTCCAATATGGGTTTATTGGATTGAGGACTGTGAAGGATAGGTTCGTCAGATAGAGGATGGAAAATAAGACTTATTTCATGTGGAAGTGTATCTTTAGGAAGACACATGGATTCTCGAGCTTTTATAGAACAACTGGCGATCGGGATGAATTTTAAGGAAAGCGAGACAAAAGGAATTTATCTTAATCAATTAATCATCTTGCAAAATATCATGGTCTTCCATATTGTAACTACCATCTAATCAATGGACATAATTATAATGATTACTATGATTTGATGAAGTATCGAGCACCTTGCATGTCAAGGATTTCTCTCATTCATTGCACAAAATTCTAATACATGCCCATCTCCAAATGATAAATCTCACTTTGGGCTCCTAGATCTTCTCTTTCTAAGTATAATGAGAATCATGGTATCACTTCTAAGGTGATTTCTTCATCCAATCAAGTGTCACCTATTCAATCCACTCAACCTCCTCTTAAGGATGGTCCCACATCTCCTCCACTTAAGTTATCTGTGACATTAACAAGTCAAACTAAGAAATCACCATGAAGGCTCGTTCTCCATCACTTCCTCCTACTAATTCGTGTACAATATTTCCAAGCCAATCTAAGAAACCTCCTCTAAAACTCAATTCAACTTGGCCTCCACTCAAGTCTTCTACAACATCATCAAATAAGCCACCATCATGCACATCTTCGAAAGCCTCACCACCTCAAAGCCAAATCAATTTTGTTAAGGAAAATACTCCTTACATTGATCCAATTAATTTTATTAACTAGATCTACATCACTTACAAACTTGGGGGGCATCACACTATTTATTTCCTACCTCCAACATCAACACGCACCTTATATCCACATCATTTCACACCTTGGTTTTAGTATAATCCTCTTCATACATGCTTGTATTGTCATTACCCTATGATACACTCTTGTGATTTGGTTCACACTTGACTATTGAGGGAATCTAATACACATGAACCTCACATCTTGCACAATAGACATGACACATTACACATCTTCACAAATCATGCACTTTTCTACATATACAATCTTCCATATATTCTACATTATCTGTAGTTTTTGCATTATACACCTATATATAGTACACATTCTCCTCACTATATTCTTATACACACTTATATAGTTTACACATATTGCATTAGATGTTATACATTTAACATTTCACTCTTCACCACACCTGATACACATATTACGTTTCTTACCCATTTACTTATATAAGTTGCACTCAGCGATGAGGGTCATCAATCCTCGCCATTAATAATGTCAATCCGGGTTGGTTTCCGAAGGCTATATGTATTAAGAGAAGAATATCTTGGAAAACAATGCCTTTAAACACAAACCAAACTTGTATAAAATAAATCACCCATGCATAAATTTAAAGGCACACTTGTAGAAATGTAAACACACTTGCAGGAATATAAAGGCACGCTTGCATAAAGGAAATCAAACTTGTAGAAATGTAAACACACTTGCATAAATTAAAATTTCTGAATTGGAAATAACTAAAAGATAAAAAGACACCTGCAGGTTCACAACAAAAATTATCTTGAAGAAGGATCACATAACATGAAATCAAAAGTTTACAACAAAAGAAAAACTGCAGAAATAAAGAAACAAACATTAACACATTGATCCATATTCCTTGGAATGAGTGGCTAGCTCATTCCTTGGAAGAGGACTTAATTCATACTTTTAATTAAGAACTTGCAGAATAACTTTACTTTAAAATATTGGAAAGAAAGAACATATCTTTATTTCTTAGGAGAAAGGAATTACATATCTTAGTGTGGAAGGTTACATTTATAATTCATGCATCCAACAAACTCCTTATTTCAGAAAATACAATCTGATCTTATCTTTATTCCAATCCTAACAACTAAGATCTCCATCTCTACAAAATATGGAGAGATATATATTATTGAAGTCAAATCTTATCTTGCTTATTTTAGGAAGATTTACTCCCAAATATTCTCCTTTCTTTTTGGTAATAAGAATCATAATGATTTTATTCCTCTACATTATTGGAAGGATTATTTTCCTCAAAATATGATTTTGACCAAATACCTTTCTTAGATTTTCCATTTGACTTTATTGTTTTTGACTGTGGAACTTTTGATGGTTGTCTGATACGATTTTTCATTGGAATGCAGTTCACTAAAAGTTACATTTTTCTTGATTAGTAAAACTTGTAGCAAATATGAATGATTTTTCTGTTAAACACATTTCAATAAAAAAATCTCTCTTAAATTTTCCATTTGACTTTTCTGTTTTTGTTTATGGAACTTTTAGTGCTCGTCTGATACACTTTTCCTCGAACTACAGCTCACTAAAAGTTAGATCTCTCTTCATTGGTAAAACCTATAACAAATATGAATGAGGTTTTGTTAAAAAAATTCTATGAACAAAAACCTCTCTCATATTTTCCATTTGACTTTTCTATTTTTGTTTATGGAACTTTTAGTGCTCATTTGATACACTTTTCCTCAAACTGCAGCTCACTAAAAGTTAGATCTCTCTTCATTGGTAAAACATGTAACAAATATGAATGAGGTTTTTGTTAAAAAAATTTATATGAACAAAAACCTCTCTCATATTTTCCATTTGACTTTTTACATTTCTGTTTATGGAAATTTTAGTGCTCATCTAATACACTTTTCCTCGAACTGCAACTCACTAAAAGTTAGATCTCTCTTCATTGGTAAAACTTGTAAAAAATATGAATGAGGTTTTTGTTAAAAAAATTCTATGAACAAAAAATTCTCTCATATTTTCCATTTGACTTTTCTGTTTCTGTTTATGGAACTTTTAGTTCTCGTCTGATACACTTTTCATCGAACTGCAACTCACTAAAATTTAGATCTCTCTTCATTGGTAAAACCTATAGAAAATATGAATGAGATTTTTGTTAAACACATTTCTATGAACAAAATCCTCTCTAAAATTTCCCATTTGAATCTTTGCATTTTCACAATCCCTAAAAAACTTTCATTCTGTTGAGGCAAGTTCCGAACTAAAGATGTCATTCCTTTTATGCAAGTTTGAACTAAATCTGATTTGTCCACGAATTAAAAGTTCCAGAACTAACTGTCATTTAATTGATACAAGTTCTGGAACTAAATCTGTGAGTTCCAGAACTAATCCTGCGAGTTCCAGAACTAAACTTGCAAGTTCCGGAACTAACTCTGCGAGTTCTACAACTAACTTAAAACAGCTATAACTTTTGCATGTGACCTCGGATTGAGATGATTTTTTTGAACTTGCATAATTTTTCAAGAGGAATCTGAATATGAAATTCAATTTTATTTTAAACTTATTGTTCATGATCAATTCCACTTTTCCCAATACTAGCATTATCTTTCCTTTATGGCATGCATACACAAAACTTTGCATCTTTTCCCAAATAATCAATAGGATTAGTCAACAAGATAGATAAAAAAATATTTCTAAAGAATGAACAAGATATATATCCTATACTCTATCTTAAGCAAACTATAAGTTCCTAGATTACATTTAAATCCACTTTCAGAGGTAACTTGGAAGGACAAAATAATGGTAATTTATGACCAATTTATGGCCTCATCACTCACTACCCAATGATGAACTCTATTCCAATGGTTTATACTCAACTCCCGAGGGTCAAACTAAAAATTAAACCTCGCCCTATCACATTTTACACTTTTATCCTCCCAATAAATCAATCAAAATTTTTATCATATCATGCAACATTCTTAGCCAATGCATTCTTATCCTCCCTTTCTCGCTTTCTTATTAATACATTTCATGATATACACTTTATGTTACCTCATCACACTTTCAAGAATATTATCCATCAATATCGTGATATATGGTTTGGGTTATATCATCACATTTTCTACTATAATCACGTTCATCTATTTCATGATATACGCCTTGTGTTACACCATCACGCATATTAGCAATTTACTTGCACATCTAGTGATATACACCTTATGCTAAATCCTCACACATTAAAAATCAATCATCCATATACCACATTCAATATCATCAATGCATCACAATTCTACAATCATCACTCAATTCATCAACCCCTTTCTACATGCAACACATCGCTCAAACCATTTCCCGATGACACACTCTCATTTATGGTTCATTCTTGACTCGTTAAGGGGGAAATAATAAATTAACCTCATTTCATACATACACATCGACTCATGGGGTACACTCCTCTTATCCTTCAATCTGCATTCCATTCCACCACATCCACAACATCTTTGCATATGTTGGTTGCATTTACTTTTGTTTACTCATGCTTTTACATGTTCATCTTATTACACACGTTAGATGGATATCTTCTATGTTATTATATTTATCATAAACACATGTGTGTTCACTTTCCTTTCTCGTTTTGATCATATAATATACAAACCCATTACATATAGCATGGATTCTTGGTGCAATACCTATTACTAGTCCTATAGCGGCTCTTGGGGGCATCGATTACACCCCGTACACTATAGGTGTTATTATTTCAATTTGTTTCATATCACCTTACTTTATCATAGTCTACATTCTTTGACGTACCTTTTATCTTTCTAACATGCTAACGGGTGCTTCATGTGCATCATATTTTTATAGGATGATTTTCTTTCATGGTTGTCTATTACATTGTCTTCCATTGTATGCTCTTGTTTTTGGGATTTTCCCTTTGTCTTGTGTGTACACTTTCATATTTGCGGCCCACTACAGTCTTGATTGTCTTCTGACATCGTGAGTGATGTCCCATGTTTCCAACCTATTTTCATAGCCTACATTGAATTTTGGCATGTTTACATTATCTATTTGCGTCTTAGCTTACACATTATCTTCTTCAATTACATTTTTTTGTTTAAATGAGTGTTTATATTTTTTTGTACTAAAACCTTTTTTCCCTAGCTAATTATTCTGTGTGCCTTGGTTTCTACCAAACACATTCCATTCCCCTTACATGGCATGATTCGGGGTAGTGGTCGGTCCTCATTTGGGCCGCATACTCCTTGAGTGATGTTTTATGCACCCCACATAAGGGGGCATCATTTGGATGAATCATTCATGTCATACACGTCATACACAACATGCTACCAATACAACACAATTTTTAATTTCAAACGGGGCTCAAAATTAGACTCGGTTCCTTAGTATAGCAGCCTTTCCTGGAAGCCTAAAACTAAGGGGCATTACAATGACATTTCTTGGATACCTAAGACCTAGGGTAGTTACAAAATGACAATGTATAGTTCTCCAAAAACTTCATCCATTTCAATGGCATGAGATCACCCAAACAATTACGTGTCGACATCATGTACAAGATCCTTTTCTACACTCTTTCCTCATCACAGATCAGGTGCACATGTTATTTTTTCACAGTTTCATAATTTTAACATATTCTCTTACACACTTTTTACATATTTTGATCATATACATGAGTATTTGACTACTTATCGGTTTCTCTTTTGCAGAAGCGATCCGTATGGGAAGTGGTAGTAAACATCATCAACAACAACATCACACACATCGACATCAAAAATAGGTACATCACAACATCTACACATGTGTTTTCTCCCTCGGTTCATTTTCATCATCAATTTTTACATTTTATCCTCCTTATCATCCATGCTTCACATTTTTATTGTTTCATACTTTGTCAAGTCCTTTGGCATGCTTTCGCCATCGATCTACAAGGTTATCAGTACGTATCTCTATCTACTTTATGCTACCAAGATTTCCACTCACCAACATAAAGCGGGGTAAATGTAGACAAAAAATCATGCACTTTGGGTAGTTATCTAGTACCGATTACATACAACAATTCATATGATTCCTATGTAAAAAAATACTAATTAACCCATGTCTTTAGCCACCTTTCTTTACTTTTTTTTTCTACTTCATGTCTTGCTTGCTCTTACTTGCTCAATATGAATTTTTACTCTTTGTTATTTTTAATCTTAGATAGTAGCCCCAGCCTAGGATGCCGCAAGTGAGCAGTGCCCTTATCCCCTCCGGGTGCTCCTATTTCCTTTGTACTTTACTCACACTTTTTGGGTCATTTCTATCCGTTTCAAAATCTTATATTTTTGTAGTCGACTTTTTTCGGGGTTAATTACAAAATTCAAGTGAACGAATCATATAAATATAAAGTTATGTGATCATAATAAGGAGCAAGCACTAAACACTATCTATCACCACCTAAGGTTGCATCCATCAAGGCATATAAGAGATCCATTTTCATCCATCTAGCTCCATCACAAGGTAGATAAGAACCAGCTTTCTGCATCACATTTCATAGGAGGGAATTTCATTCTACACCATGCATACATTTATCACATTCTACATCTAGATACTTTATCACTATTCAAGTACGACATCACAAGAGAAACCTAGAGAAAAATTCAAAACAGACACACACAAAAATACATTATATCTTAGATGTAGTAAAATTATCAGTCGTAAGTTCACCATTGTGACAACTAAGGAAATCTTGATCCCTCAATTTGCATCTTTATTTTTTAAAATTTGATGTATATTTGACAGATTTGTAGGTCTATTCTTCAATACAGGTTTCCAGTGACCTCGACAATCTTGGTGTAACCTCAGCGTGATAAAAGTATACTATAGCAGAACACTTTTGACACCTCAGAGGACGTGTTTTTGGCATTTTGCGGACCCAGGCACCCAGAATCAGGTCTAGGGCATCTATGGGTGCCCATGTTCCTCTCTAGGCACCCCAGTTCAACCTATCTCCTCGGATCTACATTTTTGTGGTCCAAAGTGTGATGGTCTATGCTTTGTATTTTCAAGTTTTCAAATTTGTGCATTCTCAAGAACTTTGTGAATCAACTAAGGATTTCTACCCTCTCTTTGTAATTAGAGTTTTACTATTTATTAGTTTGTTTCTTAAGTATTTATTGTTGTACTTAATTTTTATTCATTTACTACTACTATATCATTAGATTAGGTTCATAAATTACATTTTAGCTTAACATGAAAATGATTAAGCTAAATGTGAAATTATATGCCTATTACGAATACGAGATTATAGTAAAAGAATAATAATGAAATATAGCAATTTATACTCGAGTTAAATAAGCAATAAATAATAAAACCCTAATTTCAAAGAGAAGGTAAGAATCCTTATCTAATTCGTAGAGTTCTTGAAAGTGCACAGAGTTTAGAAAGTGGAAAATGTGAATCACAAACCATTGCACCTTTGAAGCACATAAAGCGTAGATTTGATGACATAGGATGTACTAGGGCACACGGAGAGGGACAAGGGAACCCGTGGGCATCCTAGATCTATTTCGGGTGCTTGGGTTTGTGGAAATTCTTAGAAAACTTCCTCTAAGGTGTTAAAATGTGTTCAAATTTATTCACTTTTATCACTCCGAGGTCACTTGAAAACTTGTAATGAAGAATAGATCTACAAAGCTGTCACAAATAGAAAAAAATCGTAAAAATAAAAATGAAAGATGAGGAGTTGAACTATCCTTAGCTATCATAATTGTGAACTTATGACTCGAGAACTATAGAACATCTTAGATCCAATGTAGTTTTGTGTGTGTATAATTTTACCCTAGGTTTCTCTTGTGCATTTTGCACTTGGATAGTGAGAAAGTAGCTAGATGTAGAATGTAATAAATGAGTGCATTGAATAGAATGAATTTCCCTCGTATGAAGTGTGAAACATAAAACCAAAATATGGGGCTCTTAGATGCCTTGATGGATGCAACCTTAGGTGGTGATAGATAGTGCTTAGTGTTTGGTCCTTTTTTATGACCACATAACTTTATATTTTTATGATTACTTTGCTTGAATTTCATAATTACACCCAAAAAAGAATAAATACCAAAAATATAAGATGCTCAAATGGCTATAAAGGACCCAAAAAGTTAGAGTAAAGTACAAAGGGGTAGGAACACCCATAGGGGACGAGGGAACCTAGTCTAGCATTTTGGTTGGGTCTTTAGTGGGTAGGATGACAAATGTCGAAGAGTAAAGAGGAATCTTTGGGCAAGTAAGAGTGTAAGACTGAAATCAACAACCAAAAACAAATAAATGTAGCCAAAGACATTGATTAGTTAGTACTTTTCTTACTTAGGAATCATATGAATAGTAGTATGTAATTAGAACTAAATAATTACCCAAATTGTGTGATTTTGTGTCGACAGATTCCAAACCAAAGTGTTGACCAAAATAAGCTAAGCTCATGCTTATTTTGGTCAACTAACACCATTTTCCCCCTTTTGGTGCTTCAATCTGAATTTTTATATATTTTAAGAATGTAAGGTCCTTGAAAGCATTTCCATCAGATAGGAAATTTCTTCCCCTTTTCAGAAATATAAAGAAGTCCTTCTAACTCCTCATATTTTACAAATTCAGGGCCGACGGGTCTTGGGAAGACTTTTCGCCAAATGGGAAGATTACGGATTGGTAGGGTGGCGGGAGATATTTTTGGATTTTTACACTTTTTGCAAAAGGCATAAGTTAAAATTAGGGCCGACGGGCCCAAGGATGGATTTTTACCAAATGTAAAGTTGTGGAGCCGCGGGCTTGGAGAAGTCTTTTAGCCAAAACAAAAGAAAAAGTCACAAAGCCTCGAGAAGGTGCCACATGCCTCATCGATGCAACTTCAAAAGTGAGACCCAAGGGATAGTCCCTAAATAAGCACCATCCCTTCATGTGTCCAGATCCCAAAAAGGAAAAATTGACCATTAAAAAATCTAAACAGAGGTAGGCCAGTGGAAGGAGCCATACGTCAAGCACGACACAAATTCAAAAGGTAAAATTTAGGGGTTGTTTCCAAATGAACACAAAGCCTCCACGTGTCTAGGGTCAGACATATGGCCCTGCCAAACGAAAGGGACTTAGCCAAAACAAAAGAAACAGAGCAGAGCCGCGGAAGGTGCCACGTGTCTCTTAGGTGCAACTTCAAAGGTGCGACCCAAAAGGTAGACCCCAAATGAGCGCCAACCTGCCACCTAGTCAGAGCCTAAAATGGTAAGGTCGGCCCTTGAAAAGTCCAAAAGCCTATGGAGGCCTCTATGTGTCTCATCTGTGTAACTTCAAAAGCTAAAATCTTGGGGTAGTTTTAAAATGAGCGCGAGGCCTCCACGTGTCTTTGGTCAAGCACGGTGTCTCCACCAACAAGAGGGGCTTAAAAAGAAGACAAAGGAAATAGAGCAAGCCCATGGAAGTCACCACGTGTCAGTTCAACATAACTTCAAGAACAAGAGGAAGGGATAAAATGATGAGGGTCATCAATCCTCACCATTAATAATGTCAATCCGGGTTGGTGTTCGAAGGTTGTATGCATTAAGAGAAGAATATATTGGAAATCAACTCCTTTAAACACAAACCGAACTTGCATAGAATAAATCACACTTGCAAAACTTGAAAGCCACACATGCAGAAATAAAGGCACACTTGTAGAAATAAAGTTTACATAAAATAAATCACACTTGCATGAAGGAAATCAAAATTGCAGGAATTTAAACACACTTGCATAAATTTAAATTGCTTGAATTGGAAATAAACATAATTAAATGAAACACCTGCAGGTTCACAACAAACTAATTTTTCACAATACAAAAAAATGAATTAGAGACAAATTAATAAACATAAACATAAATACACAGATCCATCTTCCTTGAAATGAGTGGCTAGCTCATTTCTTGGAAGAGGATTTAAATCATACTTCAATTTTAAAACTATAGAATATTTGAGAGGAAAGAACAAATCTTTATTTCTTGGGAGAAAGAAAATTACATATCTCAATGTGGAAGGTTGCATTTATAATTCATGCATCCAACCAACTCCTTATTTTAGGAAATACAATATGATATTATATTTATTCCAATCCTAACAACTAAGATCTCCATCTCCACAAAATATGGAGAGAGATATATTATTGAAGTCAAATCTTATCTTGCTTATTTTAGGAAGATTTGCTCCCAAATCTTCTCCTTGCTTTTTGGTAATAAGAATCATAATGATTTTATTATTCTACATTATTGGAAGGAGGTTTTTCCTCAAAATATCATTTTGAACAAATACCTTTCCCAAATTTTCCATTTCACTTTGCTATTTTTTTATTGTGGAATGTTTGACGCTTGTCTGATACGCTTTTTCCTCAGACTGCAGTTCACTAAAATTTATATTTCTCTTGATTGGTAAAACTTGTAGAAAATTTGAATGATTTTTTTGTTAAACACATTTCTATGAATAAAAACCTCTCTCAGATTTTCCATTTGAATTTTTGTTTTGTTTATGGAACTTTTAGTGCTCATCTGATACACGTTTCCTCAAACTACAGCTCACTAAAAGTTAGATCTCTCTTCATTGGTAAAACCTGTAACAAATATGAATGAGGTTTTTGTTAAAACATTTCTATGAACAAAAATATCTCTCATATTTTCCATTTGACTTTTTATTTCTGTTTATGGAACTTTTAGTGCTCATCTGATACACTTTTCCTCGATCATAGCTCACTAAAATTTATATCTCTCTTCATTGGTAAAACCTGTAGCAAATATGAATGAGGTTTTTGTTAAACACATTGCTATGAGAATATACATCTCTCATATTTTCCATTGGAATCTCTGCATTTTCACAATCCCTCAAGAATTTTCATTATGTTGATGCAAGTTTCGGAAGTAAATCTGCAAGTTCCAGAACTAAATCTGATATTTCCATGAATTGAATGTTTCATAACTAACTATCATTCAATTGATACAAGTTTTGGAACTAAATATGTGAGTTCTGGAACTAAACTTGCAAGTTCAGAAATAAACTTGCTAGTTTTGGAACTAACTATGTGAGTTCATTAGCTAACTTAAAACAACAATAACATTTGCACGTGACCTCAAATTGAGATGATTATTTTTGTTGCCTTGCATAATTGTTTGAGAGGAATCTGAATATGAAATTATATTTGATTTTAAATGTATTGTTCATGATCAATTCCACTTTTCCCAATACTAGCATTATCTTTCCTTTATGGCCTGCGTATATACAAGACTTTGTATCTTTTCCCAAATAATCAATAGGACTAGTCAACAAGATAGATAACAAAATATTTCTAAAGAATGAACAATATATATATCCTATACTCCATCTTAAGCAAACTATAAGTTCTTATATTACATTTAAATCAAATTTTAAAGGTAACTTGGAAGGACAACATAATGGTAATTTAATGTCAATTTATGGCCTCATCACTAAACCTTCAAAATGTGCAGGGCTACCACGTGGACCTTGTATGGATAGAATCTTTTAAATGTTGAGTGCTCATGTTAAACACATGACCTTGACCTTCAAAAGGCCATAAATTTTGACGGGAGCTCGAGCAAGGGACGTTTTAGAAAGCTCTCGGTGCCAACTTCTCACCCACCACCATTAATGTTTCGAGATCACCATTTTCGAGGCTATCAATTCTCCCATCTACCACCATGATGAAGAGTGGGTCTCCTTCTTACCCATTAATGAACATCACATGAAGGCATGGACTCTATCAGAAACCCATCATTTTTGTAGGAGAATTTCAATGCTCTGGGGTGGTTAGAGTAGGTGGATTCAATGCATATCTAGGGGTGGTTGAAGAAAGTTTGAATTATTCCCTCTCTCCTTCTCTCATTCTTATATATATTGTAAAGGAGGGCCATATTTTAAGAGGTTGGGCATTGTTTCTCTCCTACCCCCTTTCTTTATGCCTTAGGGTAGAATGTGGATTTTAAGCCTCCTCTCTTAGATCTGTAATGGCATTTTCTTGCCTCTTTCCCACTGGTGATGTCTTGTGTGAACTCATGGAGCAATAAAATTTGTTTTGTGATGAATTTTTCCCATCCTTTGCTTACTTTATTGTCTCTTCTTACCTCTTGTCATTACAAGGTATATTGTGCATACTCGATGTCTATTGTAGGTTACGGGAGATGTGTTTAATGGGTTGAAGTGGTGATCTATGTGAAATTCATCTCTGGTTTGCGGTGCATCTTATTCACCCTCTCCTTTTCTCACCTCTCTCTATTTCAGGTAGTTGAGATTGTCACCAAACACTTCCTTTTCTAGTGTATCACCACTTAGTGTAGGCTCTGTTTTTATGTAATTCTCTCTCTCCTAGTCTCCTTGGATGGTTAAATTAGGATTAGACAGTTTTCCTACACAAGAGTAGCTTATGTGGGTGTAGTTTTGGAAGAAGGAACCAGCCTTCTCTAGAGTTCCATCTCAAGTTTGTAAGTCCCACATCTTAAGAGATGGTCTAATGTTGTGCAAAGTGACACCAAATGCCCCACTCACATCCGAGGCCATTCGGGGGTCTTTGTGCTTTTACTACAATATTTTTGGTATGCCTAGTGGGACATCACAAAAGTCGAGTTCCATCTTTCGAGGTGTGACCACATAACAATTTTGAAATGTCCACTGGGATACATATGAAGAACATTACCACTTAATTTTAAAAATTTGATGTGTTCTTGGTGAGATTCATCTTCTTGAGGCACATGATAAGCACATATAGTGACTATATCTGGTCAAGAACCCATCCTCTCGAGTTGCGAGACCTTCTTCCCATCCATTTCCAGCCACTATTCTTTCCACATCTTTCACTTTCTTCCATCCCATAAATTTGTGAAATCATGACTTCATTCACATCTTGGAATCCACACTTGCAGCAACAACAACGGTGCAGTCCATCTACAATTTATTTCATAACTCCTCCAAATCAACATTATGATCAGATTCAAAACCATCATGCTTACCCATATGAGCAAAGTGCAAAACCAATTTGGCTATGGAGCTTATCAAGAACAAGAGTATGCATGCAGTGAAATCAACTACATGGAGAATGCTGATTTGCAGGAGAAGATTCAGCCTTTGGAGGCATGCATGGTGCAATCAAGGGCCACGGCTTAGATGAAAGTGTTCGGAATTTTCTATAGGGCACCTTGTCCATGGGTCATCTTTATGCCAAGACATTACATCCCTCAAGAGAAGTTTGAATTCATGGTTGAAATGTTGCCTAAATTTCACAATGGATTGAGGATATTGAGGCATATGAGTAAAGTACGAGACAACCTTGTTAATGGGTAAGTCAGTCACTAGCTCCTTGTCCTTCATTTTATCTTTCTCAAGATTTATCATTTTAGTAGTGCCAAGAGTCAAGCCCCTCACTTATTGCCCCAAGTGTTTATTTCCCTTATCCATCTCCTAATCTTCCATCTCATCTTAATTCTTCTTCCCTTTTCCCCTCCAAGAAGTCATTCCCTCTAAAAAAATAAGAGGTTTCACTTCCCTCCCCACTAAAAATATTGAAAAACTAGTTGAAATCCCATCCACTCCTCTTTCCTTCCCAATTCCATGTGGGGAAGAGATTCCAAAGACCAGTCAAGGAGAACAGCAAGAAGGAGAGCCAAATAGAGAAGAAATGACCAAAATATTGGTAAGATGGGCTCTAAAATTTGGGATAACAAAGATCCCCTTGATGGTTAAGCCTATAGAGGAGGTCAAGGTTGAAGAGCCAGTGGTGGCTAAGGCTGAGTTTGTAGCAGAAGAAGAACAAGAACAAGAGGAAGAAGATCAGAAATCTGTATGCTTTGAATGCAGTGTCCATAATGGCACTTTGTCTAAAGAGGATGCTAATCTAATCCAAGTTGCACAACCAGTCAAGAGAGAGGAAGAAAAACCAGCTCCAAGTCCCATTGAAGAGGAGCAGCTGGGAGAGATCAAATAAGAGTTGAGGCCACTTAGTGAAGAAAGCATTATTGAAGATTTTTTTCTTTCATTTGAAGGGCCTGATTTGATTGATGAACCCATGATGGAGGAGTACCATGCAGTTTCAAAAGTTCCAAGTGCAGAGCGAGGCCACGAGAAGAACCTTAAATTCTTCCTCCCACTTCATCCCATTCGATATTTGATGTTGAAGAAGAGTCTAATCTTTCAAACTTCATGTTTGAGGATGAAGGTAACTATGGTGAGAAAGTTGTGAATTGGGAGAACACCATAGAGGAGTTCGAGCACAAGTAGCAGAGCAACACGGAGGCAAATTATCTCTCGACTTGGAGGATTTCTTTGATGGAAAGGAACTTGTTGATATCACACAATTTTCTCTTCCATCATCCACCTTCCAAGCACATGATCCCGCTGCCATGAAGGAGAGCATTTAAGGACAACACGCACTTCATAACGGCCCTCTGGAACCAAGTTTGGAGGATCTTAATCTTCCATGTTCTTCTCAAAAGGAGGAAGGGAAAGATCATGACGATCCCATCTCTCTCACATCACTCACCTAGGAAGGTCCACAAGAAGACTCCATCCATGGAGTTGAAATTCAGAACCATGGGCACATCCATCGGATCAGACCGTGCCCAATCAGGTACTTAGCTTCATTGGAGCCAAGGGAGAAGACAAAACTAGTCATGCCCACTTCAGGGCATGAGGATGAGTATTAAAGCACCAAGGGTCACCATGAACACCTCCAGGAGTCCAATGCCAATCAACTTGAGGAGGTTATTTTGATTGATTTTGATACCTTGATGATTTGGGTAGAGGATTGGCCTCTTATTGGTTTTTCATTCATTATAAGGGCCATGTTTAGCTCCAAATCATATACATGGTTGAATTTTTTAAAGAAGGGAAGTATAGGTAGGTTTTCTTTCATCGGAATAAGTGATTTTTCACACTCTGCATGTTCCACTTGGAGCATGTATGATTTCTAGTTTTGTACATAGTGTGTTGTGGTGTTTTGTTTCTCGTGCACAATACATTGGAAGTAGCATTTGGTGAGATCAGCTCCAGTTCCAGTGGTGTTCCAAGTGGCTCAGGGATAATATTTTAGAGATTATGATCAGATTTGTGTTTATCAGACTATCATTCATGACTCCATGCCCAATGGATGCTTCAAGGAAATTGATCATTTCACCTAGCAGGCAGGTGATCCCCATGAGTCACCAAATTGTTGACCAAAATAAGCTCACACTTATTTTTGGTCAACTAACACCATTTTCCCCTTTTGGTGCTTCAATCTAATTTTTTATATATTTTAAGCACTTAAGGTCCCCTAAAAGCATTTCCATTAGATAGGAAATTTCTTCCCCTTTCCGAAATATAAATAAGTCCTTATAACTCCTCATATTTTACAAATGGCGGGGTTGACAAAGCGTGGGGAAGATTTTTCACCAAATGGGAAGATTACAGACCAGCGGGCGGTGGGAGATATTTTGGCATTTTTACACTTTTTGTAAAAGGAATAAGTTATAATGTGGGCCCGTGAGCCCGGGAAGGATTTATTTTTCTAAGTGGAAAATGGGAATTTGCGAAGGCTTGGGGATGAGTTTTCGTCAAAGTGTAAAGTTGCGGAGCCACGAGCACTGGAGAAGTCTTTTAGCCAAAACGAAAGAAAAAGTCGCGAGGCCCTTGGAAGGTGCCACATGCCTCATCGGTGTAACTTCAAAAGTGAGACCCAAGGGACAGTCCCTTAATGAGTGCCATCCCTCCACGTGTCAGAGCCGAAAAGGTAGAATGGTCCATTAAAAATTCTAAACAGAGGCAGGCTAGTGGAAAGAGCCACATGTCAGCACGACGTAACTTCAAAAGGTAAAATACGGGGTTGTTTCCAAATGATCGTGAATCCTCCACATGTTCGGGGTTAGAAATATGGCCCCTCAAACAAAAGGGACTTAGCCAAAACATAAAGAAATAGAGCAGAGAGTCATGGAAGGTGCCACGTGTCTCTTTGGTGCAACTTCAAAGGTGCGACCCAAAAGGTAATCCCCAAACGAGCACCAACCCACCAAGTGGTCAAAACCTAAAAAGGTAAGGTTGGCCGTTGAAAATTCCAAAAGCCTTATGAGGCCTCCACTTATCTCATCTGCGCAACTTCAAAAGGTAAAATCTAGGGCGGTTTCAAATGAGCATGAAGCCTCCACATGTCTTAGGTCAAGAACGGTGTCTCGCCAACAAAAGGGGCTTAGGAAAAGGAAATAGAGTAGACCGCGGAAGCCACCACATTTTAGTTTAGCTCAACTTCAAGAACAAGAGGAAGGGCTAAACCTTCAAAACGCACAGGCTGCGCATGGACCCTTTATGGACAAACTCTTTTAAATATTGAGAACCCGTGTTAAACGCCTAACCATGACCTCCAGACAGCCATAACTTTCGACCAAGAGCTTGAATTGGGCGAGAATGGACATTTTGATAAGCTCTCGTGTTGGCTTCTTACCCACCACCATTAATGTTTCGGCCCACCATTTTCGAGGCCGTCAAGTCTCCCACCTGCCACCATGATTAAGAATGGTTCTCCTTCTTGCCCAGCAAGGAACATCACATGAAGGTATGGACTCTATCAGTGAACCCATCATTGTTTTAGGTGAATTTCAATGCTCTCTGGGGTGGTTAGAGTAGGTGGATTCAATGTATATCTAGGGGTGGTTGAATCAGGATTTGAATTCTTCCCTCACTTCTTCTCTCATTCTTCTATATATTGTAAAGGAGGGGCATATTTCAAGAGGTTGGTCATTTTTATCTCCTGCCCCTCTCTCTTTCTTCCTTAGGGTAGAATGTGAAGTCTAAGCCTCCTCTCTTAGCTTTGAAATGGAATTTTCTTACCTCTTGCCCACTGATGATGTATAATGTGAACTCATGGAGTAATAAAATTTGTTTTGTGTTGTATTTTTCCCATCCTTTGCTTATTTTATTGTCTCTTCTTGCCTCTCATCATTGCAAGGTATATTGTGCATAATCTAATGTCTATTGCACATTCTGGGAGCTGTGTTTAATTGTTTGAAGTGGTGTTCTATGTGAAATTCATCTCTAGTTTGTGGTACATCTTGTTCACCCTCTCCTTTTCTCACCTCTCTCTATTTTAGGCAGTTGATATTATGACCAGCCACTTCCTTTTTTGGAGTATCACCACTTAGTGTAGGCTCTGTTTTTATGTATTTATCTCTCTCCCTATATCTTTGGAATGTTAGATTAGGATTAGATAGTTTTCTGCACTATATTAGCTTGTGGTAGGTAGTTTAGGAAGAAGGAACCAACCTTCTCTAGAGGTCCATCTCAAGTTCGCAAGTCCCACATCTTGAGAGATGGTCCAATGTTGTGCAATGACACCGGATGCCCCACTCACATCTGAAGCCATTCGTGGGGTGCTATGATTTTGGTACAACACAAACTAAAACTCAAATTAATACCTAAAAGTGTACAACCAAAAGGTCATTTAATGTTTTTGAGATATAACACATTTCCATATTTTATATCAAAACTATATGTTTTGTATTAATTTCCAACTACAGAGAAAAGGAAAAAATATCAAAGAAAAACGTGTTAAAATTAGAGAGAGAACCATGCTCGATCATTTGAACTAGCAGTGACCGATAATAAAAAAATATTATTTTTGGTCTTATAATCATTTCATCATATCGTTCTCGTTAAAAATGTAACATCCCACATTATCACTATTCTCCAAGTAGCTTATCAAGTCAAGGACCAAGCTAGGTTACATGGGTGAGATCATGATAAAGATGGGAGAATTCTGTAGTGACCACTCCTCTTCGAAATTGTTTTATCTTGATATTTATACCATTGGACTAATATTCAGACATTTTGATTATGATACATTGATCAGTAGATGATAGATTATATTGATATTTGGACTATTGACATTATGATGTTTACGTTTTATTATGATGCACTAGATAGTGATGTTAGACAATTTAATATATGTTGATTTTCATGATGTGGATTTCATACTGAAATGTTATGTTTTGGGATGTTTTGAGTAGAATTATAATCTCATGGATGTTAGGGTTAGATTTTGATATATTAATGGATAATAGAATTGCTAATGTTGAATGATGATTATTGATTTTATATGTATATTGTCTCGATGTTGTTAATATGACCGAAAGGCCAGAGAGGTATTTTTTTGTGTGCAGGACTTTTATCACATACATTGAAGGGGATAAATGACCAACCACGGAAGGATGTCGGGTGTTGAGAAACGAGGCCAAATTTGACAACTTATGTAATGTTGTTATAGTGTGGTGTTTTGCATGTCTAGTTTGGAGGTCTCCCATGGGGGTGACTTCACATGTGTGGCCATGGGGTGAATTGTGTCCCTTTCTTTCAAATTTTTGTATGTGCTTTATTTATGTTTTATGTATTTAAAATTTGGAATTTTTGTCACTTTATTAGCATGTTGAAATGTGTTTTAATTAAGCTAAACCCTTCTTGTTTTAGTTAACTAAATTAGGGATGTGAAAAATAGTTATGATGAGGTTTGATGCTTCTTCTTGTAAGGAAAATTTATGTTGATTTGTAAGTATTTTACTCCCCCAACTTCAATATTCGGATTTTGACTTGGGGGCATTTTTAGACGCTTGTGGGACAAACAAGACTTATCACATACCTCCTAAATTTACCCAAAAACCCTACCTATGGGTTGGGAATATTATTTTTGATTTTTTATCCATTTTTTAGTGTAAAAGAGAGAAAATTATTGCACTTTCCTTCTACCTCAATTTATTGTTTCCTTTGAAAGCATGGTGTGCAAGTTTGTGAGTCATGTGGGTTGTCATAGTCCTTACAAGTGCATTGATTTTCTTGTACTTGGTGTGTTAACTTAAGTGTGGGGATGGAGGAATGATGAAGTGGCATCCTACATGGAGCCACCTCATCATCCTCACATTCCATTTGTATTTATTGAGGATTTTTGGTTGGAATAGGGGTTAGCTCATTTTGCTTCTTGTGCACTTTTTGATTTGGAGCTTGTTGGAGGGATTTTTGGGAATGCTTACCTTGGAGTTGGAGGAGGATTGTGAAGAGATTCATGGAGAGGTAGGATACCCACCTTGTTATTTTTTTATTATGTTTGTTTATTTGAAATGTTGTGCTTGTTGGAATTGTTTTTGTTCTTGTGAATATGCTTTTGTGTTGGTTAGGTAGTAGGCCTTAAGTTGGGTGTGGGAGAAAGGATTATGGGACCATTGAGGAGGGAAAAGGGAGTTTTGTGAGGAATTAATTTTGAGGGAGTGTGAATGGGATTCTTAGATATAGGGAGCAAAAAGTTAATCATAGTTATTTCTTGCATAATTGCAAGGAGAGATAAGGATTTTGTGTTGATTGTTTTGTGCACTTGGAGGCTTAGGGTGAGACTCCCACTTCACTTGGGAGGCATAAGGAGGTGGTTTCCCATAGCCCTTTCTCTATTTGGTTTGATCCTCAAACCTTTGTATTGTTTTGAATGTGTAAACTTGTTGGATATGTTATCTTGGTTGAGTTGAATGTCTTGTATGTATGTTTGTTGTGAAGCCACTTTGTTGAAAGTTTTCATTGTTGCTCAATACCCCTCATGGTTCTTTGGTTGGGGATCAAGGGCAATTAAGGGGATGAATTCTCCTCTTAATGGATTTAAGGTTGGGCAGAGAGTGTTTCCTACTCCCCCTTCCTTGTTTTGTGATCCCATTGTGAAGTTTGAAGAAAGCAAGTTTTGGAGCTACCATTGTTAGAGAGGACATGCATATTGAAGACTTGAAATTTGGCTTGTTGATAGCCTTTATATCAATTATTCATATTTATATTCTTCCCACTTGATTGGATGATTGTAATTTTTCATCTTGAAGAAATGTTCATCTTCATTTGGTGATCTTCATAAGTTGTAAACTCTTCTATGAGTGTGTGTAGGAGAAATGTGTGTTTTAAAATGTGATAGTTTTGGTGAAAGGAAATTTATAAGTTTACATTGTTTTACTAGAATGGAAAATTTTGAAATAATTTAATGATAATTCATGTCTCTTAATTAAGATTATCTTATTATTTCAAATTTTGATAGGCTTCATTTTAAAAGAAATAAGTATCTTGTTGGATTGCACTTGCTTTGTGAAATGGAGTAGTTATTCTTGTTTGTTATTTTACTTGAAAGGAAGGCATATTGGAGTGATTACACTATGGATGAATTATAGTCTTGTTGATAGAAAATTTTATCTCGTAAATCTTATTAAATTAAATAAGGAAGTACTACAAAAAAATATCCCCAAGCTACTTTCATCTAAATTCGTAGGAACCCTTGAGTTTCTTCAAAATTTAGTTTTTAAATGGAATAAGTACACAACAAATGGGTGGGGAAATACATATACACATTCCTACTCAAATACAACTATGATTAAAGTAATTATATGGAAAAGTTTTACTTTTTTTCCTTTTATGTATATTCGAATAACTTTAGTTTTCCTTAAAAAAGAGGAAGTTAAATAAATTTGATTATCTTAACATTATTACAACTTAATAATATTAAGGAAATTGAAACTTTGATATTATATGTGTGTGTGTGTGTGTGTTAAAAATTTTATTACTAAAATAAAAACCTTGGTAAGTGGCTAGCTTGGGCGCCATGTATATTGGGTCTATGTATTAATATGTATGGTGGGTGTGGGGAGGAGCACCGCCCCACCCCAACCCATATTGTGGTGTCCCCTCCCCAACCCACAAACCATTGAAATATATGCTAAACTTTCCCCATACTTTTTAATACAAACCAAACAAAAACAAACAAACATTTAAACAAAATACTTATGATGTATTATTAGTTTGCGGAAATTTGTTTAACTTCATGACCCTATTAATCAAGACATATATATATATATATATATATATATATATATATATATATATATATATATATATATATATATATATATATATATATATATATATATATATATATATATATGTATATATATATATATATATATGTATATATATATATGTATATGTGTATGTATATATATATATATGTATATATGTATATATATATATATATATATATATATATGTATATATGTATATATGTATATATATATATATATATATATATATATGTATATATATATATATATATATATATATATATATATATATATATATATATAAAGAAGTTTATTGTGTATATCTATTCACAAAGGAAAAGAAAAGAAATGTAAATACTACAAAAATATAGATCTATTGGTAAATGAAAAATACCCAAATGGGTATTTTTAATTAGATCAAACTTATAACAATTATTGAGATTTTTCAACTAAACCCTAGAATATGGTAGAATAGAATAATATACAAAATATACTTGAAATAGATTTGGGGCTCTTCCCAAGCTTCCTCCTCATCCATGGCTTCCTCCTCTTCCATTTTCCCTTAACCTGCAAAACCAAAAATGAATGAAATGAGTAAAATAGGGGAATAAATGTCTTCCTTAGAGATTTTAGGGTTGGTTGAAATTTTTCCCATCCAATGGTCAATATTGGTTTCATCCAAGGGCAAGATTGTCCCCTACAAATGTTAGGTGGGGGTTGGTGAGGTGATCATTTGATCACATGGGTCATGTTTTGAAAGGGGCCACTTATGTGGTTTGAAAGTTAATTCTAATTTGGTATTTCATTTTTATTATTTTCTTTTGCAACTTTCAAAGTTAATAAGCCCATGACCTAGGGAATTTAAGTAAACTATTTTCCTTAATAGTTTAGACCACTTTTATATTGGAGAATTTAATTAATAGCTTTGAGTAAATGAAAGGGTTAATTAGACTTGAACTTTAATTTTAAATTATTGCATGACTTTAGAAACCACTTTATTAAATTAATTTAGTATTATATGAATGAAATATTTTTACCCTAACTATAGATTAAAGCAATACTTTTATTTAATTAATTATGTGACTATACTATGGGCCTACAGGCATCATCTGAAGTTCATCTGTTAACCAAGGATTAGCTTATCACTCTTTTCATCGTTTTAAATATATATATATATATATATATATATATATATATATATATATATATATATATATATATATATATATATATATATATATATATATATATATATATATATATATATATATATATATATATATATTAGTCCATAATTTTCTATTATAACCTCTCTGTTTGATTTTGGATTTTGTGTGCATTTTTGTGGGTGTCACATGATTCTATGACAAAACGATCTGACTCCTACCATCGAGTCAAGTGACCAACTTGCTAATTCACATTCCAAGGAAAGTGGTCATCAAATAAATGACCATCTACGTGGAACATGCCAAGTGGACTAGGTTCCCACCATGTCCTCCAAGGAAAATTCATAACCAAGACAACCAAAAAAATTCATGCATTGTAAAGGGTATTCCATCATTTTTGACCACGCAATAAACATTTCTCTCAGGAATTTTGTTAAAAAATTCATAGACCAAGTGCACGTGTCTCTAGTTTGCATACTAATCTACCATAGAGCTTGCAACTACCACATATGATAATGATTTGTCATCAATATTATTTTTCGGATGACCATATCTTGATTTACAAATGCCACACGGCCGTAGGCATGAGGCCACACAATCTGCACCATTCAAATGAAGCATAAGGTAAACATGTTCCAAGTAGTCACCAAACTTATTATAGGTGTTTTTCCTTAGAAAGAGAAAAGTGACACCCGGGTCCATGAAGAATATGTTTCCCTCCTCCACACACATGCATAATTTTATTCACAATAATGAGAAAAAAGAAGCTTTAACTACCTCAACCACGTATGCTCCAGATTTCTACTTGTAGTCAGCCAAGAAAAAAAATCCACCAAACCACTATAGGTTTAATTTACATTAAAAATTTTAAGTTAAGATCTTCTTGGATAGCACCATGTCTCGAAAGATGACAAAACCACGTCTCAGCACTGCATGCAGCATACAATATTCTTTCTTTAGGAAACTACTAAAACATTTAACATTATGCTTTAATGCACGGATCCATACCATGTTTGAGTTTCTCGCCCCAAACTGCCCTCTCGATAAACAAGAAGATCCCATTTTGCACAAACATAGAATATGTTTTAACAACCACATTTTAAACATTCTAAAACCATATTAATCCTTAAACCATTATCCAAAAAGTTGTGGCAATTTTTTTGTTTTAATTTATAAGGTTATAAGGTGTGTCAAACCCTAATGTACGTTAAATTAATCTCCACCAATAATTACTACATTACAAAGGATGGACCATGTCTAAGTTTAATGATTAAATATTCTCAATTTATCTCTATGGTCAAATTAGTTACGATCAACTAGGAAGGTGCCAAGAATTAATTTTCTTGGTTAAATGTTATTCTTCTTCTTAAATTAACACTCAAACCCATAGTTAATAAACCTCTTACTTAGTTACTTTAGTTCCTCTATTTTTAGTAACTTTAAAGTTCATTTAAATACTTACTAAAACATAGTAGAAATAAAATAAATAACTTAACATACAAGGGTATTTAAATGGACCCATTCATCCATTTACACGTACCCTTAAATTATCTAAAAACCCAAACTACAAATTCCCACCTATAAATTGTAGGGTTGGTTCTCAACCCTATGGATTAGATCAATTGTGGCCACTAGATCTTAGGGTTCCATTCTAACCCTAACTATCATTATGAAGACTTATTAAAATTTTTCCTTTTCCCTAGCCTCCTCATTTGGTCACTTTTCTTTTATTTAATTTGCATGTTGGAGAAATGGAAGCCATGGGAGCAAGGAAGGAAGAAGCCATGAAGGAAACTCACTTAGATTGAAGATTAGATTAGTTTAGTTTATTTATTTGTCATTGTAATGTATTTTATTGAAGATTGTAGAGGTTTCCACTCTAAATTAGATTTTTTATTTAAGTATTTAAATTTTGGGTTCTCTATTTGGGCCAAACCCTACCTCCATTTTAGTGTATGAGAATGAGCACATTAAAACATCTATTTAAATATTTACATGCTTCAAATAATTAATTTTTTCCCCTTTAGTATGTTGGTGGTCTTGATTTTATATTTAATAAGTTTAGATTTTTAAGTTGATCAAGTTTAAATTTATAAAGCTGCAGCAGATCTATATTATTCCACCGTCTGATTGATGAAAGCGCCATCGATTCACGAACCGCCGCTTAAGCGGGTGGCGCTTCACGTAATGCCACTCGGACTGATCAGCGGTTCAAATATTGCCCCTCTACACAACGTGGTAATTATGTTCCTTAAAAATGAACCTTAATTTCTACATATTTTCCAAAAACAAGTTTTATAAGGGTTCTTTATATAGGCTATCCTTAGCTTGAATTTATGTTCCTAGAGTCTTTAGTTGAAGGGTTTAACTATTTATTCATTCCATGTTTAAAACTATTACATTTAAGGATTTGCTATTTCTATTAAAACAAGAACACAATGATAAGGTTATTTTTCCCACAAAATTGTTTTTCACTCAAGGAAGAAATGAAACTTAATCGATTCTTTAATTAACATTGTTTTTCCCTTTTTAAAAAAAATGCAATCTATCAACAAGATAAATTATCATACTTAAAGCATATTTTCATTTCCACTACAACTATTGACTCAAGGAAAGCACACAACTATTATACATTTAAGATTTAATCAAAATACATTATCATTGTTTTACACTTCTATCTTCCTATTTTTTTCATTTTTACAAAAATACAATCACTTAGAATAGCAAATGATTTTATTTGTTTTTTTAGCATGAATCATCCTCATACAATACAAGAGTTTCCTTTTCAATAATGCATTACAACTTAATGAACAAGATACAAAATACAACTTTTCTTTCAAATACAAAGCTACAAGTCTTCCACCTTTAGTTGAAGTTACAAGGAAGGTTTTCTCATAAGGAACGGTTTATTTTGACTTCACAAAAGCTCCAACTTCCAAATCACCAACAAAAGTTCCACCATGTCTTCACTTGAATCACAATAACAAAAAATGGGGGAGAGAAAATGAAAGGAACGATAACCAGATTGTACCAAGCCAAGAACACAGATGCTAATTAAACACCACGATCAATAAGATGAAAGAAATTCGCCAAAATAACTTTACATAAAACCTTTGCAAATAAATGAGCAGCAATATCATATATTATTATGGAACTCAATGCAATACATTGAGAGTGGGCCTTGCTTAAATAGGAAAGGAATAAAAATTTAAGAACTAGTCAAGGTCATAGATCAAGCCATAAATCAAGAAAATAACTAGTCATCAAAGAACTAGTCAAGACCATAGATTTAGGAGAGAACTAGACATCAAGGATCTAGTCAATACCATAAATCAAGGGAAGAACTAGTCAATACCATAGATCAAAGAAATAACTATACCTAAAAACTAGATAATATCTCCTAATATCTAAATAAGATAAAAGAAATATCCACACACATAAGTGGGTGAAGATAAATACAATAAAGGTAAATAAAGTACCTAGGTGAACATGAGCTAAGGTAAATACTTACTCTAACAAGAAACAATCTTCACCCAAAAAAATTTTCCAATGAGTAGAAGAAGTTATCCTCCTCATTAACCCCCAAGCCCCAACCACAAGATAATAAGGGATGGATTCTACTCATGGCAAGAATACAATGCTTCCACATGACAATAATATTTTTACAAACATTCAACACATGATTTCATAACAATATAATACTTCATTGAACACAAGAAAACAATAACAATAATATAACTTTTCAAAACAAACAAGGCTTCCACACTTACTTTCACACAACATTCACACAAGAAAATAACCACAAAACATTCATTTTTCAACACATAAACTTCCCAAAACATTGGCTCTAAAACAAGCCAAGTAGAGAAAGGAATATGGGGATACCCTTGTTCCTCCCAAGGGTTTGGATGCCCACCTCAAAACCTCCAAAACTCAATCAAGCCCAAAAATCTCTTATGCCTCCCTCACTCTTATGTCTCCTCTCTTTCTTATGTCTCCCAAATTGAACAAAATAACAAGATGAGAACAAGGTGGGGAACCCAACCCACTCCCTCCTAAATACCCAAGAGAAACTCTTATGCCTCCCAACAAAATTTATCCCCATTTAAATTTCTCATACACATCCTAAATCCATTTTACTACCCAAAAAAATCATGAAATAACACATTCATTCAACCCATAATACACAAATCAAGAAAATAGAACAAGGGTTGATACTCCTCCTTGCCATAGCAAGAATTCACTCCACAAGCCAAAATCCTCCAAGCTCAAGCAATTCCTAGCAATCTTCAACTCCAACAAGCACTCCAAAAAGAAATCATTCCAAAATGGGAGAGATCCAAAAGCCAAGAAAGCAACCCCTAAAATTCACAAAAATTCTAATAAATAGAAAAGAGGGAGAGGGAGATGATGTGGCTCCATGTAGGATGCCACATCATTTCTTCTCCACCCCACATCACCAATATAAAACCCAAACCTCAAAGCATAATAAACTGGTGGTTGGGGAAATTACCACCCTCTTATACACTCAACCCAACCCACATCCCTCAATGACAAAATTAAATACCCGGGTAAGAAAAGTGCAATTAAATGTCACTTTTGTCTTACAAAACACATAATGGGGTCTATTTTTGACCCCCTAATCCATAAGTAGGGATGACATAAGAATGTAAGAGTTGTGGGAAAAGCTGAGCTTATCCCACAAGCCTCCAAAAATGTCCCTTAAGCCCAAATCTGAATTTCCAAGGTAAGGTAGAGTGTACAACACTCAAGTTACTTACACTCAACTTAAAAGCACATAGTCCAAAACCCAACAACTCTAATAAATGAATCCATTTGTCACATCCCCAAATAACTTAATAACATGATTTATTTACTTAATTAAAGCCTATTAATCAACAATGATAAATTAAATTACATCGCAAATAAACCACATACTCTATAATAAATAAAATAAAAGGGAAAAAGAGAACACAAGCCCATGGTCATAATTGGAAGTCATCCCCCCATGGGGACCCCCTAACAAAATTAAAAACACAAACAACAACATAACACAAGTTGCCATGGTGACCTTTTTGTATCCATCTAGTATTCCTCCATGGTTGGTCTCCAATCTCCCTTTTGGTTGTTGTGATTTAATCACCTGCAAAAATCACACAATATCTCATTCGGCCTTGCAGCCGCATCAAAACATCAAGGATAAAATTTACACTTATCAATCAATAAATATCTTCATATAGATACATCATTATCTCAACTAAACAATGTTATCATTTGTCTAAAATTTCCATAACATCTCAATTCTATCTTTTATCAATATCCACAAGATTACAAGATTAGTTTAAAAGTTAAATCCTACTCAATACAATGACAATTCTGAATGTGAGTAATACATATATCAACAACACATCATCATCATCAAATATAATATTTTCATCTATGTATCTAAGAATGCACACAATCATATTATGAATCATAATCCATCAAAATCAAAATATATATATATCATCTAATATCATGCTAAACCAAAGCGATATAGTAATATCCATGTCTAAAGTCAACAGTAATCAAAATCAACATTTAATAAGTGTCAAAGAGGAGTGGGCACTACATCCCCTCCCCTTAAACTCAACTTCATCCTGGAAGTCATTGAAATAGGTGTTATCTCCGAATCACAACACCCTATGGTTTGCGCAAGTGTGTGTGATTGAGCTCACAGGTATGATTGGATAACATGGGTACTCTCTCCAAGATGTGGGAATTGTTACTTGAGATAAACCTCCAGAGAAAGTTGGTTCTTGATCCTAAACTACCTGCCACAATCTATTGTAATGAAGGAAAAAAATAAATTTTCCTAATATAACTTTCCAAGGGACCAGGAGAGAGATTGCATGAAAACAAATCCTACACTAAAGTGGTGATGCACTAGAAAAGGAGGTAATGAGGATAGCTTTCAATGTGTAAAATTAGGATGAAAATGCATACTAGAAGGGGTGATAACTTAGTTCTCCAAACTAAGAAAAATGCATTCACAATAAAATTTCTAACATACATAATGATAATGAATCCTTACAAATAATAAATAGAAACAATATATTTGCAATGATTTTGAAAGGGAAAGAAGAATGCAAACAAACATATTAGGGAAGATAGATCCATAAACTTTCATCTATTGCTTCATAGATATTCACCGTTCAATCTATTACAAGATAAGGGCCTTGATCACCTTGTAAGGAGTCCACTACAAGGCCCTGCAGCACATTGGCTTCAGAAATTTTTTTGACAAAGTTTTGTTACCCAAATATATCTCCCTTTACAATGATATCAACACTTCAATTTATAGAAATTTGAAAGGAGAGAGAGAGAGAGAGAAAATGAAAATCTTGAAATCTAACTTCCCACCACTTGCAGGGACATCATAAATGGAGTGAAATGATGGTATGTTTCTTATAAAAGGCCCCCATACTGTCCCATAACTTTTAGCAAAGTGAGAAATGTCTGCCCATGCTTCATTGAATGCACTCCCCACCACCAATAAAATCGTTTCAATCTGGGCACATTTTCTACAAAATCACCATCGATTCCTCATCAAAATTTGGTTTTCTTGATTTTTTTAGATCAGGCTTAGAACCATGATTACAAAAGTACTAATTTTGTGTTTTTCGTTGAAAATTGCAAAAATATGGCACTACGAGTGTAGGCAAGTTATTTTGGGTCTCGCTAGGCATTTATGTCATTTAAGAAAACTAGGTATTTAATTTCTCGAGAGATGGAGATGTTTCCTTTATTTTCATATACCTACCCTCATTAGAAACATAGTTGGAGAGGTATTTTTGTTGTCCCATTCGAAAAGTCAAATTTTGTGAAAACAGAGCTCTGGGTCAAAAGTTATGGTCATTTGAAGTTTAGGAGTTTGGACGTTGACTTTTCCTTTGCATTGCGGAAATTTCAATGATTTCGGTTTCACGTGTCCCAGTTGTCCTAGACAAATTTATTCACACCACCCATACATCTCTTCACTTTAAGAATTTTGGTTTTGTAGGGAACTCGTGTCCCGCACGTACTTGGGACGGTCCGTTCCTCCTTTCTCCACTTCACCCGATTCAGGATTTCTGTCCCAACTATCCTCGCCATTGACCATTGGGTGGGCCGTTGGAGCCATTGACCTCTGCATTTGCTACATCCCACTCGCCATGGTGATTTCACCTTTTTACATCCCGCGCATCCCGATGTCCCGATTGTCCCATGGATCGCTTGGGACAAAAATTCCAATTTTTCTAATTCCTTTCTTGTGCGGAGATTTTGCATTTTTGCATCCCAACTATCCCGATATCCCACCGAACACATGGGACAATTTTTTCGATTTTTCCGATTCCTTTCTTGTCTTTGCCATTTTGTGATTGAGCCCGATTATCCAGTTGAACTTGTGTGGCACGGGATAATTTTTTCCGATTCACCCCCAATACTGCGCCTTCTTTACACATCGGACCCAAACTCTCGGCACGACTAACCTTTGAATGATCCACACTTGTACCATCCGCAGCCTCCAAACCCGCAATGTACTAAAACAAGCCCTCAGCTTCATTTTTTTGGATTTTTTCAAAATTTTCTAACTTCCTATATTTTTCCTTGGATAGGGAAGTTAGAGAAGAGTAAGATGGACCCCCAAAACCTTATTTTTGCATTGTAACCATTATACTTTCTCAAGCATGAAAAATTATGCAGGTTATCCAAATTTACCTTGAGGGGTGAATTTGGGATAACAATAGGTGTGAAAATTTGACTCGTACCAATTTAGCATCCTCCCATGTAGCAGTAGTCTCATCATACCCATCCCACTAGAAGCACACATGTCAATCTCTCGGCCTCGAAGGCCCAGTGTCCTTCGCTCTAAAATACACATGGGCTCCACCATCATTTACCCCTACTCTTGCATATGCAATGTGGTCTAATCTAGTACACGAGATGGATCTCGGATATATCTCCTAAGAATAGATATGTGAAACACATCATGCACATGAGACGAGCTAGGTGGCAAGGCTAGATGATAGGCTAAGGGACCGATCCACTCTAGGATCTCGAATGGATGCACGAATCTAGGAGAAAAATTAGAGCCTTTCCCATGGAGGATAGGACTCTTATGAGGAGTGTGTTGTAGAAAAATCACAATACCCCGAATGGCCTCAAATGTGAGTGAGACATCTGGTGTGACTACATAACATTGAACCATTTCTCAAGATGTGGGACTTACGAACTTGAGATGGACCTCTAGAGAAGGCTGGTTCCTTCTTCCTAAACTACCTACCACAAGCTACTCTAGTGTAGGAAAACTATCTAATCCTAATCTAACCTTCCAAGGAGACAGTGTTATCACCGAATCACAGCACCCTTATGTTTCCACAAGTGCATATACTTGAACTCACGGTGTGATTGGATAACATGGGTACTATCTCCAAGTTGTGGGACTTGCTACTTGAGATAGACCTCTAGAGAAAGCTGGTCCTTGCTCCTAAACTACCTGCCACAATCTACTCTAATGCAGGGTAAACTAATTTTTCTAATCTAACTTTCCAAGGGACCAAGGAGAGAAAATGCATAAAATGAAATCCTACACTAAAGTGGTGATACACCAGAAAAGGAGGGTGTGTGAGAGTATCCTTCCAATGTGTGAGATAAAGAAGCAAAATGCACACTAGAGGGAGTGATGACAGTTCCCACGATCTAGCAAAAATGCATTTTACAACCACATTTCAAACATACACAATGATATTTGATCCCTACATGAACACAAAGTAGACACAGTATTCTTGTAATCAAGATTAGAGGGGCAAGAAGAATGCAATAAAACACAAGAGGGAAGATACATCCACAAACTTATATTTTATTGCCTCATGATACTGCAGATTCAATCTATTACAAGATAAGGGCCTGGATCACCATGCAAGGAGTCCACTACAAGGGCTGCAGAAAATTGGCTTCACAAAGCAATTTTGTGAGTTGTGCTATCTCGAAAAAAAAATCCCCCTTACAATAAGCCCAACACTCCCATTTATAGAAAAAATGAGAAGAAAGAGAGAAGGAAAATGGAAATCCTTAAATCTGTCCTTCAACCACTTGTAAGAGGCAATAAATGGATTAAAATAATTGTATATTACTTGCAAAAGGCTCCCCATACTGTCCCATGTGCTGCAGCAGAGAAAGAATGATGACCATGCCTCTTAATTGCACTCCCAACTACCAAATAAAACACTGTTATGAACCCGGCCACGTTTTATAAAAAATCTCCATCAATATCTCATCAAATATGGAATTTCTTGATTTTTGTGCATCGGGCTTGGAGCCACGATTCCAACGGTACCAATTTTGTGTGATTTCGTTGAGAAATGCAAAAGTTATGGCCTTCTGAGTGCGGGCAGCTATTTTGGGTCTGGCAGGCGTTTTCTGTCATTTGACGGGAATGAGCATTAACTAACTGGAGCCGAATATGTTTCTTTTATTTAAATATATCTACCCTCATTCTAGAAATTCCAATTTTGTGAAAATCGGAGCTTGGAGTCAAAAGTTATGGCCGTTTGAAGTTCACGGGTCAAACATTGACTTTTCTTCTTTGCCTTCGGCCGTTTCGGCTTTTCACGTCCCACGCGTACTTTTGTCCCAACTGTCTCGGACACATTCTCCCGCATCAGCCGATTCGGGATTCTTTGTCTCTTTTGCAGGTTTTTCACCTTTTCGCGTCCCTCTCGTCCCTCGCATACTTTTGTCCCGGTTGTCCCAAATGAAAATCTCCGAACTGCCCGAAATGGACCGTCTTGCAGCAAATCGATCGATTCGCGCCCCACGCGTCCTTTTGTCCTGGCTGTCCCAAACTGCGTGAAACAAAAAACTTGATGATTTTTCTTTCTTTCGGCCGTTTCACCTTTTCGCGTCCCGACGTCCCAACTATCCCGCGGACCGCCTGGGACAAAATTGTTTGACTTAGCCGATTTTCTTTGTATTTTGCCCCCAAAATTGGTACGACAAACCTCGGTACGACCCGCACTGGTACGACCTAAACCCTTCAGACCGAAATGCTTTAAAACAACCCTGCAACCTTATTTTTTGCATTTTTTCTAACTCGTTGGGATTTTTTCTTGGATGGGAGAGCTAGAGAGAAGCTTCGAAGGGGCCCGAAAACATGATTTCGGACCTTGAATCAGTCTACTTGCTCGGGACTAAAGAATTTGATGCATGTTATCAAAATTACCTTGAGTTGTGAATTTTGGATAACAATTTTGGTGACTCAACGGGATTATCTGCCTGCCAGATGAAGAACGGCCAGCCGCTTGTAGTAATCCATTGGGCATGGAGTTTGTTTGATAATCTCTCAGCTGATTTGAAATTTGAAAACCTGTATCCTTGAGCCATTGAAACATTTGTTGAGCTGGTTCTCCTGTGGCTGCAATTCTTTTCCGGGAGCTTGATGAACTACAAACATGCACATACTAGAAGCAATAGGACATGTGCACAAGCACTTAGGAAATAAAAACTACTCTAACACTAGTACAATGTGCATAAGTACTTAGAGGAATGGAAATTCTAAATTAATATTTACAAGGGTAAGAAGCTATCTTTCTAGTAGCAATGTTTGAGATAGATCCCATTGACCAGAATATGCAACTCTTCACCATCTAACTTAGCCATCGGAAGGCATTGCTACCTTTGCATTCAATGATCATGTACGGGCCACTCCAGATGGAATCAAACTTGGAATGCTTTCCGGATTTGCACGATCTGCATCCCATTTCAACACTAGATCTCCGATTTGGAAGGTTCTAGCCTTGGCTTTCCTATCAAAAGTCTTCTTGATCAAGGCTTGATCCTTCTCTATTGCTTGGGCTGCATGTTCTCTAATTTCTTGGAGCTCCATTAATTCTACATATCTAACCTCCATGGGTTCAAACTCAGCTAGTTCCAATTGTTTCATGAGTTCCAATGTTGGCAACTCGAGTGATATAGGTAGAACTGCTTCTTTCCCGTACACAAGCTTGTATGGAGAGCTTCCTGTAGATCTCTTGGGTGTGATTCTATTAGCCCATAGGGCTGATTTGAGCTTTGAGTGCCAAGTCCTCTAATTCTCATCAAGGGTCCTTCTGATGATTCTTAGTAGGTTCTTGTTTGTAGACTCAGCTTGGCCATTACCCTTAGGGTAATAATTTGATGAAGTGTTGAGATACACACAATTCTTGACAGCCCATTCAGTGATATTTGTGCCAAGGAATGCTAATGCATTATCTGATATGATAGTGGCAGGGGCACCAAACCTCATGACTATCCCTTCATAGAAATCTAAGATATTAGATTCGTTTGCCTCCTTGAGTGCCACTGCTTCGGTCCACTTGGTGAAATAGTCTATTTCCGTAAGTATCCACTTGTGACCTTGACTTGAATTTGGATTGATAACCCCAATGAAGTCCAATCCCCATTGCATGAATGGCTGATTTACTGAAATTGGATGAAGGGGCAGCACTGCTAACCTTTCTTTCCCTATGAAGAATGCACATCTCTGCATTTCTTGACCCATGAGTAGCAATCATTGAACATCGTAGGCCAATAGTAACCAGCCTTCATGATTTTGAGAGTTGTTACTCGTGGAGCAAAGTGGCCTCCTGCTTCTCCATCATGGAACTCGTGTACTATCTTCTCAACTTGACATGTTCCAATGCATCTTAATAGAACACCATTGATGTCCTTCTTGAACAAGATACCATTAATGAGTACATACGGGATAGCTTGTAACCTAAAGTATCTCCTCTTTGCTTTGCTCATTTCTGGAGGGCACAAGCCTGTTTGGAGGTAATGCACCAAGTCTTGAGTCCAACATGGAATGGGTGCATCATCAGTTGGTTGTTCTTGATCATTCTGTAGTAGCAGGACAACATCTTCTTCACCTTCGACCCATCTGGTTGTTTGGAAGCGAGTTGCTCGCACAAACCTTTGCCATGAACCAGTCTGGTCACTTTGATTTCAATATCATATTCCATTACCCGAGTGATCAAACCTGCTCTCTTCTCATTTAAATCCTTGTTTAGGAGAAACTCCTTGACACCAGCATGAGACACCAGCAGTTGAATCTTATTGTTCAAGACCAAGTGTCTGAACTTCTTCAAGCTCAGATGATGACAAGTAAGGACATACTTTTCGATGAAAGAATACTTTATTTCGTAATCTTCCAAGATTTGGCTGAAGAATGCTATGGGCTGTTCTTAACCTTCTCTATTCGGTTGCCTCAAGATAGCTGATATTGTGTCTGATCCTCAAAATGCATACAGCATGAAGTCCTTTGAAAAGTCTGGGTTGATAAGACTTGGAGCTTGTGGTATTGCATGCTTGATGTTTTCAAAACTTTCTTTGCCTTCTGTTGTCCATTTGAATTCCAGACTCTTCTTCAACATCATTGTTAAAGGCTTCACAAGAGTAGCAAAATTAGGCACAAATCTAAGGACAAAGTTTATCCTTCCCAAGAAGCTTTGAAGAGATTTCTTATGGTGTGGCAATGGGAGTGTTTGGATGGCTTCAACCCTTTCAGGATCAATTGTTATCCCTTCCCTAGAGACAATGTGGCCCAAAAATTTGCCCTCGTGTTTCAAGAATATACACTTATTTGGATTCAATGACACTCCGAACCTTCTACACCTCTGAAACACCTGTCTGAGGTGAAAGAGATGGTCTACTACATTCTTTGAGAAGACGGTGATATCATCTAGGTATACCAGCACTATGTTGTTAATTAAGCCTTTGAACGCCATATCCATAGCTCGCTGAAATGTTGCTCTGGCATTTGACAATCCAAATGGCATCTTCTTGTAAGCATACGTGCCCCATTTTGTAGTGAAGGTTGTCTTGAATTGATCTTCTTCCTTCACCATTATTTGATTATATCCTGAATAGCCATCTAGCAATGAGAACCTTTTTGAACCAGCTACAACCTGCAATATTTGTTCCATTGATGGAAGTGGATAATGATCCTTGAGTGATGCTCTATTTAGATCATGAAAGTCCACACACAATCTTATTTCTCTATTTCTCTTTCTTACTAGCACCAAGTTTTCTACCCAACTTGAGTGTTTGATGGGGAAGATGATACTGGCCTCAATAAGCTTGCTCAACTCTTTTCTCATGAGAGGTTCAATATGGGGATTCATTGCCTTTGCTTTTGGCTTGACAGGCTTGGATTCCAGATCCAGCTCAATAGTATGTTGTGCCAACTTTGGATTGAAACCTCTTAAATCTTTGTAAGTCCAAGAAAAGACATCGGGAACTCTTGAAAAAGTTGAACAAAATCAGATTTCTCTTGTGGAGTACTTACTTTGCCAATTTACAATGTCTTGCCTTCATCTACTAAAATGGGCTCAATCTTTACCCTTTACTTGAATGTTCGCTTTCTCTTTCCGTAATCGACCATTCGGGTTGAAGATTGTCTCCAAGGTTATGAGGCATTTTGGTAATTTGTTATTCCTCAATTTGCACCACTTGATCACCATACTGCTGCTCCAACTTGTCTTGATTCTGGCGGAGAACTCAGCTTCTTCTTGTAGGAAATTAACAATTTGCTGATCATTCTCAAAGACTTGCCAACTTGTTTTGTTATCCGGAACAGCTGGTCTCACAACCACTTTGATATGAGGCTGGGTTTTTTTGTTTTTGATACTTTCTACAACATCAAATGCAACCCCAATTGCTGCCAGTTGTCACATTCGCTGCTTCATTCTTTTTCTTGGGATGGAATTGATGCTAAAAGCTTCAAAATCTTCAATAAGATCCCATACCCGATTTTTGTAGTTCTTCAACAGATCATTTTTGGTGGCATTTTTCCTCTCGACTTGGTTTACGATCAGCTCACTATCACCAAATACTTGCAAATATTTGATGCTTTTCTTCCTTGCCCACCGCAATCCGTGAATTAAGGCTTCATACTCAGCTATGTTGTTTGAGCAAGAAAAATGAAAGTGGAATGTTGAGTAATACTTTATACCTTGTGGTGAAATGAGCATAGCTCCTCCTCCTGAACCTTGTCTACTCCTTGATCCATCAAAGAACAATTTCCATAATTCATTCTCATCCTTATGATCTGGCTTGGTGATGCTGGGGAGAGGTTGATTCTCTTTGTGCAAACAGTAAACTCCTAGCTCGGATTCTTCTATTTCTTGATAAGGATCAAAAGCATGGACCTTGCTTTCCCATTCATCAAGAGTCAAATCTGGGATGCTTCCAACCTTGGTGTCAGCTTATTCAGTGCTTGGATAATCTTCTTGATCAAACGCTGAACAGTTGGTATTGATTTGGCTTGGAGGGTAAGGCTCAATGTGAAAGTTTGCAATAGGTTCAGATCTAATTATGGCCTTAGTTCCATACCTTGTTCTAAACAACATGTGTGACCAATCCGCCGAAAGATAGCCTCCAATTTTAGCAGTGAAGTCTCTTGATAAGCACAATGCAAAGAGTGGTGGCAGGTCTATGACTGACACATCTTATAACACTATTACGTTGGGACATGTGTGTAGTGTGAGGCTCAAACCTTTGATTACTCCAACCATTGTCACTGCTGTCCCATCTAATTGCACTACACCCTTGGAGATGACTTCATATTGAAGTCCTAACTGATCATCTATTTGTTTTGGCATGACTGAGTTGCTTGCTCTCGAGTCAATCACACAATTATGTACCAACTTTTCTCCTATGATCAATAAAACATAAAATGGAGGGGGTTTCAACGTTTTACCTCGTTTTCCTCCATGATTCCCTTCAGGCTAGGAAACATTTGTGAGTACCTTCTCTTGCATTTGGACCTATTGATTTGAAGTTGACCAATCCTTCATGGCAGCTTCTAGCAAATCTCTTTGACTGGGATGGATAGTGATTCACACATTGATATGTTTACATTTGTCTTCTTCATCTGATCAATGATGTTGAATGGGGATGAAGCATCCCTCTGCTTTCCTTTAGCTTGCGCACTCATTCTTTGCACATGGGCAGTAGTAGCTGATATTTGAGTTGGTCTAGGAGCTGGTTTGAGTGGTCCTTACATGTTTGGAACTACATTTTGTTTGCCAACAACTTATGGAGTGGTAGAAGGTTGTGGATTACTTGGAGCCAATGGCTGGCCTTCACCCAAATTTCTCCTTTTTGACCTTGTGTTGGCTGCAAAACTTTGAGAGGGTATTTGATTCATACCACAAAAATCTTCAGCCTGCCAATTGACAAGAGTAGTTTCATTCGGAGATGTCCCTTGCTAATGTGCTTCCTGCTGCTGATCTCCTTCATGGCTGGACTCTTGCGACCCACCGACGGTTTACACCATCAGAGCCTAATTTAATGCACCGTTAAAGCACATTGATTGGTTATGTGGCTGACTACATGGGAAACACCAATCATATTCTGGGCCATGTTATTTTACACCGGTACCAAAGCTCTAGATGTGGATGCAACATTGGGGTTATAGGGCTGAAATGGTCTGTTGGCAGGAGGCCTTGCTTGATTTTGATTTGCAGCTGGATTGGGTGGTCTTTGAGGCTGATATGGCTGCTGTTAGGTTGAGCTTGAGGCTGATAAGAAGGTCTAAAACTTTGGGCTTGCTGCCTCTTGAGTGTAACTAGCTCATTACCTAAATTTTGCAATTGCTTCATGACTTCTTGAAGTTCATTTGAGGCACTAGAAGATGAAGTAGAAGCTTCACTTGAATTTTGATTTCTAGGAGTGGGAATAGGAGCTAAAATAGGTGCTTGATTAGTACTTGGACTCTAAATTTGGATACAATGGCATTGGAGGCCTAGGAGCTAGCTTACCAGCTTGAATCAGACAATTTTCAGCTCTAATGGCAATTCTATAAGCAGTAGGGATAGTTGTGCCTCCCATGGATTGAATTAACATAGAAATATCAGAATTTTAAGCTTTAAGGTAACATAAAAAAGAACCTTCTACTTGTTGGCCTTACTACCATTGGAATCCTCTCCCAAGTCCTTTGAAATCCGAGATTGAAGTTAGTCACCGCTCATTGGGAGCTCTCTTGATAGTTGTCAATTGTTCTAAAAGGGACAAGTTATCTCCCTTCTCTCCGAATCGCTCATGGAGGGCTATACACAATGGTTCCAATTTTGGATAGAACTCGAAGCAAGGATCCTAAACCATTGCAAATCCTTCCTTTGAATGAAGACGCCAATAGTTTGACAAAGAACTTGCATCTCATCAATCTCATCGATTGCACAAATATTAGCAATGTCCTTGACATGATCACCGAGGAGTGGTCCGATTTTCTCCAAGAAAGTATGGAATGTTCTTGATTGCAACCGGGATTGGATTTTTGCATTGAGAGCAAGTGGGCTGCTTTGCCAGTAAAATTGACATACGGATTTGGTTGTGCCATCCTGATTGGTCGAAGAACTCTTGTTGATTGGATGAAAGGCCTACCAGGTGGAGGTGTTGACAAGGTTCTATTAGGTGGAGATGGAGATCTTTGAGCTCTTCTTCCCCTTCTTTCTCTACCTGGAGATAGGTGTAGATAAACAAACAATCCTTCCTCCCTAGTTCTTGACCTGGTCTGTATTCTTCTCATAAATTTGCCAGGCTTGGACTGCTGAAACCAGTGGATTATGCCTCTTTTGGAGTCGCAGATGTGCAATTTCAAAGCTCCTTCAAAGTTGGAACTTACAACAAGTGCACATCGATCTTGTCGTAGTTAAGTGAAGACCTCTAAAGGGTCCCACCGGCATGCCAGAACTGTTATCACCGAATCACAACACCCTTATGTTTCCACAAGTGCATATACTTGAACTCACGGTGAATTTTGGATAACAACAGGAGAGAGAGAAATACATAAAAACAAAGCCTACACTAAGCGAGTGATACACCAAAAAGGAAGTGGTTGGTCACAATCTCATCTCCATAAAATAGAGAGAGGTGAGCAAAGGAGAGGGTGAACAAGATGCACCATAGACCGAGAGATGAATTTCACATAGAACACCACTTTAACCCATTAAACATAGCTATAAGAACCTATAATAGACATCAAAGTATGCACAACATACCATGCAATGACGAGAGGTAAGAAGAGATAGTAAAATAAACACAGGATGGGCAAAATGCATCACAAAACAGATTTTATTGCTCCATAAGTTCACACAGTATATCATCAGTGGTAAAGAGGCAAGAAAATGCCATTACAGAGCCATGAAAGGAGGGTTAGACTCCACATTCTACCCTAAGGAAGAAAGAGAGAGGGGGGCAGGAGAGAAATAATGACCAACCTCTTGAAACATGCCCCTCCTTTACAATATATATAAGAATGAGAGAAGGAGAGGGAAGAATTCGAATCCTACTTCAACCACCCCTAGATATGCATTGAATCCACCTACTCTAACCACCCCATAGAGCATTGAAATTCTCCTACAACAATGATGGGTTCCCTGATAGAGTCCATGCCTTCACATGTTGTTCCTTGTTGGGAAAGAAGGAGAACCATTCTTCATCATGGTGACAGGTGGGAGACTTGATGGCCTCGAAAATGGTGGGTTGAAACATTAATGGTGGTGGGTGAGAAGTCGATGCTGAAATATTTCCAAACAACCCTTCTCACCTAAATCGAGATCTCGGTTGAAATTTATGGCCATCTAATGGTCGGGTCAAGCGTTTAATGCGGGCTCTAAATATTTAAAAGAGTCTGTCCATACAAGGTCCACGTGGTATCCTTGCACGTTTTGAAGGTTTAGCCCCTTCTTCATGTTCTTCAAGTTGTATGGATCGAAAAATGGTGGCTTCAACAAGTCTGCTCTATTTCCTTTGTCTTTTACCTAAGCCTCTTTTGTTGGTGGAGACACCGTGCCTAACCAGATACATGTGGAGGCTTCGCACTCATTTGGAAACTGGCCCCGGATTTTACATTTTAAAGTTGGGTGGACGAGACACGTGGAGGCCTCCGTAGGATTTCAAACTTTTCAATGGACAAACTTACCTTTTGGGCTCTAATCATGTGGCGATTCGCTCATTTAGGGACTACCTTTTGGGTCGTGCCTTTGAAGTTGTGTCGATGAGACACGTGGAGGCTTCCAATAACCTGAGACTTTTCAACTACCGAATCTGTCTACTTTTCATACGGGACACGTTAAAAGTTGGTGCTTGTCTCATGCGGTACCTCCTTTTGCTTTTACCCTTGAAGGTGTGCCAATGAGACACGGGGAAGCTTCTACTAGCCCTTTCATACTTAGTTGATTCAAAGACCGGCTTTGTCCCATTTTTTACTCTAACAAGTGGCGAGCTCTGCGCTCATTTGGGAACCCACTCTTGGTTCTTTCTTTGAAGTTGCGTTGTTGAGACACATGGGGGCTTCCATTGAATCTCTTATATTTAGTCAATTCTATCCATACGGGTTCAACATGGTAGCCCTACATGTTTTGAAGGTTCATCCCCTTCCTCTTGTTCTTGAAGTTACGTTTGAACCGACACGATGTGAATTCTATGAGCCTGCTCTATTTCCTTTGTCTTCTACCTAAGCCCCTCTTGTTGGCGAGAGACACTGTGCCTGACCCGAGACACGTGGAGGCTTTGTGCTCATTTGGAAACTACCCCCAGATTTTATCTTTTTAAGTTACAGTTACGGATGAGACACGTGGAGGCCTCTCGCATGATTTTGGACTTTTCAATGGTTAACCTTACCTTTTAGGCTCTGACCACGTGGTAGGTTGGTGCTCATTTGGGGACTACCTTTTGGGTTACACCTTTGAAGTTATGTTGATGAGACACGTGAAGGCTTCCACCGCCCTAAGTATTTTCAACTACCGACTCTATCTCTTTTTCGACTTGGGACACGTGGAAAGCTAACGCTTATCTTGGGGACCACCTTTTGCTTCGACCCTTGAAGGTGCCCTGATGAGACACGTGGAATCTTCCGTTGGCCCTTCCATACTTAGCCGATTCAATGACCAGCTCGGTCCCCTTTTTTACTCTTACTACGTGGTGAGCTTGCGCTCATTTGGGAACCCACCCTTGGTTCTTCCTTTGAAGTCGCGCCTCCGAGACATGTGGGGATTCCAATGACTCTCTTATACTTAGTTGATTACGGGCCTCGAGTGAACACGTGATGAGGCCATAAATTGCCATAAATTACCATTATTTTGTCCTTCCATGTTATCTTTAAAAGTGGATTTAAATGTAATCTAGAAACTTATAGTTTGCTTAAGATAGAATATACAATATATATCTTGTTCATTCTTTATAAATCTTTTGTTACTATTTTGTTGACTAATCCTATTGATTATTTGCGAAAAGATGCAATTTCTTATGTATGCAAGCCATAAAGGAAAGATAATGCTAGTATTGAGAAAAGCATAATTGATCATGGATGGTATATCTAAACTCAAATCTGATTTCATATTCAGATTCCTCTCGAAAAATTATGCAAGTTAAAAAAAAATCATCTCAATCAAAGATCGTATGCAAAAGTTATAGTTGTTTTAAGTTCACTTGAAACTCACAAGATTAGTTCCAAAACATGCATAATTAGTTCGGAACTCACGAGCTTAGTTCCATAACTCGTAGAGTTAGTTCTGGAACTCGTAGACTTAGTTCTAGAACTCACCGCTTAGTTCCTAAATAATGATTTTGACAGTTTTTTAGGAATTGTGAAAGATTAGAGAATGCAATGGAAAATAAGATAGATTTTTATTCACAGATATGTGTTTAACAAAAACCTCATTCAGATTTGCTACGGGTATTACCAATAAAGAGAGATCTAACTTTTAGTGAGCTGCAGTCTGAGGAAAAGTGTATCAAACGAGCACTAAAAGTTCCATAAAAAGAAACAGAAAATTTAAATAGAAAATATAAGAACCATTTTTGTTCATAGAAATTTATTTAACAAAAACCTCATTTATATTTGCAACAGGTTTTACCAATGAAGATAGATCTAACTTTTAGTGAGGTGCAGTCCGAGGAAAAGTGTATCAGACGAGCGCTAAAAGTTCCATAAACAGAAACAGAAAAATTCAAACAAAAAATTTGAGAGAGGTTTTTGTTCATATCAACGTGTTTAATGAAAACCTCATTCATATTTGTAATAGGTTTTACCAATGAAGATAAATCTAACTTTTAGTGAACTGCAATCCGAGGAAAAAGTGTATCAGATAAGCGTCAAAAGTTCCACAAAAAAAACAACAAAGTCAAATGGAAAATCTCGAGAAAGGTATTCAGTCAAAATCATATTTTGAGCAAAATACTCCTAATAATAATGTATAAGAATAAAATCATTATGATTCTTGTTACCAAAAATCAAGGAGAAGATTTGGGAGCAAATCTTCCTAAAATAAGTAAGATAAGACTTTGACTCCAATAATATATCTCTCTCCATATTTTGTGGAGATCGAGATCTTAGTTGTTAGGATTAGAATAAAGATAAGATTAGATTATATGTCTCAAAATAAGGAGTTGGTTGGATGAATAAATTATAAATGCAACCTTCCCCACTTAGATATGTAATTCTTTCTCCCAAGAAATAGAGATATGTTATTTCTTTCCAATCTTTTGACGTAAAGTTATCCTGCAAGTTTTGAATTAAAAATATGAATTAAGTCCTCTTCTAAGGAATGATCTGGCCACTCATTCCAAGGAAGATGGATCAATGTGTTAATGTTTGTTTCTTTATTTTTGCAGTTTTATTTTTTTTGTAAACTTCTGATTTCATGTTATGTGATTGTTGTGAATTTGCAGTGTCTTTTTATCTTTCAGCTATTTCCAATTCGAAGTTTTAATTTATGCAAGTGTGTTTACATTTTATAAGTGTGATTTCCTTTATACATGCATGCCTTTATATTCCTACAAGTGTTCCTTTAAATTTTTGCATGTGTGATTTATTTTATGCAAGTTTTGATTATGTTTAAAGGAGCTACTTTCCAAGATCTTCTTCTCTTAATGCATAGAGCCTTCAGACACCAACCCTTGATTGACATTATTAATGGCAAGGATTGATGACCCTCATCACACCGCCTCGTCGGGTTCTGACTATGTGGAGGCTTCTGCTGACCCTATTGTTTGGTTCTGAGTCAAATCATATGTGAATTCCAAAACTTCGAGCCCTTGCTCCGATTTTCTCCTATTGAGCCTCTAGTTTACTTTGATGTCGATGGCCTCTTTTTCTGACCCTTCTTAGACTCCATTTTCGAGCCTACCTTCCCCTCAGATTTGGGATCGATTGTGAGCCACTGGACTAAAACAACCCTTTTGATTTTCTTATGCAAGGTCATGTTTGACCAATTTTACGGGGAATTAGGATAATAGTCTAACATGAAGAAACACTTTGTGCCCACCTCATAACTATGGTAAAATCTCCTCTGATATGAATACTTCTTCTACCTATCCCGAGCCTCCTATAACCTCTAACAAATCAAAATAACCTCTTTGCTCCATGTCCTGTAACAAAGTTGGGCCAATAGATACTTTGTCCTCAAGTCTATCCCAACTCAAAGGTGTCCTACACTCCCTGCCATAAAGTTCTGAAAAGGTGCCATCCCAATATAAATCTAGAAACTGTTGTTGTAGGAAAACTCCACCAAATACAAGTACTCCTCCCACTTCAACTGATGATCCATGACATACATCCGAAGAATGTCCTCTAAAATCTGGTTCACCCACTTTGTCTGTCCATCTATCTCTAAATGATAGGATGTGCTAAAGTTGATACTCATCCTAAGGGCTTGCTGCATGGTAGTCCAGAAGTGTGATGTGTATAAAGGATCATGGTCATAAATGATCTTCCATAGAATCCTGTGTAGTCTAACAATCTCATCCAAGTACACTCTCACTACTGCACTAGTTGTATAGGTGGTCTTCACTAGAGAAAAATGAGCCACTTTCATCAATCTATCCATCGTGACCATGATGGAATTGTGGTGGTATCTCGACGTTAGTAGCCTTACTATGAAATCCATGGAAATGGTGTTCCATTTCCACTCCAAGATAGCATGTGGGTAAAGAAGGCTAGCTGGATGTTGATGCTCAGCCTTCACCCTTTGACACTCTAAACAATACGAAAAAAATTGAGCTACATCTCTCCAAAGACCTCTCCAATGGTAAATCTATATCAAGGTGGCATGCATATTCTTCACCTCTGGATGGGTTGAATAAGGTGCATGATGAGCCTCTACCAAGATATCATGTCTCAAACCTCCATCCCTAAGTACATAGATCTAGCCTTTGTGTCTCCAATGAAAAACCCTAAAACTTCCCCTCAAGGGGTCTCTAAGACTCAATCTCTGATCTAGCTGCAAGGTAGAAACTATCATGAGGAAGCTACTACAAAATCCTACTCCGCAAATTTTTACCCATTGAAGTAGCCATAGACAAATGTCTCTTTCTACTTGGTGCGTCGGAAAAAATATTCTCTTTCCCCTTCACATGCTCTATCTCCATGTTATACTCACATAGCAACTCCATCCAATGCCACTGACGAGCGTTGAGATTGGGTTGTGTGAAGAGGTGACGTAAGCTCAAATGGTCTATCTTGAGAATAAACCTCCTGCCAAGAAGGAAATGTCTCCATTGAACAAAAGCATGCATAACTTGTGCAAGCTCAAGGTTAAGATTTGGATAATTGATCTCATGGTTCTTGAGTTTGTGATACTCAAAGGTAACCACACATCCCTTCTGCATCAACACACCTCCTAGTCCTCCCAAGGAAGCATATGAACAAACAAAGAACTCTCCATGTGGATCTGGACTACAAGAATCAGTCTTTGACATAGAGCATCCCTTGATGTAATGAAGGTTTTCTCACATCTCTCGAACCAAAAAAACTTCTTCCCTTTTTGTTGAAGGGAAGTCATGGGGTTCATAATCTGAGAAAAGTCTTGAACAAATATCCTATAGTAACTTGCCAATCCAATGAAATTGCACACCTCGGTCATAATAGTCGGCTCAAGCCAATCCATAATAGATCAAATCTTGGAAGGATAAATGGTGATACATTCCCCAAAAATGATGTGACCCAAGTACTGTACCTCTGACTAAAAGAATGCACACTTCTCCAAGTTCCCGTAAAGTTGTTTCTCACTAAGACACTTTAGAACTTGGCGAAGGTGCTCCTCGTGCTCCTCACACGTATGTGAGTAAATCAAAATGTCATCAAGAAAAATGAGCATGAAGCGATCCAAAAATGTCTAGAATACCCCATTCATCAAACTCATGAATACTGCGGGGGCATTCGTCAGACCAAAAGCCATTACTGTGAACTTGTAGTGACCATATCTCATACGGAAGGCTGTCTTATGAATATTTTCCTCCGTGATCCTCAATTGATGGTATCCAGACTTAAGATCTATCTTGGAAAATACTGTGGCCCCTTCATCTGAGAAAATGAATCATCAATACGTGGAAGGGGGTAACGGTTCTTGATCATTTCTTTATTCAGCTCATGATAATCGATACACAATCATGAGATATCTATCATTCTTCTTTATAAAAATCATCGTGCACCCCAAGGGGATACACTAGGACAGATTAGGCCTTTCTCAAAGAGGCCTTCCAACTACAACTTGAGCTCACAGAGCTCAGAGGTAGTCATCCTATAAGGTGCTCGTGATATAGGCTCTGCTCCTGGAACCAAATCAATGTGAAAATATATCTCACGTGGGGGAGGTAATCCCGAGAAGTTCCCTGGAAAACATATGAAAACCCCTTCAAGATATGATGATCGTCAAGGTACTCTACTAGACTCATCGTCTGATATGTTGCTAACCGTGATAGCATACAATTGGCAACCTCATCGTGCACACCGCTTAAGTTGCATAGCAGATATGGTGTGAATAGAGGTGGGTCTCCTGACCCCAACTATCACTAACTCCACTCCCAAATCATCTACACATGATATTACCTTACTGTAATAATCAACCCTAGCCCTGTGTGTAGATAACCAATCCATGCCCAGAATAATCCCATAGGAACCCAAAGGAAGGATACGAAGATCCAAGGTCATGGAAAAGGGTCCTAGGTTGACTATGCACTCTTTGACTAAGGAGTCCACTTTGTGACCTTAGCTCCGAAGCCATCTCCACATCCCAAATATGGCTCTTCCTAACTTCCACCGACTGCATTGCTCTACTACAAATGGGGAAATAAAATAATTTGAGGAACCTGAATCAAATAAAATAGGAATAGAAATTCCATCAATGCTACCTGTCATCTCGATCACTATGCTTTGGTTCCTTTCCTAGTGGTTCTCAATCTCTACATAAATCCTATGGCTCCTAGTCATGTCACTTACAGTAGGATCTAAAACTAGTGCCTTACCCTTGTTATTATGGTTATGAGGGAACTCTCTCAAATGATTCCCCTATACACTTTGCACTTTGTAACAACTACGGGTCCCCTCAAATGAGATGTGGATCCTACAGGTAATCTAGTGGTCTGAGCCGTGGATCTTGATGATCCTGCTATGGATGCGATGGTCGCTCTTGACGAACTCCTCGACCGAGCTCTAGGAAGTGCATGAGTCCGACTGGTCCCTGGAAGGAGGCCCCATACTTGTGCCCTCTCTTAGCATCAAATATTTGTGGAGGCCTAAGAGGAGGACGAGCCTGTTGTTCTTACTTTTGCTAAGGTATTCTCGAATGAAGACTATACAAAACCATGTCCACCATGAGGAGGAGGAGCTGACCCCCTCGACCTACTATCCTGCATCTGCTTGATACAGCTCTGCACTCTATCTCTGGCCTTTTACATCTTCCCCCTAGTATCCTCCGCAATATAGGCCTTCTCAAAGGCCTCTGCTAATCTCTGTGGGAAATGAATGCACACTTCCTTCCAATATCTAGGTTCAGGCCCCTGGTGAAGCTCTGGATCCTCACCTTCTCATCCTTCATATAGTCCACATACTGAAGTAGGTCCAAGAAACAACTCTCATACTCCGCCATCATCATGGATGCTTGAAGAAGGTCGTGGAACTCATATGTCCTCTACTGAATGAACCTCTGAGACAAGTATCTACTCTTGAAATTCTCCTCGAACACCTCCCAAGTAACTGTCTCAGAATCCACATAGATCTTCTACTCCTCGGGCTTCCACCAAACCCTGGCTTTGTCTCTCAAAAAGTGGATGGCAACACATGCCTTCGTGTTTCTAGTACACGGACATAGTTTGAAGAATTCACTTAGTTTGACTAACCACGCCCGATGAAATGAGATGGATGGAGTTTCAGAATCTCTTTGATGTGATCTACCACTGTAGATTGTTTGCCTCTAGGTCTCTCAACATGATCATCACATTGCCTAGGGCTCCTAGATCTTTCCATGTGTCTTATAGCCCTGTCACCAAGACCTCTATGTGGTGAATCTCGTCTGACTAACTCCATGTGGGAGTTCTCTACCCTATGCTCATCACTATGTCAGGAAGGTGCATGAGCCTCTACTGATGGCTCTCTGTCTTGACTAATGTGCCTCCCTCCCAAGGATCCCTTGCATATAATGACATTAACATCTTATAACGTATGAAGTATCCGAGGTAATATGGATACTACTACGATATGGAGGTGGTAAGTGCGGTCAACATGCACGAAAACCCCTCATGTGGTCCACACCTCTTGCATCAGACCAAGGTGAGAGTTAGTTTGCTATTCTAGAATAATAGTTTGGTTTTCTAGGTTTTTACCTTTTAAATCATCATGCAATGTCGTGTGTTCTAGGTTTAGAGTTGTGCTGATTTTTCTTGTTATGCCTCATGTTTCCAAGTGTGCCTAGGGTCCAAGCATTGAACCCATGGCTCGATACCAATTATTACACCCACATTTCTTCGACGTTCTAAAACCACATTAATCCTTAAACAACTATCCATAAAGTTAAGGCAATTTTCTTTTTGTTTAAGTTATAAGGTTGTAAGGGTGTGAAACCCTAATGTACGTTAAATCAATCTCCACCAATAATTACTACATTAATCGGGTGTGATTCCTACTTTTGGTGTTTTTCCTATTTATGGGGTTTGGTTTATCTGTTTCTTTCTCTTTAGGCCTATGGGCTCTTGTTTGTTGTTGTTTCTCTCTTGGGATTTGAAGCTTATCTTTCGGTTGTACAGGGTTCCTGATCCCTTCAAAATTTGTTTTTACCTAATCTAATAAAAAAGGGTTGACCAAGTCTAAGTTAAATGATTAAATATTATCAATTTATCTCTATGGTCAAATTAATTATAATCATCTAAGAAAGTGTCATGAATTAATTTACTTGGTTAAATGTTTTTCTCCTTCTTAAATTAACATTCAAACGCATAGTTAATAAACATTGTACTTAGTTACTTTAGTTCCTCTATCTTTAGTAACATTAAAGTCCATTTAAATAATTACTAAAACATACTACAAATAAAATAAATAACTTAACATACAAGGGTATTTAATGGCCCCATTCACCCATTTACACATACCCTTAAATTATCTAAAAACCCAAAATGCAAATTCCCACCTAACAATTGTAGGGTTGGTTCTCAACCCTTGAATTAGATCAATTATGGCCACTAGATCTTCGGGTTCCATTCTAACCCTAATTATCCTTATGAAAACTTATTAAACCTTTTCCTTTTCCCTAGCCTCCTCATTTGGTCACTTTTCTTTTGTTAAATTTGTAGGTTGGAGAAATGGAAGCCATGGGAGCAAGGAAGGAAGAAGCCATGAAGAAAAATCACTCAAATTCAAGCTTAGATTAGTTTAGTTTATTGATTTATCATTGTTTTTCATTGAATATTGTAGAGGTTTCCACTCTAAATTGGAGTTTTTATTTAATTATTTCCATTTTGGGTTCTCTATTTGGGCCAAACCCTACCTCCATTTTAATGTATGAGATTGAGTACATTAAAACATCTATTTAAAGATTTACATGCTTCAAACAATGAATTTGTTCCCCTTTAGTATGTTGGTGGTCTTATTTTTATATTTAATAGGCTCATATTTTTAAATTTATCAAGTTTAAATTTGCACATATGTGGATTTGTATTATTTCGCCATCAGTGATGAAACCTCCACCCAAAGCGAGCCAACGGTCTTGGGACCGCCGCCCTATGTGGGTGACGATTCACAAAACGCCGCTTAACTGGATGACGGTTCATAGACCATCGCTCTGGAATGATCGGCGGTTTAGAGACCGCCAGACATGAGCAGAGGTCCTATTCTTTAAAAATAGAACATTAATTTCCTTAAATTTCCAAAACCAAGTATTACAAGGATGTTTTACATGTTATCCTTAGCTTGAATTTATGCTCCTAGAGTCTCTAGTTGAAGGGTTTAACTATTTATTCATTCCATGCATAAAATTATTAGATTTCAGGATTTTCTATTTCTATAGAAACAAGAACACAACTATGACATTATTTTTCCCACAAGATTATTTTTAAATCAAGGAAGAAATGAAACTTAATCTAATTCTAATTAACAATTTTTTTCCTTTTTCAACAAAATGCAATCTATCAACAACATAACTTATCACACTTAGAGCATCTTTTCATTTCCACTACAACCATTTACTCAAGGAAAGCACACAACTATTATACATTTAGGAATAATAAAAATACATTATCATTGTTTTACACTTCTATGTTCTTTTTTTCATTTTAACAAAAATATAATCACTTACGATAGAAATGATTTTTTTTTTTAGCACGACTCATTCTCTTACAATACAAGAGTTTCCTTTTCAATAATGCATTACAACTTAATGAACAAGATACACAATACAAATTTTCTTTCAAATACAAAGCTACAAGTATTCCACCTCTAGTGGAAGATTACAAGGAAGGTTTTCTCAAAACAAAGGGTTTCTTTTGAATTCACAAAAGCTCCAAATTCCAAATCACCAACAAAATATCCACCATGTCTTCACTTGAATCACAATAACCAAAAATGGGGAGAGACAACACTCTCCACCCAACAAAAATTCCAATGAGGAGAAGAATCTATCCTCCTCATTGGCCCCCAAACCCCAACCACAAGGCAATAAGGGATGGATCCAACTCATGGAAACAATACAATGCTTCCACATGACAATACAATTTTTCACAAACATTCAACACACAATTTCACAACCATATAATACTTCACTCAACACAAGAAAACAATCACAATAATACAACTTTTCAAAATAAACAAGGCTTCCACATTTACTTTCACACAACATTCACACAAGAAAATAACCACAAAACATTCATTTTCAACACATAAACTTCCCAAAACATTGGCTCTAAAACAAGCCAAGTAGAGAAAGGAATATGGGGATACCCTTGTGCCTCCCAAGGGTCTGGATACCCACCTCGAAAACCTCCAAAACTCAATCAACTCCAAAAATCTCTTATGTCTCCCTTCAATTAAAATTTCTCTTATGCCTCCCTCTCTCTTATGTCTCCCACAATGAACAAAATAACAAGATGAGAACAAGGTGGGGCACCCAACCCACTCCCTCCTAAATACCCAAGAGAAACTCTTATTCCTCCCAACAAAATTTATCCCCATTTCACTTTCTCATACACATCCTAAAGCCATTTCACTACCCAACAACATCATGCAATAACACATTCATTCAACCCATAAGAAGAGTGGAGACCCTACCTTGCCATAGAAAGAATCCACTCCACAAGCAAGTTCCAAAATCCTCTAAGCTCAAGCAATTCCAAGCAATCTTCAACTCCAACAAGCACTCCAAAAAGCAAGCATTCCAAAATGAGAGAGCCAAAAACCAAGCAAGTAACCCCCAAAACTTCACAAAAATTATAATAAATAGAAAAGAGGGAGAGGGAGATGATGTGGCTCCATGTAGGATGCCACATCATTTCTTCTCCACCCCACATCACTAAGGTCAAACCCAAACCCCAAAGCATAATAAATTGGTGGTTGGAGAAATGACCATTCTCTTACACACTCAACCCAACCCACACCCCTTGAGGATAAAATTAAATACCCATGTAAGAAAAGTGCAATTAAAAGTCACTTTTGTCTTACAAAATACATAACAGTGGTCTATTTTTGAGCCCGCAATCCATAGGTAGGGTTGGCGTAAGAATTTAAGAGGTGAGGACAAGCTTAGCTACTCCCACAAGCCTACAAATATGGCCCTTAAGCCCAAATCCGAATTTCCAAGGTAAGGTAGAGAGTAAAACACTCAAGTTACTTACACTCAACTTAAAATCACACAGTCCAAAACCCAACAACTCTAATAAATGACTCCATTTGTCACATCCCCAAATAGCTTAATAACATGATTTATTTACTTAATAAAAGCACATTAATCAACAATGATAAAATAAATTACATCACAAATAAACCACATACTCTACAATAAATAAAATAAAAGGGAAAAATTGCACACAAGCCCATGGTCACAATTGGAGGTCATCCCCCCCATGGGGACCCCCTAACAAAATTAAAACACACAAACAACAACATAACACAAGTTTCCATGGTGACCTTTGTTGTATCCATCTAGTATTCCCCCATGGTTGGTCTCCAATCCCCTTTTGGTTGTTGTGATTTAATCACTTGCAAAAATCACATAATACCTCATTCGTCTCTTTGCATCAAAACATCAAGGATAAAATATATGCTTATCAATCAATAAACATCCGCATATAGCTACATCATCATCTCAACTAAACAATGCTATCATTTGTCTAAAATTTCCATAACATCTCAATTCTATCTTTTATCAATATCCACAAGATTACAAGATTAGTTCAAAAGTTAAATCCTACTCAATACGATGAGAATTTTGAATGTCAGTAATACATATATCAACAACACATCATCATCATCAAATATAATATGTTTCTCTATGTATCTAAGAATCCACACAATCATATTATGAATCACAATCCATCAAAATTAGAATATATCTATCATCTAACATCATGCTAAACCAAAATGATACAATAATATCCATGTCTAAAGTCAACAGTAATCGAAATCAACATATAATAAGTGTCGAAGAGGAGTGGGCACTACGGATGTAGGTGGGTGATTATTTCTCGAGTTGTGGGATATTGTTTTGTGACAAAATATTGTGTTTTCTTGAAGTTTCTCCTTCCTTTTTACAATCTCAATGTGAGCCACCATTGCATTCGAAAGGACCTTTGGCGGATATGCGTTTTTATCTCCAATTCCTTCCTTGAGCCCCAAAAACATGACGTTCTTCCTACCAACATATGTTGACCAAGAATCACATGTTATCAAATTGTTTATTTGTTTGTTTTACTTATTCAATATTTTTGCATACGTATCCGCATTAATTTTAATTTTGTTTTGCATCTATCATTTTTAAAAACATTGTTACGCGATCAAACCTTGAAAATTGTCAAGGGATGGAGAGGAAGTGATTACAATGAGTTTGGTTCTCTCTCTCTCTCTCTCTCTCTCTCTCTCTCTAGGAGAGATTCAAGATAGGTGCTTCATGCAATGGTAAGACACACAACTACATGAAATCTAGATGCTACACAAATGAGAATGATGAGGGAAGACTTTATGGGGCACTAAAAATCCACTTTCAAGTAGTTTTTGATGGATCTCCATACTTTTTTCCAAAGCTCCCATTTTTGTACATGTTGGGAGTATGCTAGTAAAAATTGTTGAGTTGGGTTTCGCACCAACCAATTGCAGTTGTCTATAAATCTCAAATGCCTTTTCAACAAACTCATTTTGTGCATATTCGACTATGAAGGAATTCTTTGATACCACATTTGGCTGAGGTATTTAAGAATAAACCTAAAAACCTCGTTGAAAACACCAATTTGTATCTATACTACAACCATCACATTTGTTGACATATGTCTTTGAAAACCTTTAACCCACGTCAAAAATACACTTTTGACAATATAATCAGTACAATAGTTAATACTTCATTTACATTATGTATTTCATCAAACAAATGGCATGCCTTCTTAATGCTTCCACATTTTGCCTACATGTTTTTTTAGTGCATTGTATAAATGAAGTATAACACATTTCCATTTTTTAAAAATTTATATTATAAAAATGAGAGATTATCTCTGACCCACTTATCAATCTCGAAAAACACGTTTCGCTGAATGGATATGGTAGTGCCAATAATGTCAAGACCGCATTTATATCTGAACAATTCAACAGTCGGGAGACGCGGAGTTTAATGAGACGTAAACAAACAGACATTGACTTCAATTCCACTCCACGAACAGACACTTTTTGGCACGTAAGTGAATTTATTATAATTTCGTTGAATTCCACTTCCATGTGACTCGGCTTTTGGATATTCATCGAACTGCTTGAATTCAGCAGGGTAGACTTTCTGGACATTCATGGATATGCATGTCGCAAGTTCAACTACAATTTTCCTCTGGACTAAATCGATTTTACCAAGTCAATGTCAATGACGGAAATCACGAAATCCACGAATGCCCTACGCGAGGCCCTGAAGAACGCGTAATCCAACGGAATGTCGGTACCTAACTGAAGAAAGAGTAAATGTCGTGGCCCGCGGACCAATTCAACTCTCATTTTCTTCGCGAACGAGTTTTTGTTCAAAAAACTCGACTTTACAGAGTCAATGTCAATGGACATCTATATAAACCTGTGCTCTCAAGACACATACCATTCATTGCTAACGAACTCAAACTTTGTTTTTGTTGCCAATCAATTCTCATTCGCGATGTTTCTCCGCGCTTCCAACGTATTTCTTCTGTTTTATGTTTCGCTAGTTTTGAATTCTGCGTGGGGGATAGACGCTCCTCCTTCCGTGGAGTGCAGAAGCGATGGAAGCAGATGCAGAATCTTCAATTCCCAAGGCTATTGGGAGGACCGTCAAAATTGTGAGGCAGCCTACGCGGCATTGCCCACATCAGAAGCCGAGCTCGTCCATGCTGTTGCGGTGGCGGTGAAAAGACAGCAAAAGATGAGAGTAGTGAGCCGCATGGCGCATGCGCTGCCCAGATTAGTCTGTCCGGGGCGGCAGGGGCTCATCATTAACACCCAGAACTATGACTCTGTAATTGCAATCAACAAGACTGCAATGACAATTACTGTGCAAGCCGGAATCATGATGCGAGACGTGATGGAGGAAGCTGCAAAACACGGCCTGGCTGTTCCCGCCATGATCTACTGGAACGGAGTCTCCGCCGCCGGCGTTATTTCCACGGGAGCACACGGCAGCGGTCTCGTCGGGAAAGGCAGCGGCGTTTATGAATATGTAGTTTCCATGAGATTAGTTGTCCCTGCGACTCCTTCGGAAGGATATGCGAAGGTGATCACCTTAACAGAAGCAGACGAAGACATGAAAGCGGCGAGAATATCTCTGGGAACTCTCGGAGCCATTTCAGAAATAACCTTCGCTTTAAGGCCGATGTTCAAGCGCTCTGTTTCTATAGCGGTGGAAAACGATACAGATCTTGAAATGCAGGCGGAGCGTTTCCTGAGGACTTACGAATTTGCAGATATAGAGTGGGTTCCCTCGCATGGAAAGGCCGTTTTTATGACCAAATATAGTGTTCCTGTTGATGTCCCTGGAGACGGGGAAAACGCAATTCTTAGAGATGGTTCCAGGGTTGCCGACGTCGAGAGGGATGCATATCAATGTGAGTACAACCATTATCGCATTTTAACACTATATAAATTATTTTGATAGATTTCAGTTTTTTCTTAGCTTTCTTCCGAGCATTACTCATCTCTTTTATTTTTTCATATATTATTCAAGAATTGCATCGACGATTTTCCAATAGTGCTGATTTCAATGCTAATTTCAAATATAATCTTTCTCGTCTCAAAGCATTGTATTCGACATATACTCGTGCATTAACAAAAAATTTGTTTGCCATCCAGATGACAAATATCAATCTACACAAAACGTGGATGAAATTTGCAGTATACTTGAAAGTCAGACAATCTCATCTGTGGCTCAAGGCAATGGATTTTTAAATGATGGAATCCGCTTCACAGGGTATCCAGTGATAGGATTCAACCACCGTATGCAGTCATTTGGAGGATGTCAAGGAAATGGCAGCGATAAACTTGAGTCCCCAAAGTTTTAAATAAAAATGATACTATTTGTATCTGGGACCGTCGGGTACATACCAATATGAACTTTGATTTGGAACTGAGAGTACCTATGTCTCGTATCCTCAATGTAATTGAAGATATAAAGAAGCTTAGGGATTTGAATCCCCAAAAGTTATGTGACATAGCTGACATACTTATACGTTCAGTTAAACAATCTGAAGCATATTTAGGACCTGCTGATGATCAAGTGACAATGGATTTGAGAAGTTATCGACCAAGAGAAGTAGATACACCTAAGTGGAATGAAGATGTATTTGAGGAGATTGAGCAAATGGTTATTGAAAAGCATGGAGGAGTATTGCATTGGGGAAATCAGGAGGTTATTTGTTTGGAGGGCTAGCAAAAAGGGCAGTCAACCTAGAAAAGTTTTTAATCGTGAAGGAGAGATTTGATCCACATGGAATTTTTTCTAATAAATGGACAAATGGTTTGTTTGGGAAAGGAGTGGAAAAATTTGGAAAAGGGTGTGCACTAGACAAGATGTGTAAGTGCAAAGTAGATGAACATTGTGCTCCTCACAAAGGATATTATTGCAAACCAGGGAGAATTTGGAAGAATGCTCGCGTTTGCGGGGAAAATGAATTGAAAGATTAATTTTCTTTTGAAAAGGAGCTACAACTTTTTTTAGTTTTCTTTCAAATGTATTTCCTATCTTTTACAGTGTTCCCAATAAATGAATAACATTATCAATAAAATATCTTGTTATGTGATGAATAGTATTCATCAATTTATATATTACTTAATTTATTTTATTATTATTCATACTAACACCTCTATTAGTTGTGATGACATATACTAAGATAAGAATTCATATTTTAATGAATACAAATTATACTAGAGTTCTTACACATATACATATTAATTATGTTTTCAAAAAAAATTGTGAAAAAAGTTCATACTCTACCGTATGTTAGAACCAAATGCATATGTCTAATCAAACATTAACCGAAAAAATAGTAATCTTACTCTTCTCAAAGTCATTCCAAATAATTGACTACAAAATCATCACCTTATAAATTTAACACATTAGGGATAAAATGAAAAGATTCTATAAATGCTACATGACAAATGCGTTTCATGTTCATAATAAGATGTACCCTCTTAGTTATCCTCATGTTGGGATAGGAATATAACCTACAATCATCACATACAACTATTAATGCGGATTTAGTATATTTAATAGAAATATATAATATGAGAGCACATATTATTACACTAATTGTGTACTTGTACATACATATGTTCCAAGGAAACAATCACTATAAGAAAATGCGTATCATATTAAAAAAAAAAAAATCACAAATTTATTGTAGATATCTTATCTAGAATTGTGAATCAACTTTGTGGACTCCACCCACTATTATTTTGTGGAAACATCAATTGTGAGAAAATCGTGAAAATTCTATGAATCTAATAATTATGAAGATTCCACAATTTAATAATTATGACAATTTTCACAATTAAAAAAATTATGACATGTGCTAAAAAAAAACTAGATTCACAATTTTAAATTGTAAATATTGAGACAAAATTATAATTTTTCTAAGACTCGAGATTTAATATATTATTTTTTTAAATTATATTTGTTTACAATACTAATATTATATTTTTATCAAAAATGATACAATTTTTTTAAAAATATATACAATAAACTATGTTAAACCTTTAAATTTTAATTCTTATAACAAAATTTAATGGGATTTAATTTTTCTAATGTTATTTATTAAAATAACTAAGTTGTATTTTTTTAAAATTGAAGAATTGTAACCTTTTACATATTGATGTGTGTGAGATAAAAATCTAAATTTTCAATAAATAAAAAGTAAAAGACTTAATATTTAATTAATTATTATATAATTTAATGGTCGTAAATATTAAAAAATCAATTATTTTATAATTTTTGAAAATATTTTAAATGCATATACTTTTAAAACATAAATTATATAATAATATTAATAATGCATACCAAACATTCAAATGATAATCATTATATTTTTAGTTATCTTTATAAAAAGATGTATACTATAATAATAACTATTAAATTTATTCAAATTTAAATTTAAAATGGTTAATTATAGATATATGGAAAAGAATTTTTTTGGATCATAAATACATGTATGAGAAAATATATGATTTCATAAGTTTCAATAGTATTTTTTTATTTATTATAATTTATAAACTATTATTTTCAATTTAATTTAAGATTGAGTAATACAAGTTTTTGAGTGCTTTTATTAGTATTGTTGTATTCGGGTAGATGAATTTTTAGTTGCCATGAATGTCGATTGCAAAGATCTTTTGTAATTTCTATTTCTTTAAGTATTTTAATTTTCCTTTCTTTCAATTCTTTAATTTAAAAATAAAAGATAATATAACAAGTTATAAATTATAAAATAAAAATTAAAAACTAATATGAAAATAAAATAAGGAAAAAAATTATATTTAAAAAGACCACATGCTTAAAACATCTTTTGTGTGAGATATCTTTCAATAATATTATATATATATATATATATATATAAACACCCATTAATAACTTGACAAAGTTCTTTTACTATCACAATAATACTTTTCTCACCCTCATAGGGTATATCCTCCCTCTTAAAACAACCGCGACTAAAAACCATAGAGTTATCCCCGAATCCTTAATAATTCCCATTGCCTTCACAATGTAAGAGATGACCACAAACCCAACATGTCTTCATAGCTCCTTTACATGTATGAACCTCAAATCTGTAGCATAGAAGCCTTAAATCCAAAGCTCAAAACCAGAGAATAAAATAAAAAATAATCAATGTTATTACTGTAGGAAATATACTCTGTGTAAAAAATCTCATAGGTTGAATGCTCCCTGTGGATGATATCTCCTTCACACAAATCTGTATATTAGATGTTGATCTTTATAATAGATTCATATGTGATCTTCTTCCCGAACAGATCGTCAGTATATACGTTTACAAATTTCATTAATAAATTTTACCAACGTGGATGCAATTCACACGGATTGCATTCTAATTGATTATGATCACCAGATTTAATTCACATCGATCAGTAGTCACCATGCGTCGAATAATATTCACGCAGGTCATGGGATTTTATTCACAGGGATCACCAATCACGCATAGAATCGGTTTTTTGAGAATATTTCACTTAGAATGTGGCTGGATCGTGCATGTCTTCTGTTTATAAATGTTGAACGCCCAAAATAAGATTCCAATTTTTTTAAAAATGATTATTTTGCATGTGTTATGGTTGCTATATATGACAATCAACATTGATTTTTATTTACAAATTTTGTGAGGAAGGGTTTGAAAAAAAAGAGAGGAGACAATTAAAGCAAAAAAAAACAATTGTTTTCATTTGAAACCTTAAAAATACGGTTAAATTTTACATCACGAAAAATTTATATATATATATATATATATATATATATATATATATATATATATATATATATATATATATAACATTCTATATTATATAATAATATTTGTTTAAACTTTTAAATCATTTAAAAAATAAATCATGTAGATTGTCCATAATCCTATTTCGAAATATCTCATTTTTGTGAAAATATGAGAAAAATTGTACATTTTTCACGATGAAATTTTTAAAATGTGGATTTTTCATAGTTTTAAATTTGAGTTTTATGAAATAGTGGCATTTGTTTATCAAAACATCATAAAATGTGATTTCTCCAAAATACAATATAATGAATGTTGATGTTTAACATATTTAAATAATAATTTTATGAAATTGTGAAAGATTTAGATAATTTTTTATAGAAGCTATCCATTTGATGTTGATAATTCACAAATTTTCCATAAAATGATTTTATTGTGAATAAAATGTGGATAAATGAGCCTAGTTTTAGTAGTGTCTCATTACCTTCATCTTTTATAATTTTCGTAAAATATGTTTTTTTTAATTGCAAAGAAATATAATTTTAAACTGTGGGACTGTCATACATTTGATTGTATTAAATAAACTTGTTTGCAAAACAATAAAATGGCATATCGTAACTTGTGCAATCCAAATAATCCCTTGGTAATCATCCATGGACATAAACCCTCATTTTGGGATAATCTAACTTACTTCATAGCCAAACTAGATTACTATAACACCATTTTTTTATGGGCAAGTTGAGGTTGAGTTCCTTGTAAAGATGTTGATCGTTTCCTTGTAAAAATACCAATAAACTATGACTTTGGGAGACTCACAAAACCACCTTCGAAACCCTCGAAAAGATGTGTCAAGGAGGATTGTATGTGCCCCTTTTTATGACAATAGTCACATCTAGTTTTAAATTGACCCCAATCGACCATTTATACTCTCTTCGCCGCTCCTCTAGGAGCCTTGTTACCCGTTTTGCACTTTTAGGAAGCTGTTAAAACTAAAAAGTTGGATTTCGTTTCGGCTCGCCATTTGAATCCTGAGCAACAAAATTCTTGTCCGTATTTGCAAACCTCTAGTATTTTTGATTTATAACTTCTGGAACCTTAAGTTTGAGAAAAAGACTCCTTTTGATAGTTTGGAAAAGGCATTTTGTAGGCCTCGAGTCGTCATTTGACTATGTCAAACTGGCTCAATTAGGATCGATAGCTCCGAAAACTCATTTTTCGTTTGCAACCCGTTTGCTAGTTCTCATTTCAAATAACTCGACGTATTCTCCATAGATAGGAGGGCATGTAGGAATCTTCCTGTGGAGATTCTAACCATCAAAAGTTTGTTTTTAGATGAGGTTTCTTAGCCCTGGAGCTTAAATTGGTTACTATTACAATCAACCCAATTACGATTGTTGGCCCCAGAAAACTAGCCACAAATCGTAAACCTTTCACCGATTCTAAATTATGTCAATTCCCGTGATCTTGGTATATAGGTGGACACGTAGGAATTCGCCCATCATGAATTTTTTTATCGAAAGACAACTTTTAAATGCACTTTCTTAGCCTCCGAGCAAAATTTGAGTGTTTTTACAATTAGAAGGAAAATGTAAAACAAAGTCGTAGGACCCTAGTCAAGTTAGCAAATCACCATGGAAAATTATTAACACTTGTAAATAATTGTTTGAAACTCTATCTTGTGGCTTGGCATGTGAAATTTGACTTTTGGGAAAATAGTGTTTCTCTCTCTTCCCTTAGTTAAGAAATGAAATGAATATGTGCCCTAACCCTCTCTTGTTACGTGTGTATTATTATTAAAATGTAAATGGAAAACCAATAACTTTAATTATGCTAGATCTAGGTGGATGCCATGCCAAGCGATTTATCACTGATTTCACACTCACATGGTTTTGCAGGATGCAAGTAAGATGGTGAAGCGACGTGGTTGTGACTCATTGTATATTATTATAATTCATGTATGTTAATGGAAAGAAATTTTTATGTATTGGTATATTATAGTAAAGAACTATTATTGAAATTTAGAAATATGAATGAGATGCTAGATTTAGGGGTGTTTTGGGAAATGTGCATTTAACTATAGGTATTTTATTCATATTCATATTTACTTATGGTAAAAATAATGGGGGTGGGTGTATGAAAGGAATGATAACCAGATCATACCAAGCCAAGAACACAGATGCTAATCAAACACCACGATCTATAAGATGAAAGCAATTTTCCAGAATAACTTTACATAAAACCTTTGCAAATAAATGAGTAACAATATCATATATTATTATGGAACTCAATGCAATACATTGAGAATGGGCCTTGCTTAAATAGGTAAGGAATAACAATCTAAGAACCATTCAAGGTCATAGATCAAGCCATAAATCAAGGAAATAACTAGTCATCAAAGAACTAGTCAAGACCATAGATTTAGGAGAGAACTAGACATCAAAGATCTAGTCAATACCATAGATCAAGGAAATAACTAGTCAATACCATAGATCAAGGAAAGAACTATACTTAACAACTAGATAATATCTCCTAATATCTAAATAAGATAAAAGAAATATACACACACATAAGTGGGTGAGGATAAATACAATAAAGTTAAATAAAGTACCTAGGTGAACATGAGCTAAGGTAAATACCTACTCTAATAGGGTAGGGTTGGACATATATATGTTAAGTGAAATTGTAGAGGATAGTTCAATACGTTCATGAAGTATTGAAAGGTTTATAAATGAAATTTTTGTTATATTTTTATCATACTAGTGTTTAAGGGAAATGTTCATCTAAACATGGGTGTTATTTGATTCCAAAATTTGTACTTGTAAAATTGGATAAATGTGTTAAATGAAATTGAAATTAATAGTTTATAGTGCAATTTCAAAGTGTGCAATTGATGATTAAATAGTTGGTGTGTTGTGTTTCTTACCTTAAAATGTAATAAAGAGATCTAAATGAAACAATCCACCCTAGTTTAAACTTCGTGTATAACTACCCTTCCTATGTGATTCTTTGTAGCATAGAAAACTAAAACCTTAGGATGAACTAAAATCCTTACGCTCGATAACACCTTCTATATTAAATAAATAAGATCACAAGTTTGAGTTTATCGTCATAGCTTGTATGTTGAGTGACATTGCCATGAACCCAACAACTAGGAACGACATGGTCAAACATTATCTTGAGTATGTAATTTCCCTCCTAGGTTTGGTAATCATGTGTGTAGTAAGGAGAATGTGTTCTCCTAGGGTAGTTCTTCTTGGGAAACCAACATTAAACATTGTGTAAAATCCTCTTAGACCAACATACATGTTGAATGGCGAAGATCACCCACCAACCTTGGAAGTCACCTTTAAGAGTTGGGATCATAGATGAACTCGATACCCAATCTCAATTGTCATTTGGGTTCTATGATGCAATACGAAAATTTTATTGTGAAACTTAACAACATTTTTGTGTATGATTAGTTTGTGCAAACATAACCAATTGATGATGTATTTGGAGGAAGGTGAAATTTAGGTCATTCTCATATCATGTTTAAACCATCTTGTGGTGAGAAGCAAGACCCACGTTGTGCAAAATCTAATGTGAACCTTAACCCCTTAAAACGATGAACTACTCCATCTTTCTCTCTCACTTGTCCTATTATGTATTGGATGTATGATGTGAAACTATGTGATCATTTCTTAGAGATAAATCCCCTAAGACAGGGACTAGTGGTCTCATTGAGGATTCAAATGCCCCATTAGCAAAAATGTTATACAATTCAAAACAAAAAGGCATATGAACTTAGTCAGGGAAAACCCTCTTGAGTTGGAAGAAAACAATACTCAGGAAACCTAATCTAGAAACAAAGTAAGGAAGTATGTTGCCATGTTAAGTTCCTTTGAATCCTTAACTAACTATCATAACATAACTATAATAAAACTATAATTGATGCTTTTCCTTGGGAAGTGTGATCATGAGATGTTATTCCACGGGTTAAGTGAAACATGATCTTCATTGTAATGTGAATAAACCCTCTCGCTATGGATAAAGAACCTAATTTCTTATAATACTTATTATGTACTAACTCAATTATCAATTTATAAATGAATGAAAGAAACTTGACCCTAAATCCTTAAACAAAAAAGTGAACTTCACATCCTTTGGACTTACACTTGTTCCGTTGTGTAATGGAGGTATGATATAAGATCAAGATGCATGCCCTTAGGAGTGAATCCTAGGGATAATACCTAGTAGTTGTGTGTGTATGTAAATATCCTTATGTGTAACTAATTACCCTATTAACAAACAAGCAAATTAAACAAGTAATTGATATAATGTAGATGACCCTTATTCAACGAGATACACCATAAGTTAAATGTTAAGAAATATAAAGGAAATATAGCAAAAGGAAAAAGGATTGTATGATTCTCACATTATGAGCCTTCCTAGAACTTAAGTTAAAGAGGGAAACATGATTTTAATAAATGTGTAATCCTAAAATATCGTGTTGTGGGAAGACCTTATCTGTAAGTGTATATTGTAGTTGAATTGTTATGTGTGCCTTGTCAAAAAAGGTATTCTTGATGTGTGTCACATATTTTCATGTTATCTATGCGAGTTAATGTTGTGTAAACATAGCATGTGTTGCATGTAGTATAAGTGATCTCCTATGGTTTCATGTGTACTGCAATGTAAGTCAAAAAAAATATTCCGGCATTTTTATTGTTGTAATTGTGTGTGTAAAATGTGTGCATTACATAAGATCTCTTGATTAAAGGTTTTTCTTGAAATGGTTGTAAATCAATATTCTTTGGGAACTGACTTTAAAGGTTTTTCTTCAAATGGTTGTAAATCAACATTCTTTGGGACTGGCTTTCTACAAATAAAAACCAGAATATCAAATGATTAGAACTTTGTGCAAACCATAGCATTAAAAAGAACCATTAATAATGATTTCATTTACCTTGTTGACCAAAAGATGCAGGTGGTGAGATGTTCCTATTCCTGGTCTATTCAAACAAAGAAAACTATTGAAATTTCATACAAGGCGGAGGCCCCAAGTTTTTTCATAAACACAATTATCACTCCTGCGACACCATTTTCGCGCTATCTCGATCTAAAAATTCTAAATTAAAAATGTCTATTTGCACATTTTATTTACTTACATTTCTCCATCTATTTTCCATTGGGGACCTTGTTGTGGAAGGCATTGTTCCTGGCACAAAAAATAAATATTAATATTACTATCTCTTATATGCAAAATTCATGAACATTTTAGATCTCGATATGTATACATGTACCTAAAATAACAAAACCAAAACATAGAATTTAAGATTCATAGTTTTCCTTGTACATGTGCAGTCTTAAGTTATAAGACAATATATGACAAAAATGAAGACAACCTACCTATTTCTTGTAGTGCCCACTCACCTTCGACACTTTTGATATTGATCATGATCTTGCTGAATATATTATGAACATTATTATAGTTTTGATTTAGTATGGTGTTAAATGTCAGATCATGGATTATTGTTGACTCTACTTCATATATGATGCATGATGATTGTTAGAGACATTTTATATAGATGTTGGCATGTTTTTGGACATGGTTATATATATATTTATGGATGTTGTTAGGACATGTGATATTTGGATATATTGAGTAGACCAATAAAATTGAATTTAAAATTGATGATTATATAGTTGCTGATAAAACTGTAAGTGATATTGTTGATTGTCTGGATGTTGTTGTGATTCATATATATATTGATGATTTTGAAATTATATTATATTCATTTGGATGTTCTGACATGGCCACGAGGCCGAAGGGTTATTTGTATTGTGCAGGTTAAAAATATCACAACAAACATCGGAGGATTCGAGACCAACCACATTAGAATTCTAGATGAATTCGACAAGGTCACCATGGCAACTTGTATTGTTTGTTTGTGCGTGTTTGATTGTGAGGGATTCCAATGGGGAATCACCTTTAAATGTGACCAAGGGATTTTATGTTTTTCTTTTATTTGGTCCCTTTTGTTTAAATTTTGCATGTGTTTTATGTGGTGCACTTACCCTTTCATTATTTATTTAATGTGGTGTTAATATTGTGAGTAATCATATTGTTTAGTTAATTAATTAAAAGATGTCATAAGAATGTAATTAATAGAGTTGTTGGCCATGTTTTAAAGTGTTGTAAGAATGTGTAAGTAATGTGTAAGTGACCTTGTAAGTGATGTGTAAGTTAACTCTTGAGTGTGAAACACTCCACCTTCTTAGAAATTCGAATTTGTCCTTGGAGGTTGTTTTGGAGGCTTGTGGGACAAGTTAAACTTGTCCCATACCTCTTAAATTTATTTACCAACCATACCTATGGTTGGGGAGTTGAAATTAGACTTTTATTATGCATTTTGGGAAGACTTATTGTAGGTTTTAATTGCACTTTTCTTACATGTTTTAATTTCAGTCCTTTGGGGTGTGGGTTGGATTTGAGTGTGTAAGTAAACTGTCATATTATTCACCCACTTATTTATTATGCATTGGAGAATGAAGTTGAATTTTGGGGTTGGGGTTGAGGATGTGTGATGTGGCATCCTACATGGATCCACCTCATCCTCTTCTCTTCCCTCTTCTATAAAATTCAAATTGTTTGCCTTGTTTTGGGTTGCTTCACTTTTAGAGACTTCATTTTGGGAGAATTTTTCTTGTTGTTTTAGGAGCTCTTACTTGGAGAAGTTTTGGAAGATTGTTGCATGCTTGTGATTGACTTTTTGGATTGCTTGCATTGGGATAAAGCTTATTGTTTTGGAACTTGGAACGACTCCATCATGGAGAGGTAGGAGCTTGGCTCTTGAAATGCTCTTCTTGTATATATGTAAATGTTCTTGTGTGAATGTTTTGGTATATATTGTGGGCTGTTGGGTAGATGGCCTAGGAATGGTGTAGGAGAAGACTATGGGGTTATTTTGTGGGAGGCACAAGTGGTTTTAGGGAGGTATAAGGGTGGAGGGAGTTGGGATTTGGGTTCCACCTTACAAAGAAATAGCTTGCATTTCTTTACTCGTTATGGGGTGCCATAAGAGGTTGGGGAGACATAAGAAAATGTGAGGAATAAGGGGTGAGGCATAAGGGCATGACAGGGTTTTGAAATGATATTCATATATATATATATATATATATATATATATATATATATATATTGGTGGGTTGTTCTCAGGTGGTGATACCCATTTTCCCCTTTGGGAGGCATAAGCAACATCCCCATAGCTTCTTGCTCCTTTGGCTTGCTTGATGAAGCCTTTGTATTGTTTGTCATGTTTTAATGTAGTTGTAAACTACATTCTATTTGAGACTGTGTTTCTTTATGAAAATGTTGCTTGTATGTTTTGTGGAAGCCTGTTGTTGCCATGAGTTGGATCACATCTTTTATTGCTTTATGGTTGGGGCTCGAGGGCCAATGAAGAAGGATGGCTTTCTCTTTTCATTGGATGTCTTGGTTGGGTGGAGAGCGTTGCCTTTCCCCTACTCCTATTGTGATCAAATTGGAAGAATGAGGAGTATGCATGTTACTATTCTGGAGCTAAGAAAAGACAAGTTTGACATTCCCTGTGAAATGAAATCTCATTGTAACCTTTCCCACTTGAAGTGGATGAACTTGTAAATGGTTGTAATGGAAAGATGTTGTACTAATTGCAAGTTGTATATTGAAATGTAAAAGAGTTATACTTTGTATTCTGTTTTGGAAAGAATGTGAAAGAAAGATACGTGTTTTTGTATGTTGCATTTTGAAACCAAATGGAAAGGAAGTTGTAAGAGTTCATTTAAATTAATGGAAGTGGTTTTGTCTTGTCCATATGTTGTTATTCCATTGGAAATATGTGTTTAGCATTCACTATGAAATCCTTGTTTGAAAAGTGATAAAGTGAAACACATGAGAAGATAATGTATTATTCTGTTCTGTATATAATATATGTTTTGGAAGGAATAAAAGAATAAAGTTTGTAATGTTATATTTTGGAATCAATAAAGGATTCCATTACCTTTTTCAATCTGTATTGTTGTATTGAAATTGATCATCTATGGAGTTTGAAATCTCTGTTGAAAAGAAGAAATGCGTGTGAGGAAAAATATAATGCTCTGTTTCTAAAAAAAAGGTTAAGGTTGGAAATAAGAATTTGTATTTTAGAATGTAGATGGTTTGATTAAATCAACTAATGTATTAGATTGGAATTGGAATGTATTCTAAATACTTGGAAGAAGAAAGTGGCAAATAGAACCATTAAAATTTGATCCCTATTTTTGTAATTTCAAACTAGCAATTATCTAAACCAAAAATGCACAGTTTCGAACTGTAATAATAAAATAACAAATCAAATGATTAAATTGAAGTAGTAGGCCCTAAATGAGTTTAATTAGACAAAAACACTTAAAGGAAATATTTCAAAACTTAGCAAAATCGGGCTCAACTGTTTTACAGTCATTTTGTTGTCAAAATGGTAAATTTTGAATTGGAATTCAATCAAATAGATCTACCTCACAAACTTATCCTAATTCCTCCTAAGAACAAATCTCCATGTCTATTTGACATGTTGAGAGAGGAAGAAGATCAAATTGAATAAATCTCACAAGTTAAAATTTACCAGTTCACACTGTAAAATCCTGTAGGCCGTTTTCTTAAAATTGACCCATTAAACTTTATCAAAATAAAAAAATTAATGATTTCTATCTAAAGAGGATGTTGAGATATTTCCATAAAGTCCTTGTTTTCCCAAAACCGAGCTCTCTATCAAAAGTTATGGCCTTCTAAAGTTTTTCTTTGTTGGTGTCAAAATATTGGGAAAAATTTCCTTGGCAGGCCCGCGGGCGTGAAATTTTCCCTTAGCACGTAGGAATTTTTTTCAAATTTTCTCGACACCCCGCCGGCCCGTAGCAATTCACAGGCTGCCATGTGGCACCACGAGGTGTTTGCAGAGGGGTGGACCCCTTTAAACTTAGCGCTCCCAGAAAATTTTGGGAAAAATTTCCAAATTTTCCCTACCGGCCCGCAACCAATCAGGTGAGGCCACATGGCATCACGAGGCGTTGATGGTGGAGTGAGTCCATTTTTCCTTTTTGTGCTTCAAAAAATTTTGGGAAAATTTTCCATTTTTTCCTCGTCATCCTGTTGGCTTGCAGCCAATCTGGAGCTGCCACGTGGAAACACGAGGCGTCGGCAAAGGCACAGGTCCTTGATTATCCTCTTAGCCTTCGAAGCACTTAGTGAATTTTCTCCCGCCGCCGCCTCTGCTCTCCCCGCGCTAGTTAAAGAAGCGCCACATGTCTCTTGTGGACTTGCGGACCTGTGGGTGCACGGGTGAAAAGTTAGTTTTTCACCCCTGCGTGGGAAATGATCCAAAAGTCTCCCGTAGTCCGCCAACCTACCCTTTAGGAAAATTTTCACCCCGGGCTCGTAGGCCCACTCTTGGGAATATTTTCACCAAGGCTGTCGGCCCATAACTCGAAAAATATGAGGAGTTAGGAGGACTTATTTATATCAGTGGAAAGGTGAGGAAATTTCCTATCCAATGGGAATGATTTAGGGAATTTTTGAATGTGTTAAGTGTGAGAAAAATCAAGTTGAAACTTTAAGCTTGTTAGAGAGTGGGTATGGTGATGATTTACCCTCTGAACCTAATTGAACCTTCTAACCCTAGATTTTGGACCTTATGACCTCTAATAATTGTTAATAAAAGAAAAGTATATGTTCTAGCGGATTAGAATGGTTCTGGAACTTGTTAGTGATAGTTGTTGCCTTGTAACCTAGTTGTAGACTCTTTTAATTACAAAAAAATTATTCCATAATTTTTCCTAACTAATCCTAGGTTATTTCTTGGGTCTCAAGTGGGTTGTTTTTAGCGGGTGTTACATTTCTAGGATTTTGAGAAAATAATGCATTACGATGAATGAGGTGACTCCAAATCCAATCCCCGTGAGCACTCTACGAAGTAAAAAAGAAAAATATTGTAGCCATAAAGTAATTACAAATGACTAAGAAAATTCAAATTATCTAAATTTTATCGTCCATGGAAGCACACCTCTGGTGAACAGTCATTTATCAAGGCTCCCATTAGACATGTATTCGTAAACCAAAATGAATTCTTTGTTTTCAACACACCAACCTCTGAGGGGCACCAAGCTGGGATGTCTTAATCTACTCAAAATCCCAATTTCCTTGAGAATTTTCCTTCTATCAAGATTTGCATGGAGAATCAAAAGAGGGGAAAATATTTTTACTGCCACAGAGGAGCCATTCTACAAGGTTCCCTTGAAGAAAATACCCCTTTCACCATTACCCAAAATCTCTCCTTCGTTGAATGATCTTGTGGCCAAAGAGATCTCAAACATAGAGAATAGTTGGGGCTTATGTGGAGACATGGGCCTCTACTTCTTTCTTACCAGAGTTGAAGTTGCAGTGGTGTTCTTTTAAGGGTGCTTCCTTTTGTAATAGAGATTGAGTAGACCAATCAAACACATGACTACAATCTGCTACGAAACTTAGAAAAGCACTTTGGGAGGCTTCCTATGACTCCTTCCCCACATAATTAATTTTTGGAAAGAATTGAGATGAGGAATGGGAGGCTTCCTGTGACTCTTTCCCCACAGAAATAATTTTTGGAAAGAACTGAGATGAGGGTTTTTATCATTTCTTTCTGGTATCATCTCGAAAGAGAGAGGTTGAAATGGCTTTGATGCAAGTGTAAATGCTAGAATGGAACCAAGTACATAATTTCTTTGAGTGAGGGAGAGATTGAGAGGAATACACATACATATACGAGTGTGCACATGACTTTACTACTCTTCCTATTTACGAGTGTCATTGTTCTTCAAATAACAATGTTTGACCATCCAACCCTCTTTCCTTCTCCACCAAGGTTTGACTCGCATTGGGAAGAAGTGCTCGTAATACCGCCTCGCTTTAATCTCTTCCATCTCCGAATTCGCACCAAAATCTTAATCTTGTCATAATGGTGTCAAAATTGTCACTTCATCTCCCACAAAGGGACCAAATTTTCTTACAATTGTTTTCCTTTCCACATAGTAGCTTTCATTCCCGTGGCAATTCCAATGTGTACAACATCGAACCAACGATCATAAATTTTTTTCGTAACTCTTTCCCTTTGTACATTTCCAAATCTGCCACTGGTTCGTGTCTAGATATGGATAAGGATTGCATATCTGCTTCACCAGGCCTTTGGAATATTTATAACTCGGAGGGAATTCTACCGCTCTAATTTGTCAATAAAAATCTTATAAAGGAATGGTCTCAGGTGTAAAAGCAATAGGTGCAGTATGAGTTATTATTATGCCTTAGAAATCAAATCCACGAATGCCGATTACCATTACGGTAGTAGAATTTGTGACCACGATGTATGAGAAGAGAGGGGAAGTGCAACCCACGAAAGGTGGAAAAGCTAAAAACACCAAATCGCTAAAACCGAGAAAAACATGTAAAAGACCGTCAAATTTAACATAGTGACGTGAATGACCGAAAATACCTTTCCCATAGGAGGAATGCCTTCGATATGATAAGATGTAAAATGGAAAACGATTCAATATTACATTTGAGATGCAGATTAACATATTGCTGCAAGAAATCCCTTCCTTATAATATATCATTAAAAGAAATTTGAAATGGTTACAAAAAGGTTTAATCTTCTATAATCATTGAGATTGCCCTCTCAGATAACATTTAATAGTCAATTTCTCGAGCAAAGAGTATGGTCTTAGATCTTTTGACATAGCTTAATACTTAAAAGTTCCACTCGAGAAGGAAACTTCTTCCGCTTTGGAGTAAGTTACTATTGTTGTGTTGGATGCTATGCAAGCGTTGAAGTGTATAAGGTGTGCATAGTCAAAAGTGAGATCCACACCAGGTCAAATATTATTTCTTATGGATAGTTGGAAAAAGTAGAATTTGCTCAATTTTAATGAGTACTTAAAGTGTCGTTGAAGAAAGGAACAACAAACAAATTAGTGAGTATCAAACATTTAACTTTTAGGAAACCATTTTTATTTCAGTTTTCTTCTATGAAATGCTTGGGGGCCGGGGCCTACCATTTATTTTTCTTGGTAGTCAAAATTTGTCAATATTAATGGAGAAGGCTTGGGGCCTCGCCATCTGTTTTATTTTTGTTATAGTTGATTTTTCTAGACTTGGTCTAATTTGACAGTGTAGTTTTGGGACATGTTTCTACATCGCTTTTTTTTTTTTGTTGAATTATTTTGTATCATTTTACTTGTTATTATAATATGAGATTTTTTTCTTAAAAACTAAAAATGAAAACGTATCTACGTCTAATAGATAATGATAAAGATGTAAATAAAAAGATTAAAAATGTCTTTAATTTATGACAACCGTTTAATAAGAGAGTTGTTTTGTATTGGGTTTTGTTCTTTATTTGCTAGAACATAGTGTTTTGAAAATTGTTATATTTTTGTAACTCTCACCCCGAATTGCTCTTTGATATTGTATCTTTTTATTCATATTTCAATATTCATAATTTTTTTAAAAAAATTTATTAAAGATGAATGGCAAGATGGTTTACAACCAAAAATTCTAGGGTTAGAGTTAGTATTCATAGTGTTCAAACAATAATGATAATTAAAATGCAAAATAGTATGAAACTTAATGGAACATAATAGTACGAAGATGAGGATGTAATAGAACATTATTGGGAAGCAAGATCAATCAATGTAACTAACAAGTACAAAGTGGTTGAAATATAATTATAATTACTAGAGAAGTAGACCATATCGATTTAGTTGAAATCTAAACTCCCAATAAAATATACCTTTATACATGGATGCCCCCATAAAATATATGCATGCCCATACATGGCGAGTCCTGCTGCCAAATGTCACATCACAAGTGTCAATTTTTTTTAATATATGAGTTTGACAACAAATGGTTGCATATGTTCCTATGCGCACTTAGTTACTATGTGTTGGTGAAAACCAAGTCGTAGGTTTGAATCCTAGAAATCGCAAAGCAAAATCACATACATTGTGTTTTTCAACATTCCTACAAAACATAGTTTTTCAACAAAAAAGAATCAAGAAAAAAAACTATGAAAAACACATTGTTTTTTCAACATTAAGTTGTAGGTTTGAATCCCAGAAATCGCATCAAAATCAAATACATGATTGTGTCATATTTTTAAATACATGCCCATGCATGGGCGGGTCCCGTTGTCAACGGTCACATCACAAGTGTAATGTTTTTTCAATATATGAGTTTGACAACAAATGGTAGCATGTCTTCCTATGCAGCTTAGTTGCTGGGATTGTGTGTTGGTAAACAACAAGTCGTAGGTTCGAATCCTAGAAATTGCAGCAAAATCAAATGCATTGTGTTTTTCAACATTCCTAAAAACCTTATGTTTTCAACAACAAAAATCGGGAAAAAACTATGAAAAACAAATTGTTTTTCAACATTAAGATGTATGTTCGAATCCCAAAATCACAATAAAATCATAACCTATGAAAAACATATTGTTCTTCAACATTGTTGAAAAACACATTATTTTTCAACAACAAAAATTCGAAAAAAACTAAGTAAAAGTGCGCGCGACACATATGCATTGGACGGGTGAATGAAAAAAATTATGAAAAATACAAAGTGTGTTTTTCAACATTCTTGAAAAACACATTATTTTGTAACAACAAAAATTGAGAAAATAACAAATAAAAACATATATATTCGATGAATACATAGAAGTTTTACCCAAAAGCATATGATGGGTACATGGAAAGTTTATGAGCATTGGGTGCATTCTATCACGAGAATAGCCGCGCCGCAATTTATGCTCGCTGAATAAGCTCCACCAAACCAGAAACGTAAGAACTAGAAGGAGGCTATCCCACTAACGTATTCACATTAAAGCTTCTAGGTGATTGGATTACCTATCATGGCACATGAGTCAACACCTACTTTTATTGACCAGAAGATGGATTTAATAGATACGACTAAATTATCATTAGGAGGTGGAGACTTTAGGCAGGGATGAATTACCCTTACCGATGTAACATTTGTTTTATATTTATATATTAAAGGTATACTCTAAAAATTGGACTCTCCACAGTCAATGGGCAATTATATGATGGTGAGCTGAACACACATTCAATTAGAAACCAAATGAATTGTTTTCTTTGGGAGGGCGCTTCTTAGACAATTCATGATGTTTCTCAGTCTTTCACATCTTCTGCTCTTATTTTATTTCACGTTAGTTTCAAAGTCAGCCTGTGGGATTGCAGTTCCTTCCCCTCCTTCAGTCGAGTGCAAAAACCATGGAAGGACATGCAGAATCTACAATTACCAAGGCTACTGGGAGGACCGTAAAGATTGCGAAGCAGGCAGGCTACGCCGCATGGCCCAAATCAGAAGCAGAGCTCGTCCATGCCGTTGCGGAGGCGGTGAAAATAAAGCAAAAGATAAGAGTAGTGAGCGGCCTGGCGCATGCCCTGCCCAAATTAGTTTGCCCGGGGCGGGAAGGGCTTATCATTAACACCCAGAACTATGCCTCTGTAATTTCCGTCAACAAGACTGCAATGACGATTACAGTTCAAGGGGGCACCATGATGAGAGACGTGATGGAGGAAGCTGCAAACCAGGGTTTCGCTGTTCCGGCCATGATCTACTGGAATGGAGTCTCCGCCGCCGGCGTTATTTCCACGGGAGCCCACGGCAGCGGCCTCGCCGGGAAAGGCAGCGGCGTGTATGAATACGTAGTTTCCATGAGATTAGTTGTCCCTGCGTCTCCTTCCGAAGGATATGCGAAGGTCATCACTTTGACAGAAGAAGATGAAGACATGAAAGCCGCCAGAATATCTCTGGGCACTCTCGGAGCCATTTCGGAAATAACCTTCGCTTTGCAGCCAATGTTCAAGCGCTCTGTTTCGATATCCGTGGAAAATGATACAGATCTTGAAACAGAGGCCGAGCGTTTCCTGAGGACTTACGAATTTGGAGATATAGAATGGGTTCCCTCCCACGGGAAGGCAGTGTATATGAAGAAATATGGTGTTCCCCTTGATGTTCCTGGAAATGGGGAAAACGCACTGGTCACTAGAGGTTTCAGGGTTATCGACATCGAAACAGCTGCATATCATTGTGAGTTAAATCCTTTACTATTTTTTAACCGTTTGAAAATATTGTTTGTTAATATCTGGTTTCACTACGTTATTTCTCCTACTTTTAATTTATCAAATTTCTTTTCCTTATTGTTTAATGAACATAAAATTTTAGCCGATTTTTATTCGCTCGTGTTGGTGTGCTTCTGCTGTTTGTCATTATGTTTTCCATTTGCTTTATTAAGGAGCTTTATGGTACCTTTAGGCTTTCATTTCTGCCTGGCTTATGTTAAGCTTTGCTTATTTTGACTATTTTTTCATAAGTGAAATTATACTAAATAAAAGAGGCTACCTAAAGGTGACTTTAGTATAGAACAAATCCCTCAGCCTAAAAAGGTCAACTATCCACGTATCCAATATTGAGTTGAAAAGTTTCATTAAAATAAAATTTGTGAAATAATTTTATTTTATTTTATTATTATTGTTTATTGAATCAATTTTCCATATATTTCATATATTGTATTGGTTCTTGGTGTATGTTTAGATTTTTATTCATTAAATATATTTGTATGTGAGTTTTACAGAAGTACTGTAGTCATATTTGGTGGTCGTATTAATAGTTTTTGACTTTTCATATATGTTTTCTTGTTCGCCCTTCATTTGTTTTTTCCATTCCATTAAATTATCTTTCATGCATATTTGTCTCATTTTCTCATAAAGTAATTATTTGTGTCGTTGTGTTCAATTCAATTTTAGAATTTGAAATATAAATTATTTCGTCCAATATTTTTGATTAAATAACTCATAATATCAATTTGTTTTTCTTGTAGATGATGATGTGCAATATAAAATTATTTTCCATGCTTATCTTTGTCTCATTTTCTTTAATAGTGTTTATTTGTGTTATAAGAGTTCATTTCAATTTTATAATTTTAGATATGAATTATTTCATGATGTTTTTGATTAAATAACTCATAATGTCAATTTATTTGTCATTTAGATGATGATTTGCGATCTAGAGAAGACTTGGATGGAATATGCAAAGTGTACTTGAACGCCAATCAATTTCATCGGTGGCTTTAGGGCATGGATTCGTAAACGATGGATCACGTTTCACGGGTTACCCTGTTGTCGGCTTCAATCACCGCATGCAGTCATTTGGAGGATGTCAAGGAAACAGAGTAGCAATAACTATGATTTCCCTAAAATTTTGGATAAAAATGATATCGTTTGTTCCTATGATCGTCGCGCGCATACCACTTTGTCCTTTGGTGTGGAAGTGAGAGTACCAATGTCACATTTCATTGATGTAATCAAAGATATTAAAAAACTTAGGGATTTGAATCCTAAAAAGTTGTGTCAAGTATATGACATAGTTATACGCTCTATTAAAAAATCGAGGCATACTTAGGACCTAAAGAGGATATGGTGTCAATGGATTTATTAAGTTACCGACCAAGGGAGGTTGGCACACCTAACTCGGAATGAAGATGTATTCGAGGAGATCCAACAAATGGTAATTGAAAAGTATAGAGGAGGATTGCATTGGGGAAAATCTGGGGTTATTTGTTTGAAGGATAGCTAAAAGAGCGGTGAGCTTAGAAAAGTTTTTAAAAGTGAGGAAGAGATTTGATCCATATCGATTATTTTCCAATCAATGGACAAATGGCGTATTTGGAAAAGGAGTGGAGGAATATAGAGAAGGGTGTGCACTTGACAAGATATGTAAGTGTAAATTAGATAAGCATTGTGCTCCTAAAAAACGATATATTTGTAAACCAGGAATATTGTGGAAGAATGCTCGTGTTTGTGCAAAAAAAGTGAGTATATCTCTTCCAAACTAGTTACAAAAATTATCCTACATTGTATACGTAAATTCAAGTAAGGCCATCTTTATCTTTTGTAAGGCTCACAACCATTAGTTAAAAGTACCAAAAATTATCATGATACTGAGACAAAATTACAATTATTTGAGATTGTGTATGTTTCCATGATGTAATGGATGCAGAGAAAAACACCATTTAATCCATCAACAAGCTTAGTTCAGTCCACATATCACAAAAATACTCTTTAAACTTGCAAAATCAGCTTACTTTCTCAAGTTAAGAAACCCTTCAAACGCGCACGTTTAGTATTTATAGCCCAAATTAGATTATGCAATTAGTGTACCCTACTTCATATGCCTAATTACATGTAATAATAACCATCAATGTGATCAAAACAAGATAAAACCTCAAACTTCTATACCTTACCAAAATGTCTTTGTGTGTTCTTAAAGACAATGTTGATGGTTGAAATTGGTTGGGAGCAACCGATAAAGCTCCAAGACAAAATGGAACTTTATTTGGGTACCCATTAGGACCCTTGTGATGTTTACCAAATATTATTCTTCCACTCTTAGGGAAAGTTAGTTTTCCATTACCTTCTTTTCCACTACTCAAGCTTATCTTTAGTATCCCTAGTCAGAGAGTTTTCCTAGAAAATTTTTTGATCTGGGAGGTTTCCAACTGAACTAAGAACATCTTCCAATACCCATTATCATATTTTATTGTTCTAAAAAGTTTCAAGGGTCAAGTCCTAGTGAAAACCCCTTTTTCTCAATCTTGTCTTCCGATATTAGGTCTCTGGCTCATTCCTAGACTAGTTAAAGGACCATTAAACTTCTCCACTCACCAAAAAAACTAATCTTCTTAAATAATTGAAAGGAGAGCCCCACAATGCTTCCTTGAAATTTTTAAGACCAAAATATGAGCAAAAACCACCTATCCATCACTTTATCTTTCTCTATTAGGTCTCTTAACTATTTTTAGGTGTCTGTGAGTCCAAAATGTCAAATCCGAGGAAAATTGTTTGACCCTCCATCTTCCTAACCTCCAAAAAGGTCTCTACTAACACTCTACATGTAACATTGTAAGTGTCAAGCTATAACACTCTCTTTAAGACCTTCAATAGTTAGTATGACTTGCAACTAGGCTTCTCAAATCACCACCTACAAGTTTACATCACTACTATCATGAAAAGTGATAATTTCAAGTAATTTCCAACTCTCAAACATTGATAATAAGCTTGTACTATATGTCCAAATGGTTTCTATAAGGTTTTTGTATTTGACATGAAGTATAAGGACTCGAAACTTTGTTTTCATAGTTTCAAGTTAGGTCTATTAACTCGTACTCAATACTACTTGAGCCAAGATCACAATGGATGTGACAATTTTAGGGAATATCACGTTCTAAAACTTACAAAATACATGAAATGAAATTAAAACAATATCATCTAAGTTTCTTAATCCAAATCAATCTTTAACGCCTTTAAAAAAATGTTGTCAAACCCTAGGTAGTTTGGTTTCCTATACCGCCCCAAGTGTACTAAAAGGCTTATAAAATGTAAAATATATGGAAATAAACCCTAAAATTTGAAACATCAATCCTCCTTACCCTAATTAATGTGTCTATTCTGATAGTGAGTGGAAAATATCCCTCTTACCTTGGAGAATAGTTTTAATTTCACTATCATGTTCTTGCCAAAATAGAGTTCCCAACTTGTTTAAGCCTTCGGTGACTAAAAATAAGTTCATCCTCTAAAGTATGCTTGAATTCCTTCTTACAGATTTGTCAATACCTTTTAGAATTTTCTACACACAAAAATGAATGAATAAAAAAAAACAAATACTTTCCAAAATGTCGATTAACAAAAGCAAGCCGACTTTGGTCTTTACCATGCAAAACAAAGTTCATCCTCCATATCTTATATTACCATTACAAACTCTTCTTACATTCCTCCCTGGATCATCCACACCTGAAATAACATCACATAACTTTTCTCATTTGAGTTCCTTCACTTTTTTATACTTTCCTTCTTAGACGTAATTGTTTTGTAACTTATAGATGATCCATACATATGGGAACATGGAGTATTCTCATGACTTTTTAAAAATTTCAAAACAATTTACTTTCTAAGGAGGAATTATAACATCTAAGACCCACTAAACATGCTTACTACAATCTCCTAGACCCCTACACACCATGATAGCAACCCAAAATGGCTCAAACAAATTCAAAAATTCAAATGTGATAAAAAAGTGGGAAAATAAATTGTTTGAAATTTTGAGTATCTACGTTCAACGTGACACCACCAAATGAATCCCGGTGACTCAAGGACATTAAGACATCTCATAATAACTTCCGAACCAAAATTTTACCAACAAACCAAATTTTAATGCTAGGAGAGATGCTCTGCATCAAGTAATGTATATTAAATATGGATTATTTAGATCCATAATATTATGTTACGAAAAATCCAAAGTTTTGGGAAAATGGTATATACCTATTCCCATTGAGAAGAAAACTATGATAAAAAAACTCCAAGGATAGTACAATAGTAGTGACAACTATAAATTGAATCGTATTTTCCTAAATGTAAATTGTAAAAGATCATTAGTTCATGATAATGTAATGATTAATTAATTGAATCAACCACTAGATGATGACATATATTAATAAATCATTTCCATGAACTACGATACCAACCCTATTATCATTATTAGTATATTAAATTAGATAAAAATTATATTTTTCAATACCGACATGCTTACTTCAACATTATCGTTACTAACACCTATTTTAAGTGTGATTATATAGTTATATTAAACTAAAAAAATACTATTAGTGATATCGTTTATTGTGCAATGTTTACATTTAACTATATAGTTTAATTATATATTTTAAATAGTTTTATTAAAGCTTTTTTCTTGACTTATAATTATTTGTGTGAAACCCGGGAGGCCAACAAGGGATAAACTATAATTAGGTAAGTTATGCATACATGTTCAAGTAAATTTTCAAGTTATGGAACATTCTATGGAATCTAATTATATTAAATGGGGTGGGGGTTGGGGTTGCCGACCCCTCCCCACCCCAATCTACACAATATTAACAATAAACAAAATGTTAACATTGCGAGGCCACAACAAAGACTTCAACACAAAAAAATGTGATTTACCTTTTTGACACTCTTACTTTATTTAATAAAATAGATATTATATAATATATATATAATTGTTGGCGAGGAAATTTTTGGGTGGAAAAATTTGGGAATTCCTTGCCAACGCTTTGGGAATATAAGTCCCTCTACTTAACTAGTGCAGCTTTCGTATATGCTTGTGTGAAAAAAAATGGATTTCTATGGCGGACTTTTGACCGGGGATGCAATAGGGGCACTCCACTAACCCTGTGGAAAATTCTTGTAGTTATCTGCAAGGGGGAATTTTCTATGAAGGTGGGAAAGGGAGTGAGAAAAGAGGTAGGAGAACTAATGTTGTAGGTAGAAAATCAGATTCCTGCACACACTAGTTAGAAACTTCATCACATGCACTAAATTTAGAGGAAACAACCCTACAAATGGCAACAAGACCGAATAGAATTTGATGAACACAAAGTATCATGAAACCCCTCAGTCAAAGAAAGCTAGAAACTCCTTCTTCTTGTATTGAAGCTTAAACAGAAGTTGTACATAGTGGAGAAATGGAGGGAATTGAGAAAAGGGGGGAAATGGAAGAAAATGGCTATCTCCTTTGTTCTCTCAAAGCACAATATACTCTTGAGTTTACAAGATCAATCACCAAACTCCTGTACAATGGTGTGAAGAAGCCATTAAATCTCCTCCAAGAAACGGTTACAACTTCTTCTTTGTTGGCAAGAAATAGTTTACAATTTATTTTCAATCATTCACGTCTATTCAAATTCTTGATTCGCGAAGAAACACCAATGACGAGAAAAACTAGACTTTTCATAATGCAACTATTACAGTCATTTTGCAACTTTGAATTTAAACCATTCATCTTTCCTTTGAAAATTTAAACTAGAGTCGTCCACGTGGGAGAAATTTATTGGAGCGGGCATGGAGGATGCCTTTTACATTTTGTGACTTTATAGAGATTTGGCATTTTGGAACATTTTGGCCCGCTCACCCACTTTTGATATGGTCTTGACACATGGCCTCACTTGAGTGGAGATAGAGTTGCGGGCCACTTTTATAATTTTACCTTTTTTCACTGCGGGCTCAAAACACAAATTGCTCCGCAGGCCCGCCTCCCTGCTTTGACCTTCGATGTGGGCTTAATATTTGACTTTCTCCCTTATAGCATGATCGGGGCTGTGGGTCACTTTATGCCTTTTAGCCCTTTTGGAAACAAGGCTCAAAAACTCAAATTGCCCGATGATCCGCCTCCCCGCTTTGACTCTTTTGGTGCGGGCTTGACATTTGAATTTTTCCCTCATAGTATGATCGGGGCTGCGGGTCACTTTATGAATTTTAGCCCTTTTTACAAAGAGGCTCAAAAACACAAATTTCTCTGTTGACCCGCTTTGACTTTCCAATGGCGTGCTCAAGATTTGACTTTTTCCTTCATGCTTGGCGGGGCTGTGGGTCACTTTTTAACTTTACGCCTTTTTTACAAAGAGGCTCAAAAACACAAATTGCTCCACCGGCCCGCTTTGACTTTCCAACGAAATGCTCAATATTTGACTTTTTCCTTCGATCGGTGGGGTCATGCGGGTCACTTTTCAACTTTACGCCTTTTTTACAAAGAGGCTCAAAAACAAAAATTGCTCTGCTGACCCGTTTCCAATTAGATAAGTCCATGTACCCGTGGATAATGGATCCAAAATTTGATGTGGAAGAAAATGCCCGCGTTCACGAAGTCCTCGTGGAAAATGCAGAGAAGAATAAAACTCCACCATTTCGCGCCTAATTTTCAAATTTCTTTCGCGAACCAAGGGATTGAAAACAATACAAGGTTCGACGATTCATGGCCATAGAATGATTGACAATTTCATTCAAATGAGGACAACTATAAAATTTTCATGGGTCCAGACAGGAAAATGGTAAATTTATCAAAACATGCAGACTGAAGAGTTTAGACAACTTCAAAGCATGAATTTCTCTATCTTTTCAAACTTCCAACTTTACTTGAACACCTCTGGAGGGCGTGAGCTCAAAATATTTGAATTTGACTTAGAAAATGAGGGGGAGATTTTGAGGGTGACAACAATTGGCTATAGCTTGGGGACATGACATGGACTAAGCATAGTGAAGACATGACATGGGAATCTAGAATATCAATCTCTAGACCTTGTAATTTGTTGACTAGTGCCTTATCCATTGGGCCTTGCAGAGTCATGAACAACTTCAAGAAAGAAAGATCAGAAGAAGGAAACACACAGACACACAACGGGAAGGAAACACACAACACACAATAAGGGAAAAAAACCACACAGCAGAAAGGGAATCACTCCTAACAATCACCTATGGTACAAGCCGGGGGACAACCCATTTTCATTGATGATACAATTTCAAGTATTGCCCACTCTGAGGAAATTCCAATGGCGTTCCATCCAATTATGAGAGAAGAAAAGCGTTCTCGCCACAAGCTTCACAAATCTGAAATGGGTCGAGCCATAATGAATCAAAATTTCCATGGCTTCCTTTTGGTTCTCTTCTCTTGTCCCATAGCAGGATGAAGTCTCCAACTTTGAATTCTCTTGCCTTGGCCTTCTTATCAAAAAAACTTCTTTACTTTTAATTGGTTCTCCTTAATGCAATCCACCACTTGGAGTCTATTTTCTTCTAGCTTCTCAAGAAAGAGGATCCTCTTGTCAATGGAATCCTCTTGTCGACCATCTTCTATTACCTGTAACAGCTTGAGAGCTGACATCTCGATTGTGAGAGGAATTTCTTCTTTGAATCCATATAGCAGTTAGAATGGTGACATACCTATTACCTTCTTGGGAGTGATCCTATCCACCCACAATGTGTCGTACAACCTTTTGTGCCAATTCCTTTGATTCTTGTCTACAAGCTTGCAGAAAATGGTCACAATGTTCTTGTTTCTTGATTCGTCCTATCCATTTCCTTGTGGATAGTAGTTAGAAGAATGAGCTAGGGATATTCCGTAGCTATAGAAAAACTTGGTCAGCTCTCTTGAAGATAAATAGGTAGCATTATCTACTACAATATTATGCGAAGTCCTGAAAAGGACTATGATATTCTCCTTGATGAAGTTACATACTGTTTTAGTGTTGGCTTGTTTGGCCGGAATGGCTTCCACCCATTTGGTGAAGTAGTCTTGTTTGTGAGTACATAGGTGTACCCCGCGCTTGAGTGAGGGTTGTAACACCAATGAAGTTTAGCCACGACTATTAAAATGGTTATTCAATAACCAAATGCTTGAGTGGTAATGCAGCGAGTTGTGGTCTTCCAACAAACTGTTGGCATGCTTTGCATTTAGAAACCCAATCTCGATTGTATGCAAATATGGTGGGCCAATAATACCTTCCTTGGATGATCTTGTGTATAGTGACCATTGCTGAAAAATGCCCACCACACACTTTGTCATGGTATGCTATAAGAAAATTTTCTTGTTTCTCTTTATCTACGCACCTGAGGAAATAACCATCTAGGCCTCTTTTTTAAAGTGCATGATTCCATATTAAAAATTTATCTTCCTTCAGTTTGAGTGTTCTCCTTTTCTTGTAACCAATATGGGGAGGGAATTATCCATAAGTTAGGTAATAGGCAATATCAACATACCACTCATCAGTAGTGGTGACAAAGAGAACCTGTGGGTTGTCTTCTGAACAAGTTGAGCAAGCACAATTTTCTTCACCATGTTGAACTTTGAGTGTTTCATCTTCAAGCAATCAGCTTGCACAAGCCATTTCCCCTTACCAGATTGGAGGGTCAGATCTTCAAGTCATATTCTTGAGTCTTTGCAATCCAATTTCCTCTTTTAGCTTCGGGATCCTACTGTGTCAAGATGGAATTGATTGCACTGCTGGGGACCATCACCATCGTATGGGAATTGAAGATGTAGAACCTGAAGTTTTTACTGCCTTGACCACTACATAGGAATGCTTCTCCAATTGGTTATATTTTAGCTCATGATTTTTCAAAGGAAAACTCATGAAAGCAATAGGTTCTTCCATGCCTTCATCATTTTTTTGAATGAGAACGATAGAGAGTGTATGTTCTGATGCATAACAATACATGATGAATTCTTTGTTAAAATCTAGAGATACAAGAGTTAGAGCCTTGGCAATGGATTTCTTGATCTCTTCGAATGCTGCCTTCCCTTCATTGTTCCGTTTGAAGTTTCCTTGTGGTTTCATCATCGAAGTGATGTGCTTCATCAACTCAACAAACTCAGGCACAAAACAACGAAGAAAGTTCACCTTTCCAAAGAATGAATGAAATCCTTTCTTACTTGTGGGCAGGGCTAATGCTTGAATGGATCTAATCCTCTCAGGATCAATGTGTGCTCCTTGTTTGTTCATAATGTACCCCAATAACTTGCCTTTTGTGACTCCAAAAATTCACTTTATTGGATTTAGTGATATGCCATATTTCCTACACCTTGCAAGTACATGTTCCAAGTGATAGATATGATCTCATCTCTTCTTTGAAAATACTACAAGATCATAAAGATATATGACAATACAATGCTTCAGATCTTTGAAGGAAAAATCCATCACCCTTTGGAATGTAGCTCCTACATTGATTAGGCCAAAAGGTATTACGGTATAGTAAAAAGTGCCCCAAGGTGTTGTAAAGGCCTGTCTTGGTGCGGTCCTCCTCTGTCACTTCAATTTGATTATATCCAGAGATTCCATTAAGTAATGAAAGTATTTCAGATCTAGTGAATGATTGCAAGATATGGTCCATGATAGGAAAAGGATAATTGTCCTTCGATGATGCCTCGGTTCAAGTTGTGAAAATCTACACATATCCTTATTTCACCATTCTTCTTCCGCCTTGGCACAATGTTAGCCACCCACATTGAATGGTGGATGGGAAAGATTATCCTTTCATTAAGCATCTTTGTTACCTCCTCCTTGATGGTATCAACAATATTTGGGTTGTACGACCTTTGTTTCTACTTGAAGGGCTTAATACCCGCTTGAAGGAATTGAGTGATGTATTTCTATTGGCTGGAAGGATTTGAGTTCATCATAAGAGTAGGCCAAGAAATCTAAGTATTTATTGAGTAATGAAACACACCTTTTTCATCGGGTGAGCAACATTTTTCAATATTGACCATCCTTGGCTCATCGGGGTACCATTATTTTCTTTATCAAAATCGGATGGGCACCGAGAAGATTGATTTTCTTTCTCTTGAATGAATCTGTCATGTTTGTCAAAGAGGTCTTCTAAAGAGACTAGGCCTTTGGGAATTTTGTTCCCCTTCAATTTGATTACTCCTCATCATCAATCCTTTTAATTCCTTCTTTCTCTTCTTTTGGGACTGCTTTTTGGTGTGGATTTTCACCTCCTTCAAAGAAGAGATTATTGAAATTTTACCTTTGCTCTAAAAAGGTTAGAATTTGGTTATCATCATTGAAGACTTGCTAATGATTTGCATTTTCTAAAGACACTAGGCCGAATACCATTTGAATGGTCACTTTGTCTTTACTAAAAGAAGGATGAGGTTTCACTAGGTAAGTTGACACCGCAAGAGAATCAACCTTTTCATTATGTTCCTTGGAATAGCTTCAATAGAAAATGCATCAAAAGATTCAATGCACGAGTCCACACTCTATTTTTGTAATGCCGAGTCTTGGATTCTTCACCGATATTCGCGGAACTACTTTATGACAACCTATGCATCACCTGGCATCTCAGTTTCTTGATTCCCATGTCTTCTGCTGCACTCATGCCTAAGAGTAGTTCTTCATACTCTGTAGTGTTATTTGTATTATCAAATTCCAATTTGTAGGCAAATGGGTACAACTCATTAGAGGGAGAGTACAATACTACACCGGTTCTCAAGCCCGCTTTTGAATGACTACCATCAAATTCCATTGTCCAAATTTGATCTTCCTCTTCCTCCATGAGAAGTGGAAATTTCTCATCTTTTTTTGATGTGAGGAAGTAGTTTCCTAGCCCAAAATATTGAAAGAGAATGTTTTCTTTCGGATCATCAAACTTTTGTACTGTGAACTTCATCTTTCTTACTGGCAGCAACTTCTTCATCTTACCTTTTACTAGGATAGTTGTAGATGACCAATCCATTTTTATTTCTCCACGTAGGTATTTACATAAAATCCTACTCAGAGTAGCATACCAAAGGATGTTGGGATGTCTGCTACCAGTATGGTTAGGAGCACCTTCTTGTTTGGAAAATCAGCTAGTGCTACCTATGCATCTTTGATTCTTCCTACCAATGGCACTTGTTTGGATTCCATTGAGTAGTAGGTGCCATTTACCTGGGTCAAGGTAAGGCCTAGAGAATTTGTAACTTTGGCTGGCATCACATTTTCTCGAGGCTCCAAAGTCTATGAGACAATTATTTAGCTAGAAGCCTTTAGTGAGGAGTGACATGTAGAAAGGTTCAACCCTATTGGTTTTGGAAGCACTGAGGGATAGCATGTTTTGGGAAGGTGGTGTGGATGGTGTGGGTAGTAAGCCTTTAGAATTAAGACTCGAGGATACGGGGTTACAAAGAACCAAATGTTTTGATGAACTTGTCAAACTAGGCAGGTGTGTTTGTAGGTATTCTATTTCGAGAGCTAGACTTTGGTCTTGCTTGTATGTTCTACAAATTCAAATGGGGTTATGGTGAGTGAGGAAGAGGCTCTGGAAATGGAGGAAGATTTACATGGTAAAGGATTTTCTAATTTGGGTGTTGAATTCTCCTTTTCGGGTGAAGCAATTGGATTGGAAGGGGGTGAGGGTGTAGCTTTTGGTTGAACCTTAGATATTCTTGCAGAAACACATTTAATGGAGAATTTTTCTTAGAAAATTTTGAGTGGGGAAGCATTAGATGACTTACTTGGCATAGTAGCATGATCCCTAACAACTAGTGAGTCTGGTTTTTCTTTGGTGACTCCATAGAAGGTGGTAATGGTGATCCTCTACTGATGATTTTATTTTGTGTGACCTCTGGAGGAGAATCTTATTTATTCTTCTTATCCTTTACTGCAACCATTGAGGATGAAGCACCTTTCCTAGGTTATGCATGAGTGAAAACAACACATGAGAAACTTGGAGCTTCTTCATCATCCTCATCTTCATCATCAACATACTCAATTAGGCCATTGTGCATATCAACTTCCTCGACCTCAAGATAGTTTTCATAGTCTTCCATATTTTCTTCTTCAGTTTCATCAATTTCTACTTCCTCCTTTGGCTCTTTGGTGTCACAGATGGCATTGAATAGTGGTGCTTCAAGAGTAAGTTGACGAGGAGGTGGAGCAATCCTTGGCCTATCTGAAGGGTTTGGTTTCCTTGAAGCATTCCACATTATGATATGAGATAGCTGCTTCTTCAAGGAAACCAAGTCATTTGCCATTTTTTGGAACATCATATCTATGGTGAAAAAGTTCGAATTCTGACCTTTTTGCTTTCCATTGGGGCCTTTCACCTTTCTAGAAAGGATTAGATCATCATCGGTTTTATTGCAAATTAATAGGCTTGCCTCAATGTTCTTGGTTGGGATCTTTCGAGAAAGAAACCTACTTCGATGGCATAGAACGATGACAAACCTCTTCAAATTATTTTTAGGAGGCACCACATCTTGAGGATCCTTCTTATCACTCTATCGTATCTTGCTATGAAGTCCCTCATTGAATCGAGGTTTGTTTCTTCATTTGTACTAATTGGACCAAAAGTTCCTAAAATATTCTCGTGCTCTTGAACCTATGTTCAAATGCACTTCTTATATAGTCCCAACAGGTGACGGACCTCGGGGGTAGCATGTAGAACCTTTTGGAAGCTTTCTCTTGAAGTGACTCCACAAACAGTCAGACTAACACATATTCATCCTCAACACCCAAAACACTACAAGGAGTGATAAATGCGGCTACATTCTCTTCATGGAGTTGAGAACCATCCTCCGAATTTTGGGAAGTTTTTTCTCGAGCCTCTCGGTAGCTCATGAAGCGGTTGAGAAAGAGCCAGTGGACCGATGTTTCCTCCCCATGGTACATTAGGCCTACGGGCCTCATGATCATGTTCATGCTCACGATCACGATCCCCCATTCTATTTTTGTTTCTATCTTCCAACCTTGCTAAGACCGTGGCTTCTGCTGTTGCTATTTCATTTGCCTTGGATTGAAGTCTCTCGATTTCTTCTAGTTGAGCTCTTATTTCCTCGTCCGCTCTTGCTTCTATTTCTCTAGCTTCTTCTTTGGTCTCTACATCGGTGAAATCTTCAAGGTTCTTGTTGATGTATGAAAATTCACCATCTAAAGGATTGGCAACACTCAAGTTCCCAATGAGACCAATTGTTTGAGAAGGAGGCCTCTAGATTCAGAGTAGCTCTTGTCTCCTTTGAAGTTCCTCAAAATGGAATCGTTTGTCTTCCTTGTCTCTATTCAGCCGGGTGTATCTTCTATCCGCCACTTTGAAATCTATGATCTTATTTGTGGTGCTTTGGATTTTTCTTCACCTCTCCATTTCAAAGGTGTTCTTCTTCAAGGTCTGAAATTCTTGTGGCAATGAAGTAGTGATTGGCACTTTGTCTATTATGCTAGATAGCTTCCCTCAAATATGAAGCAACATCTTCTTGGATGTGGAAGAGCAATTCAAGTCTTTCAACAAGAGGGTTTCCTGGAATAGCCATGATTTGAATCCATGTGGCTCATATAGCCATTCAAATTCCAGAAAATTTTCTCTTTTCTAAATTTCTAATTTTCTATTTTTTTTTGTTTTTTTCTGACCTTCTGGTCATATTCGGGTGTAGATGTTGCTAAATATGCCCCATGATGGGCACCAAAAAATTTTGGCGGGGAAATTTGTCGAGTGGAAAAATTTGTGAATTCCTTGCCAACACTCTCGGAATCTAAGTCCCTCTACTTAACCTAAGTGCGATTTCCGTATATGCATGCTCGAAACAATGTGGATTTCTATTGTGGCCTTTCGAAGGGGATCGACAGGGGCACTCCACTAACCCTTCAGAAAATTCTCTGCAGCTTATCTCGCAAGGGGGAATTTCTATGAAGGTGGGAAAGGGAGTGAGAAAAGAGGTAGGAGAACTAATGTTGTAGGTAGAAAATCAGATTCCTGCACACACTAGTTAGAAACTTCATCACATGCACTAAATTTAGAGGAAACAACCCTGCAAATGGCAATAAGACTGAATAGAATTTGATGAACACAAAGTACCATGAAACCCCTACGGTCAAAGAAATCTAAAAACTCCTTATATGAAGCTTAAACATAAGTATACATAATGGAGAAATGGAGGGAATTGAGAAAAGGGGGAAATGGAACAAAATGGCTATCTCCTTTGTTCTCTCAAAGCACAATATACTCTTGAGTTTACAAGATCAATCACCAACCCTGTACAATGGCGTGAAGAAGCCATTAAATCTCCTCTAAGAAACGGTTACAACTTCTTATTTGTTGGCAAGAAACAATTTACAATTTCTTTTCAATCATTCATGTCTATTCAGATTCTTGATTTGTAAAGAAATGCCAATGGCAAGAAAAACCAAACTTTTCATAATGCAACCAGTTACACTCGTGTTGCAACTTTGAATTTAAACCGTTCATCTTGCCTTTGAAAATTGAAACCAGATTCATCCATGTGGGAGAATTTTATTGGAGCAGGTGTGGAGGATGCCTTTTGCATTTATGACTTTATAAAGATTTGGCAATTTGGAACATATTGTCCCACTCACCCACTTTTGATATGGTCTTGACACATGGCCTCACTTGAGTGGAGACAGAGTCACGGGCCACTTTTATAATTTTACCTTTTTTCACTACGGGCTCAAAAACACAAATTTCTCTGTAGGCTCACCTCCTCGCTTTGACCTTCGATGCGGGATTAATATTTTACATTCTTCCTTATAGCATGATCGGGGTGTGGGTCACTTTATGTCTTTTATCTCTTTTAGAAACAAGGCTCAAAAACTCAAATCTCCTTGACGATCCACCTCCCCGCTTTAACTCTTTTGGTGCGGGATTGACATTTGACTTTTTCACTCATAGTATGATCGGGGCTTCGGGTAACTTTATGAATTTTAGCCCTTTTTTCCAAAGAGGCTCAAAAACACAAATTGGTCTGCCGAACCACTTTGAATTTCCAACAGCGTGCTCAAGATTTGATTTTTTCCTTCATGCTTGGCAGGTTACAGGTCACTTTTTAACTTTACGCCTTTTTTACAAAGAGGCTCAAAAACAAAATTCTCTACCAACCCATTTCCAATTAGATATTTCCATGTACTCATGGATAATGGAGCCAAAATTTGATGGGGAAGAAAATGCCTTCCATTCACGATTGTGGAAAAATGTAAAGAAGAAGAAAACTCCACCATTTCGTGCCCGATTTTCAAATTTCTTTCTCAAACTAAGGGATTGAAAATAATACAAGGTTTGACGATCCATGGCCATAGAAGATTGAAAATTTCATTCAAATGAGGACAACAATATAATTTTCATAGGTCCAGATAGGAAAATGGGAAATTTATCAAAACGCAGACTGAAGAGTTTAGACAACTTCAAAGCATGAATTTCTCTATCTTTTCAGACTTCCAACTTTACTTGATCACCTCTGAAGGGCGTGAGCTCAAAATATTTGAATTTGACTTAGAAAATGAGGGGGATTTTGAGGTCGATAACAATAATATAATATATATTATATTATATAACATATAATATAATATATATTATATATATATATATATATATATATATAAAATATATATATATATATATATATATATATAAAATTACAAGTGTATTAATGTTGGCCTAATTTCACATCTAATAGTTCTCCATTTAATATTAGTAATGAAAGAAAATACCATCCTTATTAAATTTTAAAATATCTTATTATTAATAATATTCAAGAGAAATAAAATTACTATCAAAGTGAGGATAAAACACTAAATAATAGCATTGGTGAATTGAATGTTTGCTCTAATATTTTTCTCTCTAACTATTTAATAAATTTAATACAAAAATGAAAGTGAAAAATTTATTTTCCCTTCAAGAATGCAAGAATAAAAATAAATAGTCTCTCTTTTCCAACACATGCCTTTCGAATAACACAATGAAATGTAACACCTTTTAATACAAACTTTCCAACATTAGAAAAAGAAGTTTATAAAAATATTTCCAACAACATATTATAAGGCAAGAACAACACCATTTTGTGGAAAATAAATCAACTTCAAATAAAATGAATTAATTCCTTTTACAACTCCTTTTAAGTTCACCAAAAGCAACTTACAAAATAGATCTTTCTCTTTTTTTTTTCCACATTCAAATATAACTTTCATGTCCAAAATCAAAACAAATTTTCACCACAAATACTATTACAATGTCATCCACTTAAAGTGGGAAATTTCACAATAAGGAAAAACTAAAGTGAACTTCAAAGTTGGTCTTCATACATAGCTCCAAGATCAACAACAAGAGGGATCCACCATGCTTCATTTGGTCACAACAAAAAGGGGGGAGAGGCAACACTCTCCACCCAACCAAGAATTCCAATGAGGAGGAGAAGCCATCCTCCTCATTGGCCCCCGAGCCCCAACCACATTACAATGAAAAATGGATTCAACTCATGGAAACCAAACAAGCTTCCACATCACAATACAAGATTTTACAACCATACCAAAACAAAAACAAAACAACTACAATCTCAAGAATGAAAGCAACAAAATACACAAGGCTTCAACATACCAAATCCAAAGGAGTAAGATATATGGGGAAGACACTTATTCCTCCCAATGGGAAATGGGTACCCACCTCTAAACCCTCCAATAAACATCTCAAAACCCTACACACTCTTATGCCTCCCTCAAGTAGCTCTTATATCTCCCACATTCTCTTATGCCTCCCTACAAATCTCTTATGGCTCCTCATAAAAATAGATCAAGTAAGAAATGCAAGCTATTTCTTGTCCAAGGTGGGACAACCATCCCAACTCCCTCTAACACATGGAAATAACTCTTATGCCTCCCTACATGAAAGATCCCCATAGTCTCCTCCTACACCACACTTAATCAATCTACCCAAACAACCAACAAACATTCCAAAACACTAAAAACATGCACATATACACAATATAAAAGAAAACATTTTACAAGAGTATAGCTCCTACCATTCCATGGTAGAGATTGATCCAAGAGTTCTACAAAAATCTTTTCAAGTCCAAACAATCACCAAAAGCTACAAAAATCCACAAGCATTCCAAAATCCTCTAACTCTCCAAAATTACAAGAACACAAAGAAATGAAGTAACCCCCAAACAAGCAAAAGAACTTGAATAAATAGAAAAGGGAGAGAGAAGGGTGAGGTGGCTCCATGTAGGATGCCACATCACTCATCCTCAACTCCACCTCACAAGTCAAACTTCAAACTCTAAAGCACAATTAATAAGTGGGTGAAGAAATGACATTTTACTTACACAGACAATCCAATCCCACACACCTTAAGGACTAAAAGTATTTACATGTAAGAAGGTGCAATAAATACCTACAATTTATCTTCCCAAAACCCATAATGTGGTCTAATTTTGACCTCACAACCCATAGGTAGGCTTGGCATGGCAATTTAAGAGGTGTGGGACAAGTTTAACTTGTCCCACAAGCTTTAAAAAATTGGCCCTTAAGGCCAAATTCGAATTTCCATGAGGGATTATAGTGTACAACACTCAAGGTCACAAGAAATCAATCTTAGAACACAAAACCCAAGATCCATCTAGTCTAATAAATGAAGACTTTTGATCGCATCCACAATTAGTTAATAATAAGATTAATTAAATTAAATAGGACACTAAAACCCATTAACATAAAGGGGAAGAATGCATCATTTTATAAATAATTAAAACAAGGAAATTACATCACTAAAATCACATACTACATTAAGTAAGGAAAACTAAACAAAATACAAACACATAACCCCTTTGTCACAATTTCCGCTAACAATAATTCAATCACACACACACAAACATATGTTGCCATGGTGAACCTTGTTGAATTCATCTAGAATTCTAATGTGGTTGGTCTCTAATCCCCGATGTTTATTGTGACATGTTTACCTACAAAACACATAAGATTTTCCTTCGGCCTCGTGGTACGTATCGAAACATCCAAAATAAATATACAATATAACTCCACATTCATACATATATGAATCAAAACATCATCTAGGAAAGTAATTTGATATCATTTACAATTTCTAACAACACCTATATTTTACATTTCATCAATATCCACATGATCATAAGATTAGTTTAATTATCTAGGTCTACTTAATATGAAGAAATATAAAATGTATGAAATATATAAATATAACCATGTCAACAGTATATCAACATCAATATAAAATGTGTCTAATAATCTACATGCATCATGTATGAATCGAAATCAACAACATTCCAATATCTCTAACATATAATATCATGCTAAATCAAAAGCTACAATAATATCCATAAGTATAGTTGACAATATCGAAATCAATAACAAAAGGTGTCGAAGCGAAGTGGGCACTTCACCCCCCTCCCATTAGACTCGACTTCCTCCTAGAAGTCACTAGAACAGGAGTGGAAACTAAAATTGTAGCAATGTAGCATCCTCCCATGTAGCCGCACTCTCGTCATATCCATCCCACTGGACTCGAACACGGTCAATTTATCTCGCATCGAAGGCCTAGCATCCTACACTCTAAAATGTGAACGGGCTCCACCATCACCTACTGTGCTTGATCCTCGCACCTCCAAGGATGTCAAATCTAGTACATGAGAAGGGTCTGTAATATATCTCCTAAGTACATAAACATGAAACACATCGTGGATGTGAGACAAGGTGGGTGGCAACACTAGACTCTAGGCTAAAGGACCGATACACTCCAAGATCTTAAATGGACCCATAAATCTAAGAGTTATCTTAGAGAATTTTCTCGTAATGGATAGGGATCTTATGTGGCTTGACACGAAGGAACACCTTCATGTCCACATCAAAAGTATAGTTTGTCCTATGCTGATCCACACACTTCTTCTTCTTGTCCTGCGCCTCCTGCAATCTTTGCTTGATCATAACAACATGCTCCTCTATGTCCTGTAATAAAGCTGGTCCAAGAGAAACCCTTTCCTCTAACCTGTCCCAACTAAAAGGTTTCCTGCACTCTTTGCCATAAAGTTCCTGAACAGGAGCCATGCCTATCGAACTCTGAAAACTATTATTATAGGTGAACTCCACCAAGTACAAATACTCCTCCCATCTCGACTGGTGATCCATGACATACATCATAAGCATGTCCTCAAAAATTTGATTCACCCGCTCAATATATCCATCTGTCTCAGGGTGATATGTTATACTGAAATTGATCTTCATCCCGAGGGCATGCTGCATTGTAGTCCAGAAGTGTGAAGTGTACAAAGGATCACGGTCACAAATGATCTTCCACAGAATCCTATGCAACTTGATGATCTCATCTAGATATAATCGTGCCATTGCACTAGCTATGTAGGTGGTCTTCATCAGAGAAAAATGAGCCAATTTTGTCAATTTATCCACTGTGACCATGATGGCATCGTGGTGGTATCTCGACATCGGTAACCCCACTATAAAGTCCATGGAAATGGTGTCCCATTTCCACTCTGGTATATCATGAGGAAAGAGAAGGCTAGCTAGATGCGATGCTCAACCTTAACCTTTTGACTCTCTAAACAATGTTAAAAAATTGAGCTACGCCTCTCTCGAATGTCCCCTCCAATGGTACAACTTCCTCAAGGTGGCGTGCATCTTCTTCACCCTAGGATGGGCTGAATAGGGTGCACGATGTGCCTCTATCAAAATATCTGTCTCAGCCTCCTCTCTAGGAACATAGATCCAATGCTCGGTGCCTCGAGAATTCCATCTATCTCTCGGGGATAATCCATCAAACTTCCCCTCAAGGGGTATTTGAGACTCAATCTCTACTCTAGCTGCAAGGTAGAAGATGTCTTGAGGAAGCTACTGTAAAATCCCACTTCTCGATCTCCGTACCCACTGAAGTGGCCATAGACACATCTCTCCATCTACTCAGGGTGTCTACAACCATGTTCTCCTTCCCCTTTGCATGATCTATCTCCATGTCATACTCACAAAGTAACTCCATCCAACGCCACTGATGAGCGTTGAGATTGGGCTATGTGAAGAGATGGTGAAGACTCAAGTGATCAGTCCGGAGAGTAAATCTCTGACCAAGAAGGAAGTGTCTCTATCGAACCAAGGCATGTAGAACTACCGCAAGCTCCAAATCATGAGTCAGATAATTGAGCTCATAATCCTTGAGTTTGCGAGACTCAAAAGCCACTACTCTACCCTCTTGCATCAACACACCTCCAAGTCCTGCCAAAGAAGCATCTGTGCATATGAAGAAATCACCTTGAGGCTTTGGTATTGTAAGAATAGGAATATTGTCATGAGGCAATCCTTTTGTTTCTGAAGGGTTGCTCTCATCTATCTGAAAAAACAACTTCTTCCCTTTCTACTGAAGGGAAGTGATGGGGTGTGTAACCGAGAGAAGTCCTGAAAAAAATCTCTGTAATATCCTACTAAACCCATGAAGCTGCGCACCTCTATCACACTAGTGGGTGTTGGCCAATCCATAATAGCTCGAATCTTGGAAGGATCGACTGCGATACCTTCCCTAGAAATGATGTGGCCCAAATATTGCACCTCTATCTGAAAGAACACACACTTCTCCAGGTTCCCGTAAAGATGTTGCTCACAAAGACACTAAAGAACCTAGTGAAGGTGCTCCTCATGCTCCTCACGCATACATGAGTAAATCAGAATGTCATCAAGGAAGATGAGCATAAAGTGATCCAAGAATTTCTTGAACACCCCATTCATCAAGCTCATGAACACTACGGGGGCATTTGTCAAACCAAAAGGCACTATGGTGAACTTGTAGTGGCCATATATTGTATGGAAGGCGGTCTTATGAATATCTACCTCCATGATCCTTAGTTGATGATAACCTGAATTAAGATCTATCTTTGAGAAAATTGTGGCCCCCTTCATGTGATCAAATAAATCATTAATATGTGGAAGGGGGTAATGATTCTTGATCGTTACTTTGTTAAGCTAGTGGTAATCAATACAAAACTATAGAGATCCATCCTTATTTACAAAAATCACCAGTGTACCCCAAGTGGACACACTAGGATGGATTAGGCCTTTCTACAAAAGGCCCTCTAGCTGCAACTTGAGCTTGCGGAGCTCGTGAGGTAGTCATCGATAAGGCACTTGTGAGATAGGCTCTACACCTGGAACCAAATCTATGTGAAAATATATCTCACGTGTGGGAGGTAACCCCGATAGCTCCCATGGAAAGACATTAGAAAACTCTCTCAAGATGGGATGATCATCAAGGGATGGCCTACTAGACTCATCCTCAGATCTGTCACTAACCGTAATAGCATACATCTGAAAACCTCCTCGCACACACCACTTAAGCTGCACATTAGAGATGGTGTAAATGGAAATAGGCCTCCTAACACTGCTATGACCGAATCAATTCCTAGATCCTCTCGTACAAGAAATAGTCTTATGGTAACATTCCACTCTAGCTCGTGTGCAAACAACCAGTCCAATGCCCAAGATGACTCCATACAAACCTAACATAAGGATACAAAGATCCGAGGTAGTGGTGAAGGGTCCTAAATGCACTACACACTCCTTAACCAAGGATCATACCGAGATTTTGGATCCAGAATCCATCTCAATGTCCCAACTAAGACCTTCCTAACCGCCACCACCCGCTCTACTAAAGATGGTGCAATAAAAGAATCAGATGAACCAAAATGAAATAAAATGGAGATAGGAATACCACCAATGCTACCTATCATCTCTAAATCATGGTACTCTGGTGCTTAGTCTGGTGGTTCTCGAACACTACATAGATCTGATGGCTACGCCTGTGTCACCAACAGTAGGCTCAAAAATCTACGTCTTACCCTTGTTACTAGGGTTTTGTGGGCACTCCCTCCAATGATGTCTGGTAACACCACAACCATAACAACTACCTGGTCCTCTCCAATGAGATGTAGCTCTAGCCAGTACTCTAGAGGTCTATGTTGTGGATCCTGATGATCTAACTATGGACTGCTGAGGTCTCTGGTGGTGTGCTCCTGTTGATTGTGCTCTTGATGCACCATGTGTCCTAATGGGACCCCTAGGAGGAGGCCCCATACTCCATCCTCTCTTTGCATCAAACTTCTAAGTAGGCTCGAATGGTGGGTAGGTCAGTTGCCGCCGCCGCTACTAAGGTGGCTGCTATGGTGGCCTGAAAGACGATTGTGTTGAACCCTTTCCACCATGAGGAGGAGGAACTGACCCCCTCGATCTATTATCCTGCATCTACCTGGATGCAGCTCCAAAATTTGTCCCCGGCCTGTTGTGTCTTTCCCTAGTATCCTTTATTACGTAGGCCTTCTCCACGGGCTCTGCTAAGGTCTCTGTAGATAATGGATACACACACCTCGTAAATCTCAATTTAGGCCCCCGATGAACTATGTGAATCCATACCGCTCATCATGCATATAGTTGACATACTGGAGTAGGTCTACGAATCGACTCTCATACTTATCTACAATCATAGATTCCTGAAAGAGGTCATGAAACTCATCTATCTTCTCTGTTGAATGAACCTCTGAGATAAGTACCTGCTCCTGAAATGCTCATCAAATAACTCCAAGGTAACCATGTCTGAATCAACATGGAGCTTATGCTCCTCGTTCCTCCACCAGAAACATGTTCCATCCCTTAGAAGACGGATTGTAACATGAGATTTCATGTTGCTAGTACAGGGGCATAGCTGGAAGCACCCGCTCAAGCTCACTAGCCAGGCCTATGCGTGAAATCCACCTGTATATCCAGAATAGTGAGATGGTCGTAGCTTCAGGATCTCCTTCTTTTGGTCTGAAGTTATCGAATTGTGACCCCTAGGCCTCTCTTCATGCTCATCTCTAGGTCTAGGGCTCCGAGACCTATCCTGTGTCTGAAATCCTGTCTCCCTGTCCCCTCTGCAGTGACTCTACTCTGGCTAACTCCACATGGGAGTTCTCTACCCTATGCTCCTCGTTATGTCGAGGAGATGCACGAGCCTCAATGGATGTCTCCCTATTATGTATGGTTGAACGTTCTCCTAAGGACCCTCCGCGTATAACAACATTGATGTCCTAAAGTGTTTGTAAAATCTGGGGTAGAATGGTCACTACAACCTACTCTAGAGGTGGTATATATAGGTCTATGTGAAAGGACCCTCGTCTTATCCGCACCTCCTGAACAGACCAAGGTGAGATTTAGTTCATCGTTTTAGGTTTAATTCCATTTTTCTATGTTTACTAAAATATGCAATCTTTCAGACAAGTCATTTTCTAGGTTTAGTATTGTGCTAGGTTTAATATTGTAATAGGTTCAATGTTCGTGTCTCACATTTTCTTGTGTGCCCAAGGGTCCGATTTTAACCCATGACTCGATACCAAGTGTAACACCCACTAGAAAAATCCCGTAGGAGACCCAAGAACAACCTAGGTTTAGTTAGAAAAAATTATGGAATAATTTTTTTTGAAAAGTGTGTCATGCTTGCATACAAAGCTTCAAACTAAGTGGTCACAATAATGTTTCAAAGTCAATTATATTTAATAAATAAATTTTTCCCATTATAACCAAATATTAAACCCGCATTAAAAATAATGAGTAGATTTAGTCCAAGCAAGGTTTAGTTCACTCTAAGTGTTAATTTAATAAATAATTAAATTCCTACTATAGTTAAATATTCCATATTTAAATTTAGGGGAAAATTAAATAAATATCCAAGGATTTTAATTCCACAAGGTTAGAAAAATTAACAAGGTTCTCATTTTACATGGGATTAGAATAATGAACACTTCCCTACCCCATAAAGTAATCGTTGTAGTGCGGAATCACAAGCATTCCCTGACGCGATCGATTTCTAGGTTGATCACTCTAGAATCCAAGGTGTGATTGCACAACATCAAACCTCTCTCCAAGTGTGGGACTTGTAAAATGAGAGAGGAATCTCCAGATTAGGCTGGTTCCGCTCCTAAACTACTCCGCCACAAGCTATTCCAGTGTAGGAAAGCTAATCTAATCCTAATCTAACCATGCCAAGGAGACAGAGAGAGAGAGAAAAGGGAAAACAAAGCCTACACTAAAACGGTGATACACCAGAGAAGGAGAATGTTGAACATCTATCAAAAGCGCCATGGAACAAGGAGAGGTGAGCGATGGGAAGGATGGATGATGCATCACAGCCCAAGGATAGATTTCACAGGAAGAAAATGTCCCAAAACTCCATGAACATAGCTCCAGGCACTGTAATGAACATTAAAACATGCACAAATACCTGCAATGAAGAGAGGCACAAAGAAAACAAGCAAAGAATGAGCAAGGATGGAAAGATGCATCACGAAACATGTTTTTTTTGTTGCTTCATAAGTTTGCACAAAACATCATTTTAATGGTAAAAGGCAAAAATGCCATTACAGAGCGGGGCCGACAGAGGTTCGAACTCCATTTTCAACCCCGAGAAGAAAAGAAGGGAGCGGCCGAGCAAAAAGATGAACAACTTGTAATAAAATCCCTGAAAAATGAGCCAAATCTGGATTTTACAATACATGGGTCGAGCCGGGAGAGAGAAAATGTAGGAAAACACGCAGCATTGCCCAACCATTGACCAAAACGCATTCTTCTTTAAAATCGGTGGTTGAAACATCTCCTCTGGACATGTCAAGAAGAATGCGACCCATGTGCATTAAACTAGTTTTCAAACGCCGCTTCGGCCGCCGTCTTTGAAGAAAAATGTGACCTATTTGCATTAAATCGGTTGTTGAACGTCGGCCGGCCATTACCATGCGTCGAGATTTCTTGATTTTCTCTCTCCAAACTGAACCAAAATGCATGATTGACCTGGAATCGTAGAGAAGTTTTCTAGCTTTCCATTGATATAAAGAACGTGCAAATCCGAGCTTTGGATCAAAAGATATGGGGGCTGAAGTTTTAGGGCACAAACAAGTGAAAATGTGTTTTGAAACTTTTCCCACGCTTTGCCACCTAGATGACACGTGTCAAGCACTGATTGGGTGCGTAATTCTCTCTCCTCTGCTCACCCATGGGTTTTCCTTGAAAACTTTGACTTTTTTGTGATTTTGGAACATTTTCCACTTTTCCCAGTGCCCCTCGCCACTTTGGGGACATGTGGCATGATCTGGTTGGAGGACAGGGCGCGGGGTCAACCTTGTCTTTTAAACTTTGGGCCCAAGACTTTTTGCAAATTTTCTAAGTCTTCCTTGGCTCCAAACTCCCCACCTTAGGACACGTGTCCTGTTTCTATTGGCTCGGGCCGACCCTTCAAACCTCGCCCTTTGAACTTTTTTGACCAAAAACACTTAGCCAATTTCCATCATGGCTTCCCCTCGTGACACGCATCAAATTCGATTCGTTGGCGGATTTTCCAAGTGTTCGCGTCCCTTGCATATTTTTGGCCTGGATGTCCCAAACCGTCTGGGACAAATTTCTCCGATCCGCCCGATTCGGGCTTCCCTGTCCCTCTTTGCGTTGAAGACACGTGGCAAGATTTGATTGGCTCTCGGCTCCTTCGGCTTTTCGTGTCCCATGCGGCTTTTTGGCCCAAATGTCCTGATGAAAGTCCTCTGTTTTGGCCGAACCGGCCGGCTCAAGGTTCGCGTCCTCCGCGTCCTCACGGCCCAAATGTCCCAACCCGATGCCTCTCAGCGGTTAGTCGATTTTTCTCTCCTTAGGACCAACCGGCTTTCGCGTCTTCGCGTCCATTTGTCCCAACATGCCCCAAGCAGCCGCGGATCGCCTGAGGCTTTTCGGCCGATTCGCGCCCGACATCCCAACCATCCCATGGATTTCTTGGACTAGGACTTAGCCGATTTTCATGATTTTTTCGGTCCCAAGCTTGTTTTCTGCATTTCTTCCATTTCTTAGAACTTGCTCTTTTGAACTCGGACAGGAGAGTTAGAAATTCTGAGGGGACCCTAACATGATTTTGGGCCTGAATTAATCTGCATTTCACGGGACTTGAGTATTTTGATGCATGTTATCAAATTTACCCCTGGGGTGAATTTTGGATAATAATAACCTTTAAAAGTCAACCCATAATTTTGAAATAAAACATTTAAATTAAAAAGGTAATTTCCACTCACCCACTTCCTACCTACTTTTGTAGGGATGAATCTCATCCCTAGGATGGATTCAATTTGGACCCTTGATAAGAAAAAGGGCATTCTAACCCTAAAGCATCCTTATGAAAATTTCTTTTTCATTTCATTTCGATTTATAATTCTCTTTTCATTTTGCAAGTTGTTGGAGATTGGAAGGAAGCCATTGAAGACCACCTCAAGCTCTTGGAAGAGGATTTCAAGCTCCATTATTTTTCTATTTTTTTGGTACCCTCATTGGGGTTTGAAAATGTATTTTTTAATTTTATTTAGTTCATTTTATTGGGTTTGCCCGAATGGGTTGAGGCATTTACCCCATTTTGTTGTTTTAGCTAGGTTGATTTATATTTTCATTGGGTATATGGGTATATATATATATATATATATATATATATATATATATATGTATTCATCTTTTTTTTATTTATTAAATACGTATTTAAATACATATTTATATATTATATAAAATATATAGAATGTATTAAGTTCGGCGCGGTTTTAAATATTATGTAGCAAAGGAAAAGAAATTTGCAGTACAAAGTTTTCTTATGTAATATCGCCACATGCTATTATGTGGAGGTATTACTATTTTGGGGCGGTGGGGAGGGTTGGGATACCCCAACCCCACCCCATTTATATTAAATAGGGTGGGGGTTTGGGTCGCCAACCCCTCCCCACCCCAATCTACACAATATTAACAATAAACAAAACCCTAACATCGCAGCCACAATAAAGACTTCAACAAAAAAATGTGATTTACCTTTTTGACACTATTACTTTATTTAATAAAAATATATTATATAATATATATTATATTATATTTTATATATATATATAATATGTACATTTTTACATATTAAAATTACAAGTGTATTAATATTGGCCTAATTTCACATCTAATAGTTCTCCATTTAATATTAGTAATACCATCCTTATTAAATTTTAAAATATCTTATTATTAATAATATTCAAGAGAAATAAAATTACTATCAAAGTGAGGATAAAACACTAAATAATAGCATTGGTGAATTGAATGTTTGCTCTAATATTTTTTCTCTCTAACTATTTAATAAATTTAATACAAAAATGAAAGTGAAAACATTTCTTTTCCCTTCAAGAATGCAAGAATAAAAATAAATAGTCTCTCTTTTCCAACACATGCCTTTCAAATAACACAATGAAATGTAACACCTTTTAATACAAAATTTCCAACATTCCAAAAGAAGTTTATAACAATATTTCCAACAACATATTATAAGGCAATAACAACACCATTTTGTGGAAAATAAATCAACTTCAAATAAAATGAATTACTTCCTTTTACAAATCCTTTTAAGTTCACCAAAAGCAACCTACAAAATAGATCTTTCTCTTATATTTTTCCACATTCAAATATAACTTTCATGTCCAAAATCAAAACAAATTTTCACCATAAATACTATTACAATGTCATCCACTTAAAGTGGGAAATTTCACAATAAGGAAAAACTAAAGTGAACTTCAAAGTTGGTCTTCATAGATAGCTCCAAGATCAACAACAAGAGGGATCTACCATGCTTCATTTGGTCACAACAAAAATGTGGGAGAGGCAAAACTCTCCACCCAACAAGAATTCCAATGAGGAGGAGAAGCCATCCTCCTCATTGGCCCCGAGCCCCAACCATATTACAATGAAAAATGGATTCAAATCATGGAAACCAAACAAGCTTCCACATCACAATACAAAATTTTACAACCATACCAAAACAAAAACAAAACAACTACAATCTCAAGAATGAAAGCAACAAAATACACAAGGCTTCAATCATACCAAATCCAAAGGAGTAAGATCTATGGGGAAGCCACTTATGCCTCCCAATGGGAAATGGGTACCCACCTCTAAACCCTCCAATAAACATCTCAAAAACCCTACACACTCTTATGCCTCCCTCAAGTAGCTCTTATATCTCCCACATTCTCTTATGCCTCCTCCCTACAAATCTCTTATGGCTCCCTCATTAAATTAGACCAAGTAACAAATGCAAGCTATTTCTTGTCCAAGGTGGGAAACCCATCCCAACTCCCTCCAACACATGGAAATAACTCTTAAGCCTTTATACAAGAAAGATCCCCATAGTATCCTCCTACACCACACTTAATCAATCTACCCAAACAACCAACAAACATTCCAAAACACTCAAAAACATGCACATATACACAATATAAAACGAAAACATTTTACAAGAGTATAGCTCCTACCTTCCGTGGTAGAGCTTGATCCAATAGTTCCACAACACGTTTCTTCAAGTCTAAACAAACACCAAAAGGTCAACAAAATCCACAAGCATTCCAAAATCCTCTAATTCTCCAAAATTACGACATCACAAAGAAATGAAGTAACCCCAAACAAGCAAAATAACTTGAATAAATAGAAAAGGGAGAGAGAAGGGTGAGGTGGCTCCATGTAGGATGCCACATCACTCATCCTCAATTCCACCTCAAAAGTCAAACTTCAAACTCCAAAGTACAATTAATAAGTGGGTGCAGAAATAAAATTTTACTTACATACACAATCCAAGCCCACACCCCCTAAGGACTAAAAGTAACTACATGTAATAATGTGCAATAAAGAATTACAATTTATCTTCCCAAAACCCATAATGGGGTCTAATTTTGACCCCATGCAACCCATAGGTAGGGTTGGCATGGAAATTTAAGAGGTTTGGGACACATTTAACTTATCCCACAAGCCTTCAAAATTGGCCCTTAAGACCAAATTCGAGTTTCCATGAGGGGGTAGAGTGTACAAAACTCAAGGTCACAAGAGCTCAATATTACAACACAAAACTTAAGAGCCATCTAGTCTAATAAATGAAACTTTTGGTCACATCCATAATTAGTTAATAAAAAGATTAATTAAATTAAATATGACACTAAAACCCATTAGGATAAAGGGAAAGAATACATCATTTTCTAAATAATTAGAACAAGGCAATTACATCACTAAAATCACATAATACATTAAGTAAGGAAAACTAAAAAAATACAACACATAACCCCTTGGTCACAATTCCCCCTAAACATAATTCAAACACACACACACACACATGCACATGTTGCCATGGTGACCCTTGTTGAATTCATCTAGAATTCCAATGTGGTTGGTCTCCAATCCCCCCAATGTTTGTTGTGACATGTTTACCTAAAAACACATAACACCTCCTTCGGCCTCGTGGCCGCATCAAAACATCCAAAATAAATATACAATATAACTCCACATTCATACATATATGAATCAAAACATCATCTAGGAAAGTAATGATATTATTTACAATTTCTAACAACATCTAGATTTTACATTTCATCAATATCCACATGATCATAAGATTAGTTCAATTGTCTAGGTCTACTTAATATGACGAAATATCACATGTCTGAAATATATAAATATAACCATGTCAACAACATATCAACATCAATATAAAATGTCTCTAATAATCCACATGCATCATGTATGAATCTAAATGAATAAAATTCCGTAGTATCTCTAACATTTAACATCATGCTAAATAAAAAGCTATAATAATATCCATAAGTATAGTCGACAATATCGAAATCAATAACAAAAGGTGTCGAAGGGAAATGGGCTCTACATTTATGTTATTAAATTAATTTATTTGTAGAAAAGGGTCACTAAATAAGATATCAAATATATTTCTACGTCCATGCTCCACAATTGTTTAATTATTTTAGTAATTTCTACATGGTTCCATTACATGCTAACTACCTTTCCCATTGTAGATCTTGGTGATTAAATAGTGGTAATAGAAGTGGTAACACTAATATTTTTTCCGCAAACATACCATCATTTTTCTCTAGCATGTAGTTATTTTATTGTTTTACTATTTTTTAACCATTTAAAAAATTGTTTGTTAATATCTAGTTTCACTTCGTCATTTCCCCGCTTTAATTTTATCAATTTTCTTTTCTTTATAGTTTCATGCATGTAAACTTTTATCCAATTTTTATTCATTGGTGTTAGTGTATGTTGATTATTGGTTCTTAAGTTTGTCATTATGATTTTCATTTCCTTTATTATGGTGCTTTCTCGGTGCCTTTGGCCATTCATTCTTGGTGGTTTATGTTAAGCTCTACGTATTTTGACTACTTCTAGCTCTGTTATTAAAAAAAGGTTTTTGTGATAGCTAGAAAAATGTATGAACTCGCCGTATGGTACTTGTCGAAATGGAACATTGTTGCATACCTATATTGTAACTTTTTTGGCGAATTAATTTTTTTATATAAAGAGAGAGAGAGATAAAGCTGTGTATAGAAATTTCCATATTATAAGCAAAGTAGTAGGATAAATATTGAGACCATATCGATTATCAATTAAGATGCGCTTAACGAAGAAATATTTAATTTATGTGATGATAGGAAGAACTATGCAGAGCTCATCGCCAAATGGTGATGAGATTGCAGTGCAGACTCAATGTTATGGCCTTATGTATAACTTTGAATGTTTCCATAATAGTGGTGGGAGAAGATTACATATTATAGTTTGTATATAGATATATATGGGGGTTTGTAAGGGTTCTTATTCTCAACACTATTATTTTTTAATTGTTTTTTAAACAATAATTTTTACAAAAAATGCTAGTTATTTAATGTGAATATGGTTAAGTGTATTGTCTCACCTTCTACCAAAATACAAAATTCATTAAAAATAATTAGTATAAAACTGAGTTCATAACTTCTTCATAATTAAATATTACATAAAATTTATGTCATTATACTAAATAAAAGTTGGGATAAGGTGGCTTCTAGTATAGAAAAAATCCCTCATATCTCCATCTCATACCAAGCCTAAAAAAGTCAACTTTGCATGTATCAATATTGAGTTCAAAAGGCCATATAGATATAATAACTACATGTACTTACATAACATACACAAACCACGAAAATAAAAAATTGTTAATCTTTCATTAAAATTAAAGTTGCGAATTAAAAATAAATTTTTTTATTATTATTATTATTTATTTAATCATTTTTCCATACATTTGTATTGGTGCTTGGCGTATGTTTAAATTTTTTTATTTATTAAATATATTTGTACCTAAACTTTATAAAAGTAGTCAATCAAATTTCATGGTTGTATGAACATTTTTGACTTTTCACATATATTTTATTATTATCCCTTTTTCTTTCTTTCGATTCTATAATATTATCTTTCATGCACATCTTTGTCTCGATTTTCTTGAATAAAGTGTTTATTTGTGTCATGAGTGATCATTTCAATTTTACAATTTCAAAAATAAATTATTTCATCCAATGTTTTTTATTAAATACCTCATAATATCAATTTATTTTGATTTAGATGATGAATTGCGATCGAGAGAAGACTTGACGAATATGTAGTGTACTTCAATGTCGGTCAATTTCAATAGTGGCTTCAGGGAATGGATTTGTGAATGATGGAACAAGTTTCACTGAGTTACCCATTTTTCAGCTTCAATAACCGCATGCGAGTCATCGGAAGATGTCAAGGAAACACTAACAATAACTAGGATTTCCTAAAATTTCTTATAAAAATGATACTATTTGTTCCTTTGATTGTCATTCTCATACTACTTTGTAATTTGGTGTGGGCGAGAGTACTAATGTCACATTTCTTTGATGTAATCAAAGATATAAATAAAATTAGGGATTTGAATGCTAAAGCGTTGTGTCAAGTATATGACATACTTATATGTTCTATAAAAAATATGAGGCATACTTAGGACCTAAAGAGGATGTGGTGTCATTGGATTTGTTAAGTTACCGACCAAGGGAGGTAGACACACCTAACTTGAATGAAGATGTATTTGAGGAGATCCAACAAATGGTGATTGAAAAGTATAGAGGAGGCTTGCATTAGGGTAGATTGGGAGGTTATTTGTTTGAAGAGATAGCCAAAAGAGCGGTGAGCTTATAAATATTTTTAATAGAGAGGAAGAGATTTTATCCATATGGATTATTTTCTAATCAATGGACAAATAGATTGTTTGGAAAATGAGTGGAGGAATATAGAGAAGGGTGCACACTTGACAAAATATGAAAGTGTAAATTAGCTAAGCATTGTTCTCCTAAAAGGTATTTGTTTATAAACCGGGAATAATGTGGACGAATGCTCGTGTTTATGCAAAAAAATTTAGAGTATTTCTCATCCAAACTAGTTACAAAAATTATAATTCATTCATATACATAAAAACTAGGAATATTGTGGAAGAATGCTAATGTTTTTATAAAAATGATTGAGAGTATTTCTCTTCCAAACTAGTTACAAACACTATACTCATTCATATGAATAAATTCAAATATAGGAAATTTGTATCATTTGTAAGGTTCGAACCATTGGTTAAAAGTATTAACAAGTAGCATCATATTGAGATGAAATTACAATTATTTAATATTTTGTTTATTTCCATGATGATATGTATGTAAAATATGGATTGTTTAGATCCATCATATTATGTAAAGATAAATCCAAAGTATTGGGGAAATTGTATATACCTATTCTCATGGAGAAGAAAACTATGCTAAAAACTCGAGGACTTTACAATAGTAGTGAAAAATATAAATTAAAAAGTCTTGGTCTAAATGTAAATTGTAAAATATCATTGGTTCGTGATAATGTAATTCTTTCGATTTTTCCCCTTTGGCAAAATCAGACAAACATGACCTCGTATGGAGAAATAGAAGGATCGATGGGCCATGGGAGCTCACAATTCAGGCTTGAGCCGATAAAGTCAGTGAAGCAGGCTGAGAACATTGTAGAGGAGTTTGGGAAATGAAGAAGCTCGAAGTCTTAATTTTGGACTTCTGAGGTGAGATCAATCGGAGGTAGGCTAAGGTGAAATTTGGGGAATTGGAGGAAAGAAGCGGGAAAAAAGGAGTAAGAAATCTAAAACCTAAACTTTGAAATTCATATTTTGGGGTTTTTGGTGTTTTGGAGGTTTCACAAGATCGGAGTGATGAACAATGTCACTCGGGGAGGGAAAATCTGAAACGTGATGTCCGAATTTTGTACTTTGGTCTTTCGGGATTTCGAGATAAGTGACAATCGGAAGGATGAACAACCTGAAACTCGAAACACGAACCCCAAAATCTTGAAACATGAACCCCCGAAAACCCAAACCCCCGAAATCCTGAAAACCCAAAATACCGATAACTTGAACCTCGAAAGCACCGAAAAATCGAAAACCTTAAAAACATATGTTTAAAACCCAAAGTCAAAATTTCACACTTGTGGTTTCGACATTTAGGAACATTGAAGCCCCAGTGCACGGAAATCATAGCTTGAAGTCCAAAAACCAAAGTTTGAATTTTGGACTTCGTGGTTTTGGAATTTCAGACGTTTCACAAGCTCGCTAGATGAATAGTGACAACGATCTCCGAAGGCCAAAATTTTGAAATTTCAGATTTTGGAGGGTGCGATGCAGGTTCGTAGTCTGAAAAGGTTGATTAACCATTGGCATTTATTGTAGTATGGCACCCTCATATTCAAATGGCCATAAATTTTGATTATGAGCTCAGATTTGCACAAAATAGGACTTTTTGGAAATCTCTCAATGTTTTCTTAATTTTACTAAGACTAAGTATTTCAAAATGAGGAAATAAAGTCCTCCATTTGAGAGGAATGTTCCAGATTTCTCATCTACCAAAATGATGAAGAAATGGGCTTCCTTTCTTCTCCAACAAGGAAAAGTACATGGAGGTATGGGTTTTGTAGTGGTACCCATCACAGTTGCAGGTGATTTTAATGCATTTTTGGGTAGTTGAAGCAATATTTCAAATTCCTTATATCTCCCTTTCTCTCATTCTTCCTATATATTGTAAGGAGGGGATTATTTTAAAAATTTGGACACCTTGTATATGCCCCTACCTTCTTCTTCTTGTCTGTAAGAGATTTTGTGGATATTCCAAATCTCCCTACTAGACATTGTAATGTAAAATATGTGCCTTTGAGCTTGAGTCTAGTTTATTGTATCAATTTTGGGAGCATATAAACATATTCATGGATTTTCTAAACACCCTTTTGTGTTTTTTGCATTTCTTCTGGTCTTTCATCACATGAAAATTATTGTGCATTGATATGTTTTCATTGCAAGATTGTAATTATGCTGTGTTTATTGTACAAGTTGTCTAACACTCATTCTTGGTGCATCACCTTCCCTTAGAGTAGGTTTTAATTTTCATTAATTTTCTCTATCTTTGTCTCCTTGGAAACATTAGATTAGGGTTAGATCTACAACTCTCTGCACTTTGGATTAGTTGGCTTTGAGATAGGATAGGAAGCCAACCTTCTCCAGATGATTATCACGATTGTAAAGTCCCACACTTTGGGATAAATCCATGTTTGAAGAATCATACTGAATGCCTCAACCATTCATTTGTGAGCAATTAGGGGTATTGTGATTTCACAATAACGAGTAATGATTAATTAATTCAATCAACCATTAGATGATGACATAGATTAATAAATCATTGCCATGAACTATTGATATGAATCCCATTATTGTTATTCATATAATAAATTAGATAAAACTTATATTTTTCAATACAAACACGCTTACTTCAACATTTTTGGTACTAACACCTATTATAAACATGATGACATAGTTATATTAAAATTAAAAACATGCTATTAGTGATATCATTTATTGTGGAATGCTAACATTTAATTATATATTTTATATTGTTTTATTAAAACTATTGTCTTGATTTATAATTACCTGTGTGAAACACATGAGGCTTGTAAGGGATAAACTATAATAGGTAAGTTATACATACATGTTCATGTAAAATCGCAAGTTGTTGAAAATTTTATGTAATCTAATAATAAGATGTATAATCAATAGTTACTTATTTAAAAACATAAGAAATGCAAAATAATGGAAGTTCTAATCATTAAAAGAATAAAAATTAAATTTCATATGCAAACTATAGAGTAAGACCAAGAATTAGCATACCTATTATCATAAGGGTTTTATACACTTTTGATAGGTTCCCATTTCCATAACTCTTATATTTTTATTCGGTGTTTTAAATAAATCTTTAATATACACGCCTATTACATGGCCCCATTGCTAAATTGTATTTCTACTACATGCATAAAGTGTAGTAGGTGTCTTTGAGAGAAATATAAATAGAGCACATATGTAAGAGGAAAATGTATCCATTTATTATTTTGTATTGTGCATTTCTCAAAGGAGGTTACATTTTAAATTTTCAATAAAAAAATTTCATCTAAATATGATAATGCTTCTTATTTTCATCACATTTCATTTTGATATATTTATGTCATTAAATTGATTTATTTGTAGAAAATAGTCAATAAATAAGATATCGAATATATTCTTACATCCATGCTCCACAAATTGTTTTATTATTTTAGTGATTGTTATATGCTTCTATTAAATGTTAGTGACCTTTCCCATTATGGATCTTGGTGATTAGAAAGTGGTAATAGAAGTGGTAACACTAATATTTTTCCCCAAGCATACCATCGTTTTCTCTAGCATTTAGTTATTTTCCTAAATTTGATGGTAAATATCAAACTTGTTTGTTGTTTCTAGAGAATATAATTATTTCCATCTACATATTACTGCTTATGGAGACAAAATTATTATATTATGTTTTAATCTACAAAAAGGACTCATGTAGTAGTACCAATGGGATGAAAAAGTTATGGGACATTAACGTAGAATTGTTTTTGTCAAAATCCTATTAGTTTTATTTAACCAAAGTGAGTTATGAGGATTTCATGGGCGCACTAACTAGATTATAACAAAATGTATTACATTCATGAGTATTAGAAACAATCTTAAAATCTTGTAAAAATAAAATAAGTATTGATAGATGAATTCTTCATAATGTATTCCATAAACATATGGAAGGAAAAATTAGTGTTGAGGTTAATATGTTTAAACCACATGATATTTTGGCATCCATTGGGCTTCTCTAGTTGGTAGAAGAAAATTTCATACCACGAATAAAATCTTCAAAATCATCACCTTTTCAAAATTCAATCCCAACATAAGAAACAACATTCATAAAATCTCAATCCATACCAATTGAAGGGCTCACTATGACAAGATGCAATCTCATAAGAAAGGGGTTATGTTACAATTGTTGTGACCAATTCACACTAGGTCATAATTGTGCATAATAATAAGTGTCCCTATTATATATACAAACACCTCTTAAGAAAAAATAATGCAAAGATGCCCATGATGCTTATTAATGTAGCCAAATTATGAACAAACTTGATATACTGCAAATAATATGAACTCCAAAAGAAAATAGATCTCCTTCTTTGTTATTGAATAATGAATTACAATGTTTCCTAAATATGAAAACAATTTCCAACTCGAGTTGCCAAGAAAACTCTAACTAACTTGACTAAATCTACTCTAGGTGGTGGAAATTACTATTTTTAGCAGTTTACTAGAACCTACTATTCTTAGTAAGTTTTCCAACTTATTCATACGGGCACGAAATTTCCATGCATCTTCTACATCCTTAAATGAGAGGAATTTCCAACTTTATAACTCATAATGTAACTAATAGACTAAAATTAACTAATGCCCAAAATAGGAAAAAAATGAACTACAACCTAAATCATAATTTTTGGCCTCAAGATGGCGGATTTAGGGCCCTAAAATGTGCTAAAACTTCCCCAAATAGTAAGGAAAATTTCCATTGTGTTCGTCTCATCAAAACATGTGGTTTAAAAAAAACAGACTCAAACGGACACCCGGAGCTCAAGTTATGACCTTGTCAAGTTCCTGCTAATTTTGGCGCATCATTCTCCCCTACTTGAAAAAAATGCAGCTCCTACAAGTTTTCTTCTTCAAACTACTTCCATTTATCTACATCCAACTTCTTAATTTCCCACTTTGTGACCCAAGTATTGTCCTCTTGTTCAGTCCTTTCCAATGTACCAAATATTTGTTGTATTTCCCATGTCCAGTGTCCATTGTTTTCTTATCTAGAATCTAATCCACTTCTTCTTTCTTCTTCACCGGAACTTGTTGTCTCCAATCTACTACTTCATCAATAACATCCCCTTCTACACCATCCCCATGAAAAGAATACAAATATGAAACATTAAACAATGGTGAAATATCAAAATTCCCTAGCAATTGTACCTCATAAGCATTGTTGTTTATTTTTTCACGATTTTATAGGGACCAATTTTCTTGTACTTGACTTATTATAGGTTCCTTTTGGAAAGCTTTCCTTAAAAATATATAGCATAACCACCTCACCAACCTGTAAATACCTTTCTCCGTCTGTGCACATCTACTATTTCCTTATACTTATCATTACTATTCTATAATTTCTTCCGCACTTCTTCCTGCAATTGTTGTATATGTTCAGAAAATGCTTCGTGTCACGACCGACTCGCCATCAACTAGTAGTTGTACCAAATCTAACACTCCATTTGCATTAATTCCATACACAATTGAAAATGGAGACTTTCCTGTAGATCTATTTATGGAACTGTTATATGCAAACTCAGCTTGTGGTAATGCTAAGTCCCATTGTTTCGGCTTTTCCCCAACTATGCACCTTAACAAGTTTCCCAAAATCTGATTTACCACCTTTGTTTTCCCATCAGTCTAAGGATGATAGGCACTCTTGAATCGTAGTTGATTTCCCAATTTCTTCCTTAGAGTCGACTAGAAGTGACTTAAGAACCTTGTGTCCCTATCTTAAGTAATGGTTTTGGAATACCATGCAAATGAACAACTTCTCCGAAAGATAAATCTGCTACGCATGTTGCATCACTTGTTTTATTCAGGAAATAAAATGAACCATCTTATAAAACCTATCAACAACCAAAAAAATTGAGTCATTACCTCGTTGTGTTTTTGGTAATCCCAAAACAAAATCCATACTCAAATCTATCCATGACCCTTTAGGAACAAGAAATGGCATATACAACCCTATATTATGTGCATGGCCTTTCAAGACTTGGAAAAATTAACATCTCTCCACATATCTTACCACATCTCTTTTCAGCTTTGGCCAATAATATTTCTCTGCTACCAAGGCTATCATCTTATCTTTACCAAAATGCCCATCCAATCCTCCGCTATGCAACTCTTTCACTATATTATCTCTCATAGACCCAACTGGAATACATAGTTGGTGTCCCTTAAATAGGTAGCCATCCTGTAAAATGTACTCATCCAAGACATCTCCTGCATTGTCTGACAATGGATGAATTAACCTTTCAACAATATCCTTGAAATCAGAATCAGAAGAATACAAACCCTTTATTACTTCAAAACCCACCACCTCATTTTCCATAGTGGTAAACAAAGTCACACACCTACTCAATGCATCTGCAACTTGATTTTGTTTTCTGGATTTATGTTTTAGAGAAAAAGTATAACCCTGTAAAAATGATACCCACTTTGCATGCCTACTATTCAACTTCTTTTGGGTATTCACATACTTTAGGGCTATGTGGTTTGTAAATAACACAAACTCCTTAGGCACTAAGTAATGCCTCCAATGCCTTAATGCTTGTACAATTGCATAAAATTCCACATCATAAGTAGAGTAGTTCTTTCTTACCTCATTTAGTTTCTCACTAAAGAAAGCTATTGGATTTCCACCTTGACTTAGAACAACACCAATACCCACATGTGAGGCGTCACAATCAACCTCAAACACTTTATCAAAATATGGTAGTGCCAAAATGGGTGCCTCTGTCACCTTCTTCTTCAAGAAGCGAAAACCATCCTCGGCTTCCTTTGTGCACAAAACTCCCTTCCTTTTGTACAATGTTATAGGTGCTGCAATACTACTGAAAGTTTTAATAAATTTTTACGTAAAATGTTGCTAGACCATGAAAGCTTCTTAACTTTTTTATACTCTATGCAGTAGGCCATTTAATAATTTCCTTTATCTTTTCTAATTCCATCTGTACCCCATCTTCTTAAATAATAAAGCCCAAGAATACCAAACTCTCTTGCATAAATGTGCACTTCTTCATATTTGCATAGAGTTTCTCTTTCCTTAACACTTCAAATACCACCCTTAGATGCCTCAAATGTTCTTCTTTAGTTTTACTAAAGATCAAGATATCATCAAATATACAACAACAAACTTACCATTATACTCCCATAACACAGTGTTCATCAATCTCATAAAAGTACTAGGTACATTGGATAACCCGAATGGCATCACCAACCACTCATATAATCCATTTCCTATCTTGAATGTTGTTTTCCACTCATCTCCTTCTCTAATCCAAATCTGATGATAACCACTTCGAAGATCAATCTTGGTGAAATACTTAGATCTAGCAAGCACATCCATCATATCATCAAGGCGAGGTATTGGGAACCTATACTTGATTGTAATTTTATTGATTTCTCTACTATCTATGCACATTCTCCATGTTCCATCCTTATTTGGTGTTAATAAAGCTGGTGTTGCACATGGACTCATGCTCTCCCTTATGACCCCCTTTCGCACAAGCTCTACCACTTGCCTATTCAACTCTGCATGCAATGTCAGGCTCATCCTATAAGCCACTTGATTTGGGAGTGAATACCCTAGAATCAAATCAATATGGTGTTGAATATCTCTTTTGGGTGGTAATCCATTTAGTAGCTCATTAGGAATAACATCATAAAATTATTCTATTAATGTTATTGTTTCTACTGGTATTTGTGCACTTACAAGTTCATCCTTATTTGCGACTAGTGCATAAAAAAAACCGGTTGCCTTTGCCTCCTTCAAAAATTCCTTTGCAGAAAGTATATTTTCAGCCTTCCCCTATTCCTTAAGAGGTAGAAAAACTATTTTTGTGCCATCCTTCCAAAAGTATAAGTATTCTTTCCCCGTCATGAATAAATTTTCTATCAAATTGCCATGGTCTTCTTAGCAGTATATGACATGCATCCATAGGAATAACATCACACCAAATCTCATCCTTATAATTGTTCCCAATAGAAAATCTTATTAAACATCTCTTATTAACACTAACTTCATTACCCTTTTTAAACCATGTAATACTGATAAGGGTTAGGATTATTCTCATAATGAAGACCTAATTTATCAACCATCTCATTTTAAACCATGTTCTCATAACTACCACCATCAATAATAACATTACATACCTTTCCTCCCTGAAGTGCATCTTCTTGAAAATATTTGTATGCTGCGAGACATGCATCCCCCTTGATCTCCTTTCTTGGAGCAATCATCATCCTCTTGATCATCTGATTTTCTCCAACATCTAGTGGAATTTCCATGTCCTGTTCATCTTCTACTTGTTCAAATTCAACAAGATTTACTCTTGGAGCATCTCCTTGTCTTTTTTTCATGTGTATAAGTATGTGGGCATTCAAAATCCCGACACCCTTCTTCACCACATCCGCAAAAAAATTGTCTTCGTGGAGCCTCCCATCCTCTATCACTAGCATAGCCTCTGCCCCTAGAAAATCCCTCTGCCTCTTTGTTGATTCCGGAAATCTTGTCTTGTACCCTCTTGCTTTTCCAATCCATGAGATGATTCTCTCCTACCTTGGCTGAAACCAGCTCATCCCGAAAGGAAGATGATGACCCCTATTCATTCCGGGTGATCTCCTAAAAATTTGATGATTTTGTTTTTCCTTGGCCTTTAAGGATAATTGATAGGAATCCTCCATGCTTTTAATCCTATGCATACTTATCTCAATTTTAATAGAAAATTTTAATCCATTTACATACATTGCAGCCATTTATTCCTTAGTTTCTTCATGCTCTACGAATGGACAACTTGTAGAACTCATCGTATATTCTTACACTATTTTTAAGTTAAATGTCTAAGATTGTGAAACCTCCTGTAAAGGGTTTGTGCATAATCCACATGGAGAAATTTATCTTTCATCTTCTTCTCCATCTTACTCCACATCCTAATTCTTTCTTTCCCCTTTCTTAATCGCTCTTTCTATAGGTGATCCCACCATAACATAACATGAGCTTTCAATTTCGTGCATGAAAATTTTACCTTCTTTTCTTCTGACATAGCCTTCCACTCAAAAACATTTTGCATCTTTGGTTAACTAGTGTATCAGCTCCTCTAGTTTTAAAATACCACCATACTTATGAAACATCAACTCTTATCCCATCATTCTTTCCTTCTAATTCTCGAAGCATCCTTTCTTCAAAAGTTAATGGTGGTGCTTGCGTTTCCTCATCTTCACAAACTTCTTCTTCATCTATGTCATCTCCACCTTGATTTCCTCTCTGGGTTATCATTGCAGTAAGAAAATAAACTTATCTCTGTAGATCTTGCATATTTCTATTCATCTGGGAAATATCTCCTCCTCTTCCTCTTCCTTCTCCTCATCCTACCATTTAAAAAAAAAATACTTGAACCTGCTCTGATAGTAGATAATGATACTTCGAAGTCACTCTATGTGTGTGGTGTAGATATTTTCATCTGGGACAGTCAGGACAAAAGTACGTGTGGGACGCGCAAAGGTAAAATCACTGCACAAGCAGCCAAACTAAGTGGATGCGGCCGATGCGGAAGTCAATGGCCCTCACGGCCCGGTCAATGGAGGATGCGTAGGGACAAGGAAGCCGAATCGAATGATGCGAGAAGAATGTGCAGGATAGTTTGGGACACACGGACCTGATTTTTCTGCAATACCCACAATTCAAAGGAAAAGTCAAAGTTTGACCTCCCAAACTTCAAACGGCCATAACTTTTGACTCCAAGCTCCGATTTTTCATAAAATTGGACTTTATGAAATGAGCACGACATCCTCTAAGTCACAAAAATGGATTTTTTAATTTTGATGAGGATAGATATATTTAAATATAAGAAACATATTCAGCTTCAGTCAGTTAATGGTCATTCCCATAAAATGACAGAAAACGCCTGACAGACCCCAAATAGCTACTCCCACTCAGAAGGCCATAAATTTTTCATTTCTCAACGAAATCACTCAAAATTTCTACCATTGGAATTGTGGCTTCAAGCCTTATGCATAAAAATAAATAAATTCTGAATTTGAGGAGAAACATATGGGGTTTTTTCATAAAACGTGGCGGTTCATGACAATGTTTTATTTGGTAGTTGGGAGTGCAATTAAGAGGCATGGTCATCATTCCTTCTCTACTACAGCACCTAGGACAAGTATGGGGAGCCTTTTTCAAGTAACATAAAATCATTTCACTCTATTTAGTGCCTCTTACAAGTGGTTGAAGGATAGATTTCAGGATTTCCATTTTCCCCTTCTCTCTCTCTTCTCATTTTCCTATAAATTGGAGTGTTGGGCTCATTGTAAAGGGGATTTTAGTTGTAGAAAAGCTCTGTCAAAATTTATTTGTGAAGCTAATGTGCTGTAGGCCCTTTTAGTGGACTCCTTGCATGGTGATCTAGGCCCTTATCTTGTAATAGATTGAATTGTGCATATCATGAAGCAATAAAATACAAGTTTGTGGATGCATCTTCCCCTGCTGTGTTTTGTTTGCACTCTTCTTGCCCTTTCAACCTTCATTACAAGAATATTGTGTCTATTTTTATGCTCTTGCAGGGATCCATTATCATTGTGTATGTTTGAGATGTTGTTGTGAATGCATTTTTCTAGATTGTGGAGAACTGTCATCACCCCTTCTAGTGTGCACTTTGCTTATGTATCTCACGCATTGGAAGACTACTCTCCCACCCCCTCCTTTTCTGGTGTATCACCACTGTAGTGTAGGATTTCATGTTTTATGCATTCTCTCTCCTTGGTCCCTTAGAAAGTTAGATTAGAACAATTAGTTTTGCTGCATTAGAGTAGATTGTGGCAGGTAGTTTAGGAGCAAGAACCAACTTTCTCTAGAGGTCTATCTCAAGTAGCAAGTCCTACTACTTGGAGCTCAAGTATATGCACTTATGTAAACATAAGGGTGCTATGATTCGGTGTTAACACAACCCTCTGGAACCAAGATTGGAGGATCATGATCTTCTAGGTTCTTCTCAAGAAGAGGAAGGAAAAGAGCACGAGGATCCCATCTCTCCCATGCCATTCACCCAAGAAGGTCTGCAATAAGACTCCATTCTTGCGAGTTGAATTTTAGAGCAATGGGCACATTCAAAGGACCGAGATCATGCCCTATCAAGTACTTGGCTTCATTGGAGCCAACAGAAAGCAAACACAGTAATGCTTACTCCTAAGCATGAGGATGAGCTTCAAATTACCAAGGATCAGCTGTAATGCCTCTCCAATACAAATATAGAGCAACTAAAAGAGGTATTTGTATTGTTTCTTGTTGAAACCTTGATGATTTGGGTGGAGGATCGGCTTATAGTCAGTTTTTCACTGAGTGTTAAATCATTTGCATGTCTGCCCCTTTTAAGAAAGGGAAGCTACTTCTCCCTGATAGTTGTAGGATTTTTTTGAGTCGCCTTTCTCTCTGGTTAGTGTAGGAGTAGGAGTAGATTTTTCTTTGAGCAGAAGAAGTGTTTTTTCACACTTTGCATGTCTTATTTGAGGCATGTATGATTTTTCATTTTTTTGTACATAGTGTGTGTTGTGGTGTTTGTTTCTCGTGCACAATACATCTCCTAGGACAGACCAATGCACTAAGCCCTTCAATATTTACAGCAGGGAGACCCATAGTTACCTATAAAAGTTACTGGTTTCAAAATGAAGCAAATACAAAGCAACTAAAATCGGGTTTTGAGGAAATCACGGAGAAGTTCCAAAGTAAAAGATCGATGATCGAGGCTATCATTCTTGACTCGATGCCTAATGGATGCTACAAGGAAAATGGTCTCTTCATATAATAGGCATATGTCCCCGTGAGTCACCAAAATGTTATCTCAATTTTTCCCTTGGCAAAATTGATCAAACATTGCTTTGCACAAGAGAAAATCGAAGGATCGGTTCAGTCATGCGAGCCACATTTCAAATCCGAAACCCAACCCAAATCCGAGGGGTAGGTGGACTATAAAATGGTGGAGCAGGGTCGGCGAAGGATAAAACAACATCAAAGGAGGCCAAAGGCTCACAAGAAGAAAATAGGGAAAGGCTCGAAGTTTTTAGACTTAACCACATATGAGTTGACTCAGAACACAACAGACTCGCAGAATGCGCCACGCATTAGCTTGTCATAATTCCAAAAGGGAACATAAAAATGAAGACCCCAAATGTGCGTGGAGCTTCCACGTGTCCCAAATATGAAAAAGGACAGAGTTGGCCATTGAAAAGTCCAAATGAGTGAAAAGAACCATGTGTCATCTTGGTATAATTTTAAAAGTGAGAGCCCAAGGCGAGACTCAAACTAGCGCCAACTCTCCATGTAGTTAGGGTCTAACATAAGTCAAATGGAAGCGGGCCAAAATCAGCTAAGCATGAGAAGGGCCAGGATGGCACCACATTCCTCGGTGGCACATCTCCAAAGGTCAAGCTAAAAAAGTGGTCCCCAAAAATTCCGGTCCGCCATGTAGTCGGGATCTAAAGGGGGTCTCATTGATAGTTGAAAAGTCACATACCCACGGAGGTGCCACATGGCACAATGACATAAATTTAAAATTTGTGGTCCAAAGGTCACTCCCAAACAAGTGTATGCCTTCCACGTGTCCCGGGTCTAAAATGGGGACAGAGAAGGCTTGAATCGACTAAGTATAGAAGGATCGGCGGAAGCTGCACTCATCGGCTCGGTGTAACTTCAAAGAAAAAATATGGAGGCAAGTCCCAAATGGGTGCTTTGAGCATGTTGATAATTTTTTCACTTGTGCAAAATGGGCAACTCAAAAACTTCATTACAATGGATAGCATTGTTAAAGTATACCTAAGCTAGGGGAGTTTCTTTTAGATATATTATTACTGCTGAATTAATTAACAATTACATGAAATCTACAGCTGTGTTTTTTGTTAAAAAATGTAAAGATCATATAGCCTACAATTTCATGACTATCTTTAGCAAAATAACACAAGGCCCCAAAGGAAAACTGTGTTGTCTTGATGAAGACATCCAATTGTAGAATAGATGAAATGCTAAGTTTTGGAACAAAAGTAAACATAAATGCAGATTATAGAAATTAGAGTTCATTACTGGATGTTACAGGTTTTCTTTAATGTTCTTTCCTTCATGATTAACACATTCAATTATATTACTAAGTTTCTTTGTTCATCATATAATTCATACAGAAAGTTGAAATGCAAAAACAAATACACAACTCAATTTTAGAATTTAATGTTTTATACATAAGGAATTTCAAATTTTCCCACACAAGTTATGGGATGTAACTAAAAAGTAAAGTACAACTATTGAAATAAGAGGTACACATGCATGAAAGAGAAATTAAAGGAGTATGAGTGAACCCATCATTGCCTTGGGGGTTTCTTCTTTGGTTGAGACATCTCCATTTCCAGCTTTGTTCCTTCTTTATGTTAGATTCTTGAAATCACTATGCCCGAAAAGAACAGAAGAGAAAACTATCAATTACGAGCTTAGGGATCAATCCATATTCCTTTATTGTAGGGAAAATTTTAGTGGTGAATATTCGTAATATGGCGAATATTCCATTTTTGAAAATTTTGTAAAGGTGAATTTTACGGCATGGGTCGCTTTGTTCGTCTAAAAATTACACTTTAATTTTTAAGGGGTCGGCTTCACCTACCCTTGAAAAATATCCCCTATATAGTCCTAGATTATTCACCAGGTAGAACACTTCTACTTCACATTTGTCAACAATATGATATATCACGTATTATTGCAAACGCGTGTGAGGATTAAGTTATTGATGACGCGCAACAAGGAGGGTTTGCGAGATGCGTGACAATGGGGTTATTTGTTGACGTGCGACACTGACAGATAGTTGACACATGACAAGTATGTACTATAGATATTTACGCATAGTAGACGCATGACAAAGAGTTTTTTGACGAGTGACACAGAGATTTTTTCGATGTGCAAGCGAGAGGGCTGAGGTGCAAATGCATGACGGGAGATTTTCTATCACACGTCAAAAAATGCATTGACGCACGTCAACAACCCTCATTGACATGTGTCAACAATCTCATTCACACACGTTAAAAGAGTGCTTGACGTGTGTCAATGAGGGTTATTTGTTGACACGCGACAAGGTGCTACAACAGATATTGACGCATAGCAGACACACGACAAAGAGTTTGTTGACGCACGACACAAAGATTTTTCGATGAGAAAGCGAGCTCGAGAGATCGAGACGCGCGATGGGAGATTTTTCTATCGCGCGTCAAAAAATTAATTGACATGCGTCAGCCAGACCTCATTTACACGCGTCAACAACCTTGTTGGACTTGCGTCGCCAAAGAGGTCTATTGACGCGTGTCAACAAGGTTGTTAACGCTCGTCAATGAGGTCTATTGACGCGTCAATGCATTTTTGATGTGCGATAGAAAAATCTCCCATCGCGTGTCTGCAGCCTTCTGTCACACCACTTGAAAATCAGGTGAATTTTTTTCATACAACCCCTAAAAAAATTTACCTTCCCGCGAAACCGGTTCTAGGATATTCGCCAGGTATTTTCCACCTTCGATTTCCAAGAGGTCTCTTAAAATGAACCCTGCTTTATTGTCCAAATTCGTGCATATGAATCTCTTAACAACAAAAGCTATAGTTTACGAAGATCAAACTACATACATGTTTTAATCACTCGAGAAAGGAGGGAGAAGAAAAGAAAAACCATGGACATAAGAGAGGCCAAAAATCCTAAATATTTTCTAACTGTTTTCTTAAGTGTGCAGGTACAGGTTGCAGCCAAGAAGAAATAAATAAAGTCTTTCAACAAATATTACAGAGTCCAATGAATTCTATCCTATAGCATAAAGCAATTAAGTCATTAAGTACATGTTGGAATGAAGGAAGAATAAAACTAAAGTTTCAGTAACTGTCATACAAATAGAATAAGTTACAGTACAAAAGAGAGACTGACAAATAGAAGTACGTGTTTCAGATTGCAACTAAAGAAGAAGAATCATATTTCAAGAAGTTGAAGTTAACTGGAAAGAAAGGATTACAGCTGAAATAGAATGAGAAAGAGGATTAGGGAAAATTTTTACAGGACTTCACCATGTAAAATGGACATTTACATCTTTCCATCATGTTGTTTTTAACTAATACATGCTTTAAAAGATTTATGTAAATCAAGTAAGTGATACAGAAAAATAGAAAAACATGCCATGATCAAGATAACTTGATAATTATGTTTCAGTTTCCAACAAGAAATCAGATTGATAGAAAAGTGTTACATTCTCGTATTCGAATGGAAAATACAACTACTACAACTGAAAAAGGAAGGAAGAGAGTATTCTAGAAAAAAATGGCCAGGCCTTCGCCATGAAAAATCAACATTTTAAATTTTCTAGCATGGTAGAGATACTACTATCAAAGAAATAAAGCATCTAAATAAAAGAAAAAAGATTACAGTATTTCAAAAAGCATCTGAATCAAGGCTTATGCCTGAGAATGGCATTACATGGATGAATAACTACTTATAATTTCAAGAAATTCACATGCAAGGTACAAAGACCTCTTAAGATCAAGAACAAATTGCATAATCAAATGAAGTAAAGTAATTTCTAGTACCCATGCCAAGGGAAAGATACCCAAATCTAGGTTTTACTATCTCAAACTTTAAATTGAAAAATACAGATCAGGGTAAGGAAAAAAATTTACTGGTAAAATTGAAGCAGAGAAAACCCTCAAGTAATCATCAAATTCAGAGCCAAAGGAAGAATGACATCTTAAGTACAAAATATCAGAGAATATGCTCCTATTACAGTCGAGAAAATCAAAGTTTCAGTTTTGTAGTATAAGAGTCAACAATGATCAAGTAAGTCATGAAGGAAAGTAAACTTTCAGCTTGCAAAGAATGTTTTCCAAATAGAGGTACAGAAGGAATGTGCACAAAAATTATATTCAACTGTCAGGTTTGAGAAATATAGAACTACATAATTTTTTATGCTCAAAACATGAAAATCAGAGTTTGGTAACCTTCTGAGTAGTACCATGTTGCACCCAGATGGAGATTCATACAGATTAGAACTTCGAGATAAGAAAATGATAAAGTGAGTTCACAATGTAATGGTCATTCAGGGCACTCCTCAGAAACATAGCTTTGAAATCAAAATAATGGTGACATACAGTCAAGAATGAATGCATATTGCTAAATCTCCAGACAGATAATCATGGCTATAGTGAGAAAACAAAGAAGTTACTAGAGGGCCTGAAGGAAATGTTCATGACATACTTTCTTTTTTTTTGCATGCATAAAATCTCAAGAATAGTATAGAACTCAAGTCACAAAAACAACTACAATCACCAATTAAAAATTAGAGAAGTCAAGGTACAGAGATAATGCAGACCCAAAAAGTTTTCCATAGTTTTACGGAATCACTAACACACTATGAGCAAGAGAATTCGAGCTCAAATGATCTCAATGAATGAAGACCATATTCAAGTGCACAAAAACATAGGCTTGCAAAGATATTTACAGAGTAACCCAGATGGAAAATCTCACTCAGATTTATTCTCGTTTCAAGAAAAGCAAGGAGATGACAAAACTAAATACCCATGTCTAGGAAATTATAGTTTCTGGATTTAATCGTAAAACCCATTAATGAGTATCAAAATCAGAGTAAGAAACATATACTTACTGGTATTGAAGCAGAGTAAACCCTCGCGAGATCATTTGATTCAGAGATAAAGAGGAGCAAGCTCAAAACGAGCTTCAACTCAAAATGACCAAGGTCAAGCCACGAAACCACATAAAATGTAAATAAAGAATGGATTATTAGTATTTTTGAAAGTCAAGATGGCAAAGACAAAGTAATGGTGGCACCCAGGAGATCAAAACTTACCATTCTTTGTCAAATAGTATGACGGTTACACAATCCCGAGCTCAAACCCTCAGAAAAACCCAAATAGAGCAGAGCCATAAAAGATACAAGTGCAACAAAGCTCAGAAACCATTTATGCAGAAGGGCCGAGCTCAAGGAGAAAACTAGAATGGCGTCAAAAAAATTTCCAGGGCTTTGCCCGCATACTGAAAATCCAAATGAAATGATCATTAGGGTCAAGATTCCCTTTACCACCTGAGCCCAAGCATTGGGTTAGTTCGAACTCAACCATGGTCAAAGATCAACGGCCACAAAACAAAAGGACAACAGATCAACACTCAAGGATCAATCCCCAAGTTCGAAGCAAACCACCTAGGTAATATGCCACCGACAACATTCAATGCTGGCGAAACCCTAACTACAGTTTCAAGATCGATGACCTGAGATCTCAAAGTACAAAGATCAACAATTACAAAATGATCACCAATATCAAAGTGAACTCTACCTGAGTTAGCCATGTCACCGACCAACTATTGAAGGGGTGAGTCATCGTGCAAAGGGGCCAGCCCCATGATTAAAACAAAATCATTGCATTTGAAATGTCAAAAGGATCAACTATAGTCCAACTTCAAATAATATAAAGTGTCGACCGAATCATGTTCACCGATGATCACCCAAAAGGTAAGGGTTATAAAACTATAATCAAGTGTTACCCAAATGCAAAAGCCGACAAGTATTACATGGTCGTGTTTAATCAAAGGTGGCCAAACTAAATGGAGATTAGTGATCAAGTGCAAGGGTGGCCCCACAGACTGCAGAGGAAAAGTTGAGCATGTGCACATGGAGGTGGTCCCCATCAAGTGGATGAGTGGATGGATTATTTTACAAATTTTGCAAGTGTTGTAATTATTTTGCTCACAAATAGGAGTTAATTTTTTTAGGCTTTCACTAGGGGACATAAAAAACAAGAAGATGAATTCACATGCACAAGGAAAGAGACTTGCCCAACAAGCAAGCTTATTATTAGCAAATTATTCACCATTCTTTTCTTAAAAATAGAACAGTCAACTTTAGTTTGACTGAGATGTATTCAAAGACTATTAATGCCTATTTGTAATTATATGTTCTATTTTTATTCATTTATTTATTAATAGATGAAGGATAAAAATAGGATGCATGGGCGAGTACAATCCTTAGTCTATTTTTAGGACGGGGGGAAAATCAAATTTGATATATATTGTGTGCTTTGGCAAAGCACAAAGGAGGAATTTTTAGATACAAGAGTTTGAAACAACTTTTGCCAGTTTTCCCTTTGAATGTGAAGTAGTTTCTACCTTTCCAATTATTTGCGATCTTTCATATATTTTCCATTAATCTTGTGAATGTTGAATTCCCTGATTAATCATCTTACCTTGTTGCAATTTTAGTAATCTCTGCATGATATTAATGTGTATGTGTAACTTAGCAATATTGTTGTGATTCTATCCCTCAATACATCAAAGTGTTTACCCTTAATTATCTTTAGAAATTTGTTGGCATGTGCATCAAAATTTCATTCCATATCAATTGTGCATGTACTCAGTCAAAGACCTCATACAATTTTGGTGTATCACCTTAGTTTTAATTCATTTTTACAGTCATCTTTTACACTTAAAACCTAGAAATCAGTTTAGGATACATCAATAAGGAACCAACTTTGATACCAGAGACTCCCCTCAAAATAGGTATACCCATAGACCTTAGGTGTTTCCATTGTATCTATGAAAGAGAGAGATAAAATTTCCATGCTTAGAACACCTGCAACCATCTCTCTACATGGTGCACTTTCGAGAGATAATAGTTGTTGGCACACTCGGTGGGACAAGGAATCGAGATATGCATGAAAGTTATGACTATATACAATAGATTTATAGTAGATCAAAAGTTACTTTCGGGAGAAAGTTGTAGAAATTTATTCTAAAGATTTAAAGTTTTTTTTTGCAACTCCATAAAGCTGATTTTAGACCAGTATTGCAGCATGTTCAATGCCTAAAGTGACTATGAGATCATCAGTAAGAGGAATTCCTCCCGATTTTGTTTCTTTATCTTTGAATTTCGCTAGAAGGAAAAGAGTTAGTAATACTTTACCTTATAATAGACCTGGTTTTGATAACCCTCCTCCGATATTCCTTCACCACGTATCAATTTCTCTATTAATATCCTATTTTTTCCAATGGCTATCCAACCACCTAGGAATTTTGTGACCTTTACTAATGGCAGCCCATTAGTAATTATAGTTTATCATGATATCCCTAATGGTGCCATGAAAAGTTTGCAATCATTCCTTTGGTGAAAATCAGGTTATACCTTCAGAGCACATCAAAGATGTTGCAGCCTTATGTGCTATCCATAATATCACTCATGAAGACATAGCTTTGAGACTTTTAGTTGCATGTTTTAAAGGACATGCCTTGCAATGGTATAGAAATCTAGATATTGGATGCATAAGAACTTGGGATGAATTAGGTGATAAATTGCTGAAATAATTTCAAGATAATTCAGATCATTTATCTCTCATAGAACAACTATCTACCATTAAAAGAGCTCCCAATGAATTTATGTTTAGTTTTAACATTCATTTTTCCAGAATTTGGGAAATAATTCCAGCAAGTGTCAAGCCTCAAGCTGATCATGCTTTTCTTTATTATCTTAGGGCATTAAACAGTGATATTTCAAGTATGATTCGATCATGGGAGGAGAGATACTCGAGTAGCCTATGATATCACCATCCAAGTTGAAAATAGTCTTATTCAAGCTGGAAAATTAGCACCAAGGCCTTCAATGCCTTTTTGGTAGATTTAGCCCCTATCCCACAACCTATTACAATTGTAGAACCTGTTGTTGTAGCCCCATCAGATGATGTATTTAAAGATTTGTAGACTATGGGGAATAAGCTGACTTCAATTGAAAATAGACTTGCATTACCTAGTAGACCTTATCAGGCTCCTTATCAGCAAAACCAACAAAATAGGCAGCCTTACCAACAAAATCAAAATTATAGGAAGCCTTATCAGCAAAGGCAATTTGATCCAAACGCTCCTAGTTCATCTAATGCTTTAGTCCCAGTTAACATGGCTACAGAAGAGTGGTGCCAACCTTGTAATCAACCTCATTCAGCTATAAATTGCCCAAATGACTTTTTTGAACATAAGTCTTGTTGCACAACCTCAATCTGAGACATTATTCATGCCTCAAATGGAGAGTGGGCAACAAGATACTCAAGTTCAGAAAGCACCTGAACAGAATTTAGTTAGTTTCAATGAGGATGATTTCATTGCAGTCACTACTAGGGCTCAAGGAAAAGTAGCTTGAAAGTCAAAAACAACAAAATAGGCCTATTCTGCCCACTGTCACTGATAAGACAACATCTACAGCCCCAAAACTAGCTAACAGTCTTGTTGTTCCTAAAAAACCAGCAAGTGTTTCAGCTGATAAAGAAAAACAAAAAAGCTACAGCTTGACCCAAGAAGATTGTTTATACCTCAGATATCAAAGGCAACTGAAGCAAAATCAGTTTTTTCTAAGGCCTATGCTAAAATAGTTGAATCTGTCTCTAAAACTGTTGCTTCTTTTAACATTGTTGATGTAATGAAAAATATAATGTTAACATCTCAATGTGGGATGCTCTAAGTATTCCAGGACAACAATATTTACTTTCTCATGAACTAGCTAAGCTATAGATTTCTTCTAAAACAATAGAAAAAGAAGTTTAGAAAGTAGACATGGTCCTTAGAACATTCGAACAAGACCACATCAAAGAAGTTAAGTGGATGGTTCAGAAAGTTTTAAATGCTCACGACATAAAGACACCACCACCATTTTATTTATCACTGATTATTGGGAACATCTTGTTCATAATTGCATGGTGGAAAGTAGTGTAAGTAACATAGTTATGCCAAAAGCAATTGTAGAAAAATTGGAGTGCACGGTATGAGCCTACGAAAAGAGTGTCTTACTGACTTGATGGAACTGCAACTAATATAGTTGGTGTAATAAAAAATTTAGAGGTAACATTGCATGCTTTCCCAAATGTTTCTATTCTGCAAGATGTCATTGTTGTAGATTTACCTCCTTACTTTGCATTATGCTTATCTAGAGATTTCACAAAGATAGGAGGTTATCTCTTCATATTGGTCCTTTTTATTTTTCACTACACGTTATGGCACCAAGGTTACTATCAATTCAAAACCATTAGCCAGATTTCACATTGAGCCTCACTCTTCAAATGTAGTAGCTAATTATGCAGCCTTAGACCAGTCTGATTTTGATGATGTAGCTCATGTTTCAACATTAGATGGTGTTTCTAACATGTTTATGGATGAAAATACAATTGAAGAAAATGCTCATGATCTTTTAAAGGAGGTTGAAGAACAATTGTTTGGTGTGTATTGTTTGCATGAAGAAAACACATCACTTCCCTTGCTTTGTCTAAAAAAAGAAAATTCAGCAGAAGGGATTTGAAAGATTCATTTGATGGAGTGAAGAACAAGAAAGGATAGGGATTAGGTTTGATGCTTACTTCCCCAACAAATGAAAGTTATTTCTCAACTTCGAGTCCCTAATTTTCATGTACTTGTAATGTAGCTAAATACAAAGCATTAATTCATGGCTTACTTTGGGCTAGAAAGAGAGGTATCACCATGTTACAGATTTTTGGTGATTTTGAGTTGGTTATCAATCAAGTAAGAAATTTTAATGTTTGTAAGAATCCATTAATGAAGTCTTACAGACATAGATTTTAGACTTAATGGAATATTTTGAGGCTATTAATATTTAGTCTATTCCTAAAGAATAGAAAATAAACATGCAGACAAACTTACAACAATTGGTGCTAATTTTGAAGTGTTGGAATAGATAGAGAACAAAAAAATTCAGCCTCATATTAAGATAATTATTAGGCCTTAAATACTTGATAATGATTTAAATTGGCATGTTTTTGAAAATGATGATCAAATTTGTAGATTTTTGCAGCAAGAAGCTGAATTTTCTGCAATAAATCAGGATAAATTACATCACTTATATGTGACCAGATTGTTTAAATAAAGACAAATAAGCTACCTCGAGGTCTTGTCACATTAGAAGACATCTTCAGCACTGATGATTAGTTAAGAAAAGACAAAATAAGATATCAACACATGTTGATAACTATGAGGAGATCTCAGTTGAATGAATGGAAAAAATTGTTTCTTGGAAAGGTATGATCCTTCGCTCAAAAGCATTCATTTATTGATCTTTGCAAAGAATTTAAAGATGTTTTCACTTGGAGATACCAAGACTTGAAAGGATTTGATCCCAGTTTAGCACAACATACTATCAAATTACAACCAAATTCTAAACCAGTTAGGAAAAAATAGAGGCTGTGAATCCTAAAATAGAGCCTCTAATGAGGAAATAATTATCTAAGTTGATTGAATCAGGTATTATCTTTCCAGTTAAACATTCAAGTTGGGTAGCAAATCTTGTTCCTGTTAGGAAGAAGAATGGAGAAATCAGATTATGTGTGGATTTCAGAGATCTTAATAAAGCTTCATTAAAAGATCATTACCCACTTCCAAATATGGATAAGATTTTAAGAATAGTTTCTAGTTCAGATAGACTATCTCTTCTAGATGGTTATAGTGGATACAATCAAATTCTAGTTCAAGAAGAAGATAGGTATAAAAAAGTTTTTACCACCAAGTGGGGTACTTATGCTTACAAAAGAATGCCTTTTGGCCTTTCAAATGTTGGTGCAATGTTTCAACGTGCAATGGACATGGATTTTCATAGCTTGTTAAATAAATGCATCCTTTTTTATTTAGATGATGTTATTGTATTTTCAAAAGATTCTGATGAACATCTAATACATCTAAGGCAAAATTTTTAGTTATGTAGGCAGTTTGGAATATCTTTGAATCCCAAAATTCTATCTTTTCAGTACATCAAGGTAAACTACTTGGTCATATTATTTCTAAAAAAGGATTAGAAATTGATCCTTTCAGAATCAAAGCCATATCACAGCTATCATTTCCTCATCATAAGAAGGCATTACAGAGTTTTCTTGGAAAAATCAACTTTGTCAAAAGATTTGTTCTAGATTTTGTAGCATTGGTTAAACCATTAACAACTATGTTAAAGAAAGGGAAAACTTTCTCTTGGACCAACGAAGGGAGAGAAGGGTTTGAAGCAATCAAAACAACCATCTCTCAGGCTCCTACTCTTGTAAATCCAAATTTTGATAAAGATTTTACAATGTATGCACTTGCAGGAGATGAAACAATCTCAGCTATATTAACTCAGGTTAATGATGAAAATATTGAGTAGCCTATTGCTTTCTTTGGACAGAGCTTGCATGATTACGAAACAAGGTACACATTTCTTGAAAAACAAGTACTTTCGGTAGTCAGAGGGCTAAAGAATTTCAAGTACATGCTTTCAAACAATAAAATTCATGTTCTTGTTTCTCATCCAAGTGTGAAGGATTTCTTGTTAAATAAAGAATTGAATGAGAAAAGAGTAGGTTGGATAACAAAAGTTATGGAATATGATGTTGATATCCGGGTTGCTAAGACAATTTGAGGAAAAGGTTTATGTGAGCACCTAATTGCTGATATGGAAAAACAACAAGCTACAGAACCAGATGATTCAAAACAACATTATGAAATTACGTATCAAATCGAAATCATGGTTCAACCAAAAGTTAGCAACCTAAACTTGCTCAAGAAGTCCAAGAATCAAATATGGATGATTGATTTAGTTAACTATTTATGGTATTTATGGAAGGTATGGAAAAAATAAACGAAGGTATTTCAGATTACAAGTTGTACCTTATATCTTTATTGATAGTGTGTTGTTCAAAAGAGATATAAATGGAATCTTGCTACAATGTGTTGACTATGATAAAATTAGAAAATATTATCATAATTCCAAAAAGGACCTGTAGGAGGTAATTTTTCAGCACATACCATAGCCTTAAAAATTATGAAAGCTAGTTACTATTGGCCCAACATATTCAAGGACTCTTTTGAATGGATCGAGAAAACCTATAAGAAATGTGATTTCTTTATTGGGAAAAGAAAATTTATCTTCACTTCGCTACCTCTATAGCCTATTTCAGTTGATCAACCTTTTATGCAAGTGGGGTCTTGACTTTATTGGCATGATAAACCCACCTTCTTCACAAGGACATAAGTGGATTTTGACTACTACAGATTATTTTACACTGATGGACTGAAGTAATAGCCTTGAAAGATGCTAATGAAACTTCAATACTATCCTTTTATGAAGGTATAGTTCGTAGATTTGGTGTTCCAGCAACTATCATATCAGATAATGCTTTAGCATTTCTTGGTGCAAAAGTTAATTGAAATTGGGCTGTAAACCATGGAATTTATCTAAGTTCTTCATCTAATTATTACCCACAAGGTAACGACTTAGCTGAAAATACTAACAAGAATATTTTAAGGATCATCAGAAGAAACACTCAAGGATAATCAAAGAGCTTGGCATTTGATGTTGAATTCAACAATTTGGGTGATAGAGTGACTCCTAAAAGATCAGTTAGCAATTCACCATACAAGCTTATTTACGGAAAAGGAGCAAGAATGCCTATTTAGTTGAGTTACCGCATTAGATCTGCTGCACCAAATGGAGCTACTTGAGAATGAACCATTGCAGAGTTTGTTATGTAGAATTAATGGAGTTACAAGAGCTAAGAGATCAAGCTCATGTGAACATGGAAAATAATTAGAAACAAATGAAGAAGAATTTTGATAAGAAATCCAAATTCAGAATCTTCAATGAAGGAGATATTGTGTTAAAGTGGGATGTCGATCGCACAAATATAGGAAGACACACAATGTTTGATACAATCTGGAGTGGTCCTTACCATGATTTCAACTTGCAAAAAAAGAACACAATGATTTTTAGCTTTCAATTTGAATGGAGAGGAACTTCCCATTCCTATGAATGGTATGTTTCTCAAAACATTGTTATTGAAAATCTTACAGTGACTTTTTAGAGTAGGATTTCCCTTCAATAAGTGCAGTTTCTACACATTGCAATGTTTTTCAATTCAATAAGTGCATTCGCGCACATGGTCTAGTTTACTAGATCCTTTCCCAGTTTTAGTTTGTTTTGGAAGGGTTGGACCTTCAGGAAAGGAAGATTTTTGTTACATGATTATACTCCATGCCCAATGGAAAAAAGCAAGGCACTGGTCTACAAACTAGCAAGACAACTTTCCTCGCATGATCGCTTGAAATGTTGACAATTTTTACACTTATGCAAAATGGGAAACTCGAAAACTTTGTTACGATGGATAGTATTGGTGAAGTACACCTAAGCTATGGGGAGTTTCTTTCGAGATATATTGTTAATGAGATTAATTAAATTACATGAAATCTACAGCTATGTTTGCTATTACAAAATGTAACAGATCACATAGTCTGCAATTTCATGACTATCTTCAGCAAAATAACATGAGGCCCCGAAGGATAGTTGTGTTTTCTTGATGAAGACATCAATTTAGAATAGATGAAATGTTAAGTTTTGGAACAACAAACATAAATGCAGATTGTAGAAATCAGAGTTCATTACTGGATGTTACAGGTTTTCTTTAATGTTCTTTCCTTCATGATTAACACATTTAATTATATTACTGAGTTATTTAGTTCATCATACAATTCATACAGAAAGATGAAATGCAGAAACAAATACACAACTCAATTTAAAAATTCAATGTTTTATTCATAAGGAATTTCAAATGTTCCCACATAAGCCGTGGGATGTAACTGAAAAGTAAAGTACAATTACTAAAATAAGAGGTACACATGCATGAAAGAGAAAATAAAGGAGTATGAGTGAACCCATCATTGCCTTGGGGGTTTCTTCTTTGGTTGAGACATCTCCATTTCCATCTTTGTTACTTCTTCATCTTCATTGCTGAAATCACTATGCTTGAGAAGAAGAGAAGAGAAAACTACCATTTATGAGCTCAGGGATCAATCCATATTCCTTTACTATCCTAATTCATACATATGAATCTCTTAACAATAGGAGATATAGTTTACTTGAAGATCAAACTGCATACATGTTTTACTCACTTAGAAAGAAGGAGGGAGAAGAAAAGAAAAACCATGGACATAAGAGAGGCCAAAAAGCCTAAATATTTTCTAATTGTTTTCTTAAGTGTGTAGGTACAGGTTATAACCAAGAAGAAATAAATAAATTCTTTCAACAAATATTGTAGAGTTCAATGACTTCTATCCTATGGCATAAAGTAGTTAAGTCATTAAGTACATGCTAGAATGAAGGAAGAATACAACTCAAGTTTTAGTAACTGTCATACAAATAGAAGAAGTTACAGTACAAAAGAGAGACTGAAAAATAGAAGTATGTGTTTTGGATTGCAACTAAAGAAGAAGAATCATATTTCAAGAAGCTGAAGTTAACTAGAAAGAAAGGATTACAGCTGAAATAGAATGAGAAAGAGGATTTTGGGAAAATTTTGATAGGGCTTCGCCATGTAAAATGGACATTTACATCTTTCCATCATGTTGTTTTTAACTAATACATGCTTTAAAAGATTTATGTAAATCAAGTAAGTGATATAGAAAAGAAGAAAAACATGCCATGATCAAGATAAAAATTATTCTATTTCATTTTTAACAACAAATGAACTTCAATGAAAAACTATTGCATTCGTATTCTTAATGTTAAAGGAAAAATACAACTACTATAGCTAAAAAAGGAAGGAAGAGAGAATTTTGGAAAAATACATTTGCAGGATACGCCATGAAAAATCAACATTTTAAAATTTTCTAGCATGCTAGAAATACTACTATCAAAGAAATAAAGCATCTAAATAAAAGAAACAAGATTACAATAAGGAAAAAATGCATCGAATCAAGGCTTATGATCGAGAATGGTATTACATGGATGAATAACTCGCTTATTGAGAAAGCCACATGTAAGGTACAAAGACCTCTTAAGATCAAGAAAAAAATTAAGAATCGAATAAAGTAAAGTAATTTCTAGTACCCATGCCAAGGAAAGATATCTAAATCTAGTTTTACTATCTCGAACATTAATTTTTCGAGGTTGAAAAATATAGATCTTAAGGGGTATGGAAAAAAAAAAATTCAAGTGATCCCGGTAAAATTGAAATAGAGAAAACCCTCAAGTAATCCTCAAATTCAGAGCCAAAGGAAGAATGACATCTTAAGTACAAAATATCAGAGAATATGCTCTTATTACAGTCGAAAAAATCAAAGTTTTAGTTTTCGAGATGAGTATAAGAGTCATTACGGGAGAAGTGATCAACTAAATTTGGAAGGAAAGTAAACTTTCAGCTTGCATAGAATGTTTTCCAAATAGAGGTACAAAAGGAATGTGCACAAAAATTATATTCAATTATCAGGTTTGAGAAATACGAACTACAAAAAATTTTATGCTCAAAACATGAAAATCAGAGTTTGGTAACCTTCTGAGTAGTACCATGTTGCACCCAAATGGAGATTCATACAGATTAGAACTTTGAGCTAAGAAAATTACAAAGTGAGTTCACATTGAAGCAGTTATTGAGGGAATACATCATAAATAGAGATTTGAAATCAAAATAATGGTGAAATACTGAGTCAAGAATGAATGCATATTGGTAAATCTCCAGACAGATAATCACGACTACAGTTAGAAAACAAAGAAGTTAGAGAGGGGATGAAGGAAATGTTCATGACATACTTTCTTGTTTGTTTCATGTATAAAATCTCAAGAACACTATATAACTCAAGTCACAACAAACAACTAGGGTTTTCACCAATTAAAAATCAAAGAAGTCAAGTACAAAGATAATGCACTGAGACCGGGTTAATGAAAGTTTTCAATTTACAAATAATCACTATACACATTGTGAACAAGAGAATTGAGTGATCTCAATGAATGCCGACCATATTCAAGTGCACAAAAACCCAGGCCCACAAATATATTTACAGAGTAACCCAGATGGAAAATCTCACTCATATTTATTCTCGTTTCAAGAAAACCAAGGAGATGAAAAAACTCGAATACCCATGCGAAATTATGTTTTAGATTTAATCATAAAACCCATCAATGAGTATCAAAATCAGAGTAAGAAACATGTACTTACTGTTATTAAAGTAGAGTAAACCCTTATGAGATCATTTGATTCAAATCTAAAAAGGATCAAGCTCAGAACGAGCTTCAACTCAAAATGACCAAGGTCGAAACGAAAAAGTGAGAAAATGCAAATAAATAATGGATTATCAATATTTTTGAAAGTCAAGATGTTAAAGAAAAAGTAATGGTGGCTCCCAGGAGATCAAAACTTACCATTATTTATCAAACAATATGATGGTTACACCATCTCGAGCTCGAACCCTCAGAAAAATTTGAATAGAGAAGAGCCATAAAAGATACAATTACAACCGAGCTTAGAAACCATTTATTGAAGGGTTGAGCTCAAGGAGAAAAAAAAATGACGTCAATTTTTTTACTAGGGCTTCACCCGCATACTAAAAATCCAAATAAAATGATCATTAGGGTCGAGCTTCCCTTTACCACTTGATCCCAAACATTGGGTTAGTTCTAACTTAACCACGGTCAAAGATCAACACTCAAGGATCGATCCCCAAGTTAGAAGAAAAACACCTAGGTAATAAGCCATCGACAACATTCAATGCTGGCGAAACCCTAACTACTGTTTCAAGATCAACGACCGGAGATCTCAATGTACAGAGATCAACAATTACAAAATGATCACCAATATCAAAGTGAACTCTACCTGAGTTAGCCATGTCACCGACCAACTATTGAAGGGGTGAGTGATCATGTAAAGGGGACCAAACCCATGATTAAAAAAAAATCATTGCCTTTGAAATGTCCAAAGGATCAACTATAGTCCAAATTCAAATAATAGAAAGTGTTGACGAATCATGTTCAACGATGATCACCCAAAAGGTAAGGGTTATAACACTATAGTCAAGTGTTACCCAAATGCAAAAGCCAACAAGTATTACATGGTCATGTTTAATCAAAGGTGGACAAACTAATGGAAATTAGTGATCAAGTGCAAGGGTATTTTGAATAGTGAGAGGAAAAGTTGAGCATGTGCACATGGAGGCGGTCCCCATCAAGTGGATGAGTGGATGGTTATTTTACAAATTTTCAAGTGTTGTAATTATTTTGCTCACAAATAGGGAGTTAATTTTCACATGCTTTCACTAGGGGACATAACAAGAAAATAAGAATAATTCACATGCACAAGGAAAGAGACTTGTTAATCAAGCAAGTAAGATTTTTATTAGCAAATTATTCACCATTCTTTTCTTAAAAATAGAATAGTCAACTTCAGTTTGAGTGAGATGTAATCAAACACTATTAATGCCTATCTTAATTGCATGTTCTATTTTTATTCCTTTATTTATTAATAGATGAAGGATAAAAATAGGATGCATGGGTGAGTTCAAGCCTTATTCTATTTTTAGGAAGGGGAAAATCAAATTTGCTATATAATGTGTGATTTGGCAAAGCACAAAAGAGGACTTTTAAGATATAGGAGTCTTTGAAGCAATTTTGCAGTTTTCCCTTTGAATGTGAAGCAATTTACTCCCGCTTTTCCCTTTGAATGTGAATTATTTTCTACCTTTAAAATTATTACCAGTCTTGTGTATGTTTTCCATTAATCTTGTGAATGTTGAATTCCCTGATTAATCATCTTACCATGTTGCAAATTTAGTAATCTCGCATGATATTAATGTGTATGTGTAACTTAAAAGTATTGTTGTGATTCTATCCCTCAATACATAAAAGTGTTTACCCTTAATTATCTTATAGAAATCTATTGGCCTCGTGCATCGAGAAGTTCATTCCATATCAATTTGCATGTACTTAGTCAAAGACCTCATACAAGTTTGGTGTATCACCTTAGTTTTAATTCATTTTTTAAAGTAATATTTTACCCTTAAACCCTAGAAATCACTTTAGGATACATCAATAAGTAACATTCATTAGTACCAGAGACTCACCTCAAAATAGGTATACCCATAGACCTGAGGTGTTTCAATTGTATCTACGAAAGAGAGAGATAAAATTTGTAAGCTTTGAACACCTGCAACCATCTCTCTATAGGGTACACTTTCAAGAGATAATAGAGCCTCCATGTGTCTCGAGTCGACATAAAGCATCTGCCAACACCTAGAGAAGCCACGTGTCAGGCCTAAATTACAAGCGGGAAGGTGGGCCTTGGAAGGATTTTTTTCCAAAAGCGGGATGGAAGGACCGGGGAAGACTTTTCGCCAAACTGGAAAATACAGGCTGACCGGCCCAAAGATGACTTTTGGGAAATGTAAAGTTGTGGGGTTGTGGGAGTTTTTTGTATTTTTTGCAACTTGCATAAAAGCATAGTTTGCAAGTGTGGGCCCGCAAGCTCGAGGAGTTTTGTTCACCAAATGGAAAATGAGAAGGTTGCGGGCTTGCGGGGGCTTTTGGGAAAAAGTGATTTTCGGGCTTGCAGGCTGTGCCAAGTTTTTAAACTTTTTAAATTTTTGTGCATAATGCGTAAAGTGAATTTCGGGCCCACAGATCCCTTTTGCAAAATTGATTTTTTTGCCATTTTGTACTGGATTCGATTCAAATATTCAAATGGGCATATCTTTCGATCCAATGCTCAAAATTCAACAAATTTGGTACCATTGGAAAGATCTCGACCTCCTCTATGCCATGGAAGCATAAAATATTATTTTCAGTAGGATTTTATGGGTGAAAATTAGGAAAACGTCTTTCATGCCATTAATGAAGGATCTGATTGCTTCAACTACCCAGATCTGATCTAGATTTTCCATCTTTCCTTCTCCAACACGCCAAATAGACATGGGGAACCAGAATTGACAAATTGTAGGTGGATTTATAGGGCATTGATGGTTGGTGGTTGAGCTTTAAGAGAATAATCAAGTTTCTCTTCTTTCTCTCTGGTTTTCATTGTCTATATATTGTAAACACTTCTCATTTGAGAGGGAGAGACATTCTGGGTGTGGGGAAACTCTGTAAAATTTGTTTCTCAACTCCATTTTGAGTTTTAAGCCTTCTCCTATGCATGAAAATTGGATTTTATGCTTCTGAGAATCCATGTAATGGTTCGTGCACCTCATAGAGCAATAAAATTGTGTTTTTGTGGTGTTCTTCAACCCTTTCTCATGTTTTGTTGTTTCTTTATGCCTCTCCATTTCATGTTTGTTTCTGTGCATGTATTTCACGTTTGTAGGTGTAAGATGTCGTGTTTTGTGGAGTTTTGATGGTGAATTTGGATCTGGATGTATTTCACTTCTGTCGATCTCCCTCATCTCATTTTTCCCCTATTTCATCCTCCCTCAGTAGAGTATCTTGCCACTTCCTTTTCTGGTGTATCACCACTTAGTGTAGGCTCTCTTTCACTCTCTCTCTCTCTCTCCCTAGTTCCTTGGAATGGTTAGATTAGGATAGATTAGTTTTTCCTGCACTAGAGTAGCTTGTGGTAGGTAGTTTAGGAAGCAGGAACCAACCTTCTCTGGAGGTCCATCTCAAGTCCGCAAGTCCCACAACTTGAGAGATGGTCCAATGTTGTGCAATCACACCGAATGCCCCACTCAAATCCAAGGCCATTCGGGGGTGTTGTGATTTTGCACTAACATGGTCATTATTTGTAAAGTATTTGGGTCTTTTTTTGTCTTTGGGTAACTTGTATTTTCTAGTTTTCTTAGTTTGTAGGTGTATATAGCTGATTTACAAGATTTTGAGGTTTATAGGCCATCATAGTTCATATACAAGTACTAGAGATTATTTTTGTAGCCTTCGACGTATTTTCAAGTCCTATAGAAATTGTTGCAGGCTCCTTGGAAGAGTTAGATCGATCTCATAGGTGTGTTATAGACATTTGAAGGTGTTTAGATGTCTCATATAGTCGCTAAGATTGATTTTTGGGTGTATCCAGACATAGAGGGTTATTTTTGACTGTTCTCACCCTTGCACTATTTCAAACCCTTAAAGGATATATAACAACATTCATAACCCATTTAGGTATTAGTGAAGGTTTCAAACGTCCTATACACACATTGTAGATCCTACTTCATTTGTTGTTTTGAGTCCCTTTGTAGAGTTGTTTGCTACACTCAAATCTATGGTGATTTAAGGGCTGTTATGAATATATCCTATATCAAACATGGCTAAATACTATTTACTGAGAAGATAAAAATCTCTGTCAAATTTTAACATCGTCTTTGGAATAATGTTCGGCTATGGTATGGGGCTACAACCTGACGGTGCATTACAACCTCCTCGCATTTAGGTCTTTGGTCATGCACGATGCATACAAATCAAATGAAATGATCTCGGGTTCATCTCGCCTCACATATATTTATTTTATAGAACTATATTTTAGTAAAAAGATGTGCATTCAAATTTTTAGTGCAAATTCATTTAAAATAGGGCTTATTTATAGGAAATGATTATTGTAATAACTTTTGATTGGTAGCACAAAATTGAGTATCACTTCTTACAAAAGTTAGTTATTTTTCATTTCACATTCATTGGACCTATTCATTTAGTAAATCAAACTAAGTTATAAACTACCAAACATACATAGGGGTTCATCGATATAGTTTAAAGGGGAGTGTACAATGTGTTTCCACTTTTCTCGACACTTCTTTCTTTTCGAAATTTCATTTTTTTCTGCAATAAATACCACAAATTTTCTTTCTAAAAATGGTTCTAAGCTCAATTAATGCACTTACACCTTTTAAATATGAAGAATCGAAATAAAAATTATTATTGTGCTTATGAGTAAAGGGTTGTATTGCATCACTATGGAGTTTGAAATTGAGCCTAGTGTAGTCATATAAATAGTTAAGTGGTATAATAGGTGTGATGCAACTTTTGGTATATTGTTTCTTTCAAGTATCTCCCAAACCCCTCTTTTACATAGTCAAAAAAATCTCCCAACCTCATGTGGACAACCTTAGAAAACTTGTTTGGAAAATTTGATACTATAAGGGGTCATAAACTAGAAATAGAACTTATTATCTTAAGTCATAAATGTTGGAATAACAATGGACCGAGAGGGGGGTGAATCAATCCTACAAAACTTTCATTTCATTTTCCATAACATACATGCATCATTCAAACCATTCATCTAATCATCCATGAACCATGTGATCTTATTATGTGTATATTAAAAATTCACAAGAGAAAGAATCAAAAGAGAGAACACATGACACCAAATATAAGTGTGAAAACCTTAAGGAGAAGAAAACCCACTGAAACCTTAAATTATATTACAAAAATCAAGGACTTGTAAGAATATTACACATCCTGCAAGATTTTTTTAGTGAGGCACCCACCCCACAAGGAGCACCAAACCCTAAACCTTTTCTAATATGACTCACAACAAAGAACTCTATACGCACCCAATTTTACACGTGCTACATTTTCGAAATAGAAAAAATCCCCACAAAGTGATGTTCAAGTCCAAATCCTTGTTTGCAACATGTTTTTAGCTTTCTTATCCTTTTCCTAGCTTTCCCCTCTTTCCTTTATCATTTTTACAACTTTTCCTTTCCCTTCTTGATTTAAGTCACATAACCACACTAGTGGTTATGCAACAACCCTGACGGTTTCATAACCGCATGTCTTCCCTGAGAGGGGATTACATAACCTTGAGTTTGTGTAGACAAGAAAATTCTATGTGTTTTCTCCCAATCTTTTTCTAACATGTTTTGAACGCGTGTCATCTTTTTAAAACTCAATTTTAGTGCACTTTTGTTGACCAAAATAGATGTTCTTGGGCTTGTTAGATGCATAAAACCTTCTCCTTCCCTAATTACTATTTTAGTAATTTATTTCTCACTCATGTGAGTGATGCAGTGTTTCTTGGTTGCCAAATTGCTAGGACCACTTCCTGCCATTTTCCTATAAGAACCAAGCTTCTTTCCGAAGCATTTTTTAGAGTCCTTTTGTTTTGCAATTTTATCATTATGCTTCCGTAATATTTCCAGAAACACACAAGTAAGCACATATCTCTTTCCTTGTTACTCTCTTTCCCACGTTTCTACTAGAATGCTTACAAAACCAGCTACCTCGGCAAAGACAGTTTCCTATTCTTTCTACACACTTCCAACACGGTTCACTGAAAAAGCTTGGACATTCATTGGAAAAGAAGGTAATGGGACATCAAAATCATTTCCAGCATTGGATTTGTCTCTATACAACATTTCGAGTTAGGAGTGGCATTAAGTTCCTATAAGTTTCTTTTGTTTATTTGAATAGATTCAATCAAATACATTAGTTTAGAAAAATACAATTACAAGTAACATTTACAGTAATTTCTATTTGCAAAGATTCCATTGAGGATTTATTCTTAGCTTATCCCTATGGATTTTCTTGGGAAGAATTCAGAGGAGGTTCTTTCCATAGAGCATTGTTAATTCTTCACTCTCTATTTACCTATAGTTTAAATTTCTTCACTTAGAAATATTTTGTTTTACCGGGGAAGTTTCAGGGGAAGAATTTCTTCTGAGAAGCTTTTCATTCTTCCCGTGATTCGAGGTAGAGCCGGAGAGGAAATATCCATAATTACAAATTAGGAAAATAATTTATTTGATTAGATTAGAGTAAATCCTCTCTGATAGGAAAATAGCCACATCGATCTATTTCACTATTTAGTTTATATCATTTAGGATACAAGAAATTTCATTTAGTTAGAAGAAGTTGCATTTTTCGTGCATATTTTATTTATTTCTTAGGAAAATCAAAAATACAAAAACATTAGATTGGTTGGTTTATTTTATCCCCTTCATTTAAATTATTGAAAAAGCACAAAAATAAGTAGATTAAATTTGCTTTCGTTGTTTTAACAAATTAATGTTCATTTTTAATTAGCTAACAACACATGGATTTTATTATATTCAAGGAGAGTAATTGAATTGGTTTAATTTAAATATGTTTTCTTTGATTTGGTAATTTTGGCACATAGAGTTAATTAGATGGAAATTATCACAACCCCTTACATATCCCTAGGTGGCCGGGTTACGAAATAATCCTTGCCTCTTGCGGATTTTATTTGTTAGTTAGTTGCACATCCACATGACAATCCAATGCCCAAGACAAAACAAATATTTAGTGTGTGATCCATGAGTGCCTCAACCAAATTTATCTCCATGGTTGATAGACGTTGATGAAGGCCTTAAACACCTCATTTACTAAACCGCCCACTTCCACCCATTATTATATCATAGTGACGACATTAAATGCCGAAGTGGACAAAACTTATGTGTTCTATCCTAGTCAACCCATTTGAGATTAGATTCCACATTTTACCCAATAGTCCTACCCACATGTTTCCTCTCACACCTCCATGACTTTTTCGGAAACTTTTACGAGGGTGAGGCATTTGGACGTTTTCCATGCATTCCAAAACCATTTGAGAGGGTTTTTGTGACACCAATTTGAAATTATTTTTATATTATAAACTCTCCTTGAATACTCCATTTCACCTAAGCAAGTGAGAAAAGCTTTCGTTTCCTTACACGAACAAATTCCCATAGTTCTGTAGAGGAAATACATTTTCCTTGATCTACCTAGTGTTCATTATCACCCATTTTTGTGTAATTTTCCTATTGATTGCATTTAACCATTCCATATCCATCCATCCACTTCATTACGGATATCCCGACATGACCTCGGGAGGTCACATGTACTTAAGATCATGTGTTGATTCTAAGGCGTACAAAATTGGTGAACTCAATGTGAAAGGCTAGTTACTTTTCGTTTCTTATTTTATCGATTTATTTATTCCATCCTTATACTCTACCATTATTCTACTAGTGTTTTTACACCCTGGAATATTTCGGGTTAGGACTACTATAGACCCATCTTGGATCTTAGCGCATTACCACCGAGATGGGTATGCAGCAGATCACCCTCAATATCGGGGTTTTCTAATAACTACTCATCCAATTTACCCTCACCTTATGCTCCTCCTCCTTAAGGTGACAAAAATGGTTCATTAGTTAGGATTGGAGATATTTATCAAAGTGTCTACAACCCACAACCAAAGTTCTCTAACTCGAATAACATGACAGTTATGGGAGAACAAGGCTTCTACCCTCATGTCTTGTTAAGGCCTCAAATGACCATGCACTATGATGTAATTTCTTCCTACCTTTCACGTAATGATGAACTCCTGATAATCTTACTTTGAAGTGATGAAAATCTTAATAGAATAGACTAGTCCTTGGATGTAATGTAAGGGTATAATGATGTTCTTCTTAAGAAAAATGTTGTTACCCCTCCTTCTACCATAAAATATATACCCAAAGAAAGGTAGCCTATCAAGGATCAATTCATAGTAGGAAAACACGTACCTTTGCCTCCTAACAAGACTCAACACATGCCTAAGTCAAATACAACACCTTAATCAGGTGATGTAATTTCAAAAATTGTGGATAGAGTTAAGGAAATGGAGCTTTCCAAACCTTCTCGTTCTACCCAGTTTGTAGGGCAAGGTAGACTCCCCCACCAAGTCCATAATTATAGCGATGTGCCCTCTACACCTTCACCTTCTCTTATCTACATGGGTGTCCCTAACCATGAAGAAATCCTTACTGGAGTGGGATCATTAGGTATGCCCTCTCACACTTCATACAGATATCCTCCACATGCATCAAGTGGAAGTGCATTCTCAAATTCCATCCTAATTGGTAATGCCACATTCCATGATTTTGCACCTACCACTCTGTATCAAAACAATGTTCCCCCATACCTACACATGTATTCAACATCACCATAAGGAGACATGTTTTCTTTCCCTAGTTCATATGCCCAACATCAAAGGATACCCTACGCTCCTGCAAATTCTTATGTTGCACCTTATCAACCTCTTGTTCTTCCTCCAGTTCCCCATCAACGGTCTTCCATTGGAGAGTCTTATGTTATGGGAACATATTCCGAATATCTCAAGAAGCCCCTTGAATTTACCATACGGAGTATAATGATTCCACAACCATTGTCGGACCTTCCCAAATTCAAAGTGGATGGGGATTCAAACACTCCCATTAAAGCGTATGTGACTACCATTAGAGAGATACTCCCATGGGATGTAGTTGTAGCTAATATATTCCCTAAGACCCTTTAGGGAATAACTCTTGAATGGTACTATCGAATACTAGAAGCCTCGATTAATTCATTTAAGAAACTTGTTTTAGATTTCATAAAGAATTTTTATATGAAAAATCTATTAAGAACAAGAATCAAAAGATTCCTTCACATTAGGCAAGAGAATAATGAATCTATCACCCATTTCATGCATGAGAGATGGTGGAAATTCCTCTACTCCACGTCCGGCAGTCCCATGATGAATCAAATTGAGATTTGCGACTGTTCCTCCATTCAATGAGATCAAGAAACTAAGGAAGTTCAAAAGTTCCCTCTTAGAAGATATGAGGAGGTCTTGGAGGGTGCTCTCCGCATTGATAAAAAAATAATTGATAATGGTAGAAATACCTATAGCTCAAATGGGAGGATGGTCACTCCGTCTTAGGGTAAATAAAATTACCCAAATAGTTTAAACACTAATAATCAAGGACCCAAGGTCATTAAAAATAACCATGGTGCTACGATGGACATTGTGACTAATCAATGTAGAAAGCTAAACATAGTTAGTAAAAGTAGCACAATTAATAAGTAACAACAACGCGAATACACACAACCGAAGGAGTAAAAATTTAAATCCTTTCGTTAATGCCATAGAATTTAGTCATCCTCCTCCACCTCCACAATAGGTCTAGGCCCAGGGCTAGGTTCAATACCCAAACAAATTTCAAAACTAGTATTAGAACTAAGGCAAGAGGCTGCAAAATTTAATAACAAAAACCAACAAAAGAACAATAATAGAAACTATGGGCATGATAAAAAAAACTCGAAAGACCTTGTGACTATGATCTGATTTATATTATCATTTCCATAGGGTTAGAGGACATGATGTTCATACGTTTCATGATTGTAATAAATTCATACAATGGATTATGGACAACCAGAGACATCTCTTCATTGAGATGTTCATAGCTAATCTCACAACACCTACCTAGAACATTTACATGGGGCATGTTGCCCCTCAAAATGACACTCTTGGGGTTTATAGAGACCCTCTTCCAATGTGACCTACAAATGGAAATCTGAATCCCCATTGTACCAACAAGGGGACTCCTATTAGAAACAACTATCATGAGGTGTATACGTCTTGAACCCTCTAGTAGCTCCTCCTTTAGACATTCAAAATCAGCCTAAGATTGTAGGCTTAGTAGAGCTTGAAACTGATTCTAAGATTAATGCAGCAACTCACACTCGTGATTATTCTCCAAAACCTCTTCCCGTGTATCCTTCAATTTCAAGTGATACCCTAGTGGATCCTAAACCAATAGGATCCTATGAATTGATCACATACCTGACTAAGACCTTTTCCCACATTTCCTTCCTAGATTTGTTAAAGAATTATTCTATACATCGACTAGATTTATTAGAAGCGCTAGGTCGTGGTCATCTTATTCATGTCACCTTGCATCTAGAGGCCCAAATAAATCATATATTCTTTTATGTCTATCCCATGGGGAAGCCTGAGAGAGATATTGGGTTCATGTTCAACATTAGAAAGATACCTATTATTTGAGTTGGCAGAGAGAGGTGATCATGCATTGTATCTACATTTTTGGATCTAAAACACATTTTTGGATCTAAAACAATTATGTTAAGTGTGGAATGATGGATGATGGAGATTTTGTTAATATAGTCCCTTTCTCGTTTCTTCAAAATATAAGCTATGGAGAAACAAAATGTTATTCAATGTAAAATACTCTAAGGGGCTATGATATCCTTCAAGAAACTTATATTAGAACTATAGTGCTTCTAGTCACTCTTGAACCTAATAATTTTTTGACCAAGTTTTATATTATAGATTGGGAAACTAACTATAATATGATTCTGTCGACCTTGGAGTCATAGGATGAAATTAATCCCTTCCACATTGATCAAGAGGTCGATTCTTGCACCTTGGTAAGGTTTTTGTTGCCTAAGTTAACTCAAATCCTTTCAATATCCATTTTCCAACCTAAAGAAGAAACCCGAGGTTCATATTGAATTTGGAATCTTGGCCAATAAGTTAAACAATCCTCAAGGATCAAAAATTGAGTCCCATATTGTTCCTACTGTTTGAGTTGGAAATTCTTAAGGAAATCAAATGGGTAAATTCCAATGAAATTAATGTGGTTGCGGTAGAAACCGTGTCAAAAAAAATATAGTAGAGATTGTTAAGATTTTTGAGATCGATCTACCTATCATTCTTCCATTTGAATCTTTGGGCATTGAACATGATCTTGGACTCGCCTCTCTTCTGGTTGATATATTTGAAGAGGTTTTTATGGTTGAATTATCAAAATTTAAGGACAAAGATTCAAAGAAATATCAAGCATCTATTTTCCTTGATGAATATTTGACTCTCAACTATGATAGTGTAAAATGTCTCTTTGGTGTTGGGGATTGGTGATCCTCACTTTTGCTGAGGGGAAGGTCATGCCTTCTTACTTCAATCTAAAATTTAAATGTACAAATAATGGAGTTGAGTACTAAGCTCTACCTCTTATTCTTATTGTGGCCACGAGCACGGGTGTAAACAATGTATGCATTTTGGGTGACTCTTAACTTGTCACTAATCAAGTCTCAGAAGTTTATGAGACTAGAGTGGAACACCTAAAACTATACAAGAATGTCGTTCTTGAGCTTAGAAATGGTTTGGAATTTATTTCTATTGAATAAATTCCATGAGAGAAAAAACTTGTTGGAAAATTCTATGTCTACTTCATCCTCTTGCTTTTTCCCAAATGAAGACTTGAAAGAAAATGAATTCACTATTTCAGTTTGGTCCAAACCTCTTGTTAAAAGGATGTTGGATAATAAAATTTTGGCATATGTCGAGACCGAGAATGATCCCGTCACTATGGAATACATGGATTATGATGAGGAAATCCTAGGATACCTCAATACAGACACTAATCTTCATCCCACACACCATAGAGGGAATTTTATCTTATACCTCACCCTTCCTCCAACTTTTAATATAACTCGATGGAACCTTTCTCATCAGAAGGTCTTGAAATCTATGAGGTAGAGGAAGAAGAACTATAATTACCTCAAGCTCTTCCTGAGTTTGAAGAGGGTAGCACCCCTTTAATCGAGGGAACTATAGATATCGACATAGGGACGAAGGTGGAACACGGGATATTGAAGCTCAGTTCTTCTTTGACTCTAGAGGAGGTAGAATTGCATACGAAGGTTCTTAAAGAGCACTCAAAATCCTTTTCCTTTAGTTATAAGGAAATGATGGGAATTTTTCCGATGTGGTGGTTCACAACGTCATCATGAAGTCAGTGCCAATTCCGTGAAGCGTAATTCAAGACCCATGAAGCGTAAGATTGCTTTGATTCTTAAAGAGGAGGTCATAAAAATCATTCGGGTGGGATTTATTAAACAAGTGGATTATTCCATGTGGGTGTTAAACATCATCTCATATCTCAAGAAAAATTGAAAGATACTCATTTGTATTGATTTCAAGAACATTATTTTACATTGCCTTCCATTGATGTTATTTTTTGATGCAATAACTGGTTATGAGTTTTTGTCTCTCATCAATGGATTTTGAGTTACAACTAGATAAGGATCTCTGAGGAAGACAAAATGAAAACTACCTTTACGAATCCTTGGGGAACCTTTTGTTATGCAGTCATGCCTTTCACCCTAAAGAATCCGGAGCTACTTACTAGTGGGTGATGAAATAAAATTTTAATGATATTATTCATAATATTGTGGAATCATCTCATGATGACTTGATGGCGTAAGAGATGAAACATGTAGATCATCCTGAAGTGCTTCGCGTCATTTTGTCATGCCTAATTTAGTATGGTGTAACACTAAATCCTGAGAAGTTCATGTTCGGAGTAACTAGAGGAAATTTACTAGGATAAATCATCTCATCTGGAGGTATTGATGTTGATCTAGTAAATATATGGGTGGTTTTATAAATTTTCACCCTCGGATGATTCAGAATTAGATCATTCCTATATAAGCGTGGGGAAATCCACAAGTTTATTCCGGATTTAACGTGCACCATTCATCCCATTAACAACCTATTGAAGAAAGAGTGTAGAAAATATTGGACTACATAATGACATGAAGCATTTGAATCAGTGAAACACTTCCTTATGTTGCCATCTACACTCATCGCATCGAAAGTTGAACGTCCTTTGATTTTATATTTGTGAGTCATTGATGTCTTGTTGGCATGCATGTTGGCATAAGAAGATGAAAATCATCATGAGAATTCAATATACTTTGTTATCCATACTCTTCTTGATTATGAGATGCATTATACACAAGAAGATAAAGAGTGATTTGCTATAGTTTTCAAAAGGAAGAGGTTAGTGCATTATATGCTTAACCAAGAGACCTAGATGTCTCAGATGAATGTGCTTTTATGTAGAAAAGAAGCTTCCCATTGCGACATGTCCATGGTACATTAATATTGTGAATCATATTGTGGACCGGTCGTATCCCGAGGAGAAACCACAAAAAAATATGACAGATACATGTCATAGCTGCCAAGTATGTGTCGGGAAATAGGGGATAAAATATGCGGAACAATCCCTCACAAAATTGCAACATTACATACACACTTGGACATACACTAGGAGAAATTTAATTTAAGTGTTATCTCCTCATTTAGGCAATAGAAACTAATATGCAAAAAAAATATAGATATCCAATAAAAGTATAGAATAAAATAACACAATAAAAAGAGATAGTATTTAACGTGGTTCACCCAATTTGGGCGATGTCCACCAAGAATCACTTACTCATATTTTATTACAAGCCACCTCTCTCTTAATACAATACCCATATCATTTGAGAGCTATGCTCAACAAACTCTACATAATTCACACACGAATTTAGACACATATGCAATATTACATAATAACTACCATATGCACAAAGCCACATAAGTAGACAAGTGCTTAAGAAGTTTTACAAAACCATGGGTATTTAAAACCATGGGAAAAAACCATCCTATAAACCTATGGGTCAAAATCCCGCCCATATGAAAAAGAAAATTTCGATATATTCGACACTTTTTTCGAGGCCAAATTTTTTTCTCGAGGCTTGCACCCCGAACCGCTACTACGGGAGTTTTGCTCCCCTGGACCCCACTCGGAGCCCGACCTAGCCCCAAACCCTGTTGAGAAAACTATGGAAAGTGTACATTACTATTAGTGTACAATATTTAACACTTTCACACATCAAAACAGGATCCACAACCTAACAATCTGCCACTTGGAGACTAGTTTTCCTCTTGAGAAAGCTTCTCAACCCTTCACTAGTTTCCATGAAGACTAACCAAAGTTGAACACAACTTCAGTTTTTCCCTTGTGACCACCTTAGTCATCATGTCTGTAGGATTCTAATTGGTATGAATCTTCTCAAGATTCAACTTCTCTTCCTCCAAAGTTGTCCTAATGAAATGGTACCTTAACTGTATATGCTTCATTATAGAGTAGAAAGAAGAGTTTTTAGCTAGGTGTATAGCACTATGACTATCACTATGTAACTTTCCTTCCTCCTGCTTATTCCCTAACTCCTTAAGAAATTTCTGTAAATAAATAATTTCTTTTCTTGCCAATGTTGCAGCAACATACTCAAATCTCATGGTTGACAAAGCCACCAATTTCTTTAATTGTGAAATCCACTCACTTTCTTTGTACCACCTACAGTGTAAACATAACTGTCGTGCTCCTCCTATTGTCTATATCTCCAACCATATTTGAATCTACATAACCACACAAAGTGGTGTCCGATCCACTATAGCACAAAATTGTCCCCGTGGTCCCTCTTAAATAAGGAAGGATCAACTTTATTGCCTGCCGGTGATCTCTACCTAGATCAATCATAAATATACTCACCAATCCCACTCGCATGGGAAATATCAGGTCCAGTAAACACCATGACATACATCAAACAACCAACCACTTATGAGTAAGGCACCTTGGACATCTGGTTTCTCTCTGCTCTATTTTGGGACATTGTTCCTTTGATAACTTGAAATGGCTTGCCAAAAGGAGTCCCAATCGGTTTAACATCTTGCATATTAAACCTCTCCAATACCTTCTTAATGTACTCTTCCTAAGATAAATTCAACTTCCATTCCTTCCTATCTTGAGATATCCTAATACCAAGAATTTTTTTGGCTACCCCCAAATCCTTCATAGCTAAGGATTCACTTAGCTACTTCTTGAGTACTTTTATTTCTTGTATGTTTTTACCTTTAACCAACATGTCATCCACATACATAAAAATGATAATATAACTGCCATCCTCAAATTTATTTGTATACATGCAGTGGTTAGAATGACATCTAACATAACCTTTCTCCATCGGGAAGCTATCAAATTTTGAATACCATTGACATGGAGCTTATTTCAAGGCATATAAGCTCTTCTTCACTTTGCACACCATCTCCTGTTTACCTTTGACCTCATAGCTCTATAGTTGCTGCATATATAGATCCTCCTCCAAATTACCATAGAGAAATGTAGTATTTACATCTCAAGCTACTCTAAGTGCATGTCTTTTTACTACTATTCCAAGAAAATTTCTAATAGAAGTAATTTTTACTATAGGAGAAAAAATCTCATCAAAATATATACCTTTTTTTGTGTAAACCCTTGACCACCAACTAGAACTTGTATCTTTTCTTTCCTCCTTCTTCCTCTTTGACTCACGAACACCCACTTATTCTCAGTAATGTTTTTTTCCTTTGGGTAGCTTCAGAAATCCCATTTCTCGGGGATAATTTTAGTGGCGAATATTCATAATATGGTGAATATTCCATTTTTGAAAAATTTGAAAAGGTGAATTTTCTAGCACAAGTCAGTGACCTGTTCACCTAAAAATTATAGTTTAATTTTTTTAGGGGTCAGGCTTCACCTACCCATTTAAACTATCCCCTATATAATCCTAGATTATTCGCTAGGTAGAACACTACTAGATCACTCATACCACCTGGGGTATATGTATTATCAAGTATAATAAACACGTGAAAGGAGGGAAAAGGCTACAAATGCGTGAGAGGAGGGCAGAGGCTACAAATGTGCGATAGAGAGTTTGTTGACGCGCGACAAGGAGAGTTTTTGACGCGTGACATGGAGATTTTGTTGATGTGTGACATGGAGAGTTTTTTGACGCGTGACATGAGTGTGGAGGAAGTAGATGCACAACAGAGAGTTTGTTGACACATGACACAAAGATTTTGTTGTCGCATGAGCAGAGGGCGGAGGCTGCAGACGTGTGACTAAAGATTTGCTGTCGCACATCAAAAAGGTAGTTGAAATGCATCAACTACCTTATTGACGCATGACGACAAATATCCTGTTGTGTTTCTATAACCTTCTATCACACCACTTAAAAATTAGGTGAAAATTTTGTTGTCGGACCCCCAAAAAAATCACCTTTCGTGAAACTAGTTTCGAGGATATTCACCAGGTATTTTCCACCTCCGATTTCTAAGAGGTCTCTTAAAATGAACCCTTCCATTTCTAGTTCTCCATGAGATCCCGATGATCCTCATCCATGGCTTGCTCCCACTTCCTCTTGGCATCTACTTGTATTGCTTCATCAAATCTCTCGGCTCTCCTTTGTCAGTGAGTAATAAATAATAAAGAGAAGAACAAAATGTTCGAGTTCTCTTCTTACCCTACAAGACCTCCTCAATATATAATTTTAGGGTTCCTATTGAGGAGGTTCCTAAACTAATTCATGTGTCACTTTCCCATCCGAGAAGATCCTCTACCACCGCATATTATTTCTTGGATTCTTCCTTGTTTTCCGAAACTATTGCTTATACATGAATTTCTCATTAAAGACCGTATCCTTAGATCGAATTATTTTCTTGTCCTTAATACTCCAACATTTATATCCAAATTCATCACCACCATAACCAATGAAAGTATAGTTTTTCGAATTATCCTCTAGATTATTTCTATCATCCTTGTCTATATAGACAAACACCTCACATCCAAAGAAACTAAGAAATGAATAATCAACTTTATTACCATACTAAGCCTCCTCGGGTATGTCTCCATCCAAGGCACTTGAGGGTCCACTTTGTTTATCAAGTACAAAGCTATGCTCACCGCTTTTGCCCAAAAAGAAAGAGCAGTCTTGCATGTAACCTCATGCTCCTAGCATGTTTCATTACTTTTTGTTCATCCTTTCTCATACCCCATCCTGTTGTGGAGTTCTGAAATTGTGTTTTTCATGTGGATTCCATTATTAGAATAGTAATCATCAAATTCATTTCTACAATACTCCCCTCCATTTTATGACTGAGACATTTTAGCTTAAGACCTGTTTCATTCTCAACCAAGGCTTTCCATTTAACAAAAGTTTCAAAAACATCATTTTTTTATAATATAATAAACCCAAACTTTCCTTGTTGCATCATCAATAAAAGTAACATAATAACTTGAACCCTCAAGAGATGATACAGTCGGCCCCATACATCAAAATGTACCAGATCTAACTTACTCTCTTTATTTTTAGGTATAACCTTGAGAAACCTTACTCAGTTTTGTTTCCCATATACGGAGTCCTCACAAAACACCAAACATGTTTCGTATATATGGGAGAATCCTTCTTTATGATCTCTATGCCATTATGGCTCATATGACCGAGCCTATATCGCCACAATTTTGTATCTACTTTTGAAGCCACAAGATTACAAATATTAGTGCTATAAGTGGTTAAATACGAGGTTCTAACCTTATTACCTCTTGCCACCACAAGAGCACCCTTGGTAACCTTCCAAGAGTCTCTGTAAATATCACAAGACAACCATCACTTTCCAACTAGCTTGGCGATATCAAATTTCATTTTAAAGTAGGCACATGTCTAACATCCTTCAATATCCATGTATTCCCATTCCGCATCTTAACACGAACATGAACTTTTCCAACTATAGTGCAAGGCTCATCATCACCAAGAAAACATGCCCAAAATACCTTTGAACATAATCAACAAAATAATGCATATATGGAGTAGCATGGAAAGAAGCCCTCGAATCTAAAACATGATATTCAACAATATTATGCAAAGAAAGAATCAAAACATCCTGAAATACATTACCCATTGCCATATTTTCCTCCTTGTTTTATTCATGTTGTTTCTTCTTTTCCCGAAGCTCTCATGTCCTTCTTTACATGTCTAGAATTTCCACAAAGTGCAAGATACTATCTTTGTTTTGAATTTTGACCTTTCCTAATATTTCAATTTTCCATAGCTTCCTCTATTCTTCTGTCTCCCTCTAGTTTCCTTTGTCAAATCATTCCTTGATGTAGAAGATTCCCAGATATTTTTCTTTGCATTTCCTCACTTAGAATCACCCTTACAACATCCTCAAACTTCAACTTTGAGTTATCTGGAACCGAGTTGCTTACCGCCATTACTAGGCCATTCCAATTCTCGGGTAAAAACAGAATTGATAAATCCTAGCTTCTTCATCAAATTCTATTGTAACCAAATCTAGCATATGTACAACCATGTTAAAGTAATTTAAATGATCTCGCTACCAAACCATTCTCGGACGCTTCATATTAAATAAAATTTTCATTAAAAATATCTTATTAGAGGTAGAGGGTTTTTTATACAAATTTCCCAAAACATCTATTATTTATTTTGTAGTATTTTTCTTTGAAACATTAAGGGTAAGTGCACAAATTTGGGGGGCCAAAAAGCGGACAAAAATTGAAAAAAGCAAAATGCGTACGTATTCTAGTATAACAAGATCGTGTTTTAAATTGTCGAGGTTTAATATTTTCGAGGCATAACGCGTGACGTGTTATAATGCATACACGTTATATAACACGTAAACATTATGCCTACTATAAATAATAAAAGATGCCCGAGCCTCTATCATTTTATCTCCCTCAAACGCAAGTTTCAGAGCTTAATTATACCCTCGCGTTTTTTCATTCAGCTAGATCTCAAGCTCAAAGGATCGTTTCTAGATCACGTTGGGAAGATCTGAATTGACGATAGTGCCACGGAGAAGAGGTAAGAACAATTCTTCTCTCAAAATTGCATTGAAATATGATAATTATAGATTAAAATTTCAATTGAATACATATTTTTCATTGTTACAATTAGAGGTCGAGCGAATCAACCACAACCAAACCCTGTTATTCCTGTCATTCCTCTCAACACTCCCACAATTTCTCAACATCTCAAGTAGTCAAGAAAATTTAATGACCCACATAGTTGAAAAAAATTGAAATTGAGGATTTAATCAAAACAATGAGGGATTCACAATCTACAAACCCCCACCGTGCCTCTCTTGCAAACACATTGGAGGCATTACTTGTTCAATTTTACTTGAAAATAGGGAAAATTGATCATTGGACAACTTACAGGTGATGGTTGTAGGGTTTATTATTCCAAAAAATTGTCATATGTGGATGTAAAGAAAAAATAAATTTCAAAATACCTCATATGCACCTTATTCATGGACCCCACACTTATTTTTATGTTCCATTGTCATGGAAATGGTTTCCCATCCATTGATGCAATAATAATTTGATTAAAAATAATTTTTACGATCGATGGTGGATGAAGTTTGATTTTACACCTTGTAATAACAACGAGGTTCCACTATACTTTCTGTGGAAACTCTATTGTGGGTTTATCCTCAATGAGATCCTAAATTATTTTGATTTCCAAGATTTCGAGGTGAGGAAAAGGATCTCAGCAGGATCGACTAGGTGCACAACATACACCTATTCAGTAGGGTAGATTCCCACATAGAATCCCCCTCACCCTGAGATTGTCCCTCAAGTAGTGAAGGAGACAGTAGAGATTGATACACTCCACGTGCTTCAGGGGTTATCTATGACCCTTGTTCAAAATACGAGGGATATTTCTCGGGAAAATGCTCGCGAAGGTACATGAGTATTCCCTCAGGGAGTACTAGCATGAGGCCACATCTTTTCTCGTCATGTGGTAGCATATGTTTGGGGCCCGAGGAGGATGATACTTTCATGCGTACTAATTTTGGTGCACCTGGTGCTAGGGGTGCACATGATAATGTCACTATGTCAGATGTCCTTTTGAGTGAGACATTTGGATTACATTCATTGGCGTCACCTTCACAGGTAAATTTGTTATGTTTTGTTATGTGTGTTACAAAAGTTTGGAGTACTTGATTTACTTATATATGTTAAATTTTTGAAATAATTGTATTTGTACATGTATATGCATTGATATTACAGTGCACGGGAGGTGCATCTTCATCCCGACCATAGGTGGTGAGCACCATGCATACACATACATTCACAGAGGTAATTTAGAATGTTAATTATGTAAAATTTTCACATACATGTGTGTGTGTGTGTGTGTGTGTGTGTGTATATACATGTGTATATATATAAATATTAGTTTTGAAGTCAAATATATGTATGTTTTTGTATTTCCATCTAACTCACGTGATATACATGTTTGATAAAGATGTTGACTTCACTATACACACCACCATCTCTGCGATAAGTAGATAAAGGTGTTTTTGCTGTGATTTCATCTACGTAACAACTCACCGAGGTATTCAAAAACACGTAAATTTTGTTAAATTTCTGTAATTCATATGTTAAATTACATGTTAGTAATGTATTTCATTGTAGAATTATTAAATTATGTTAATAATGTCCTTCATTGTGTATATGCAAGAGTTACCTATGATAGGTAGCAGCCGTGTTCATTTGATTCATAGGCGTGGCGGGGTAAAAACAATAGTTCTATATTGATAAAATTAGTTAAAATATTGTCATTATGTACATACATGTACTTAGTTCTATTTTCGCTAATTCGATGTTAAATTTTTTTATCTTATGTGTATGTAGGGAACTTCAACCCCCTCCATTTTGAATTCAAGGGCATGGACTCCTCCATCTCGTTGTCTTCGTACCCCATTTTTCTTGAAGGATCTCTCGATGACTCATCCGAGTGTGAGATGCAAATTGGTGTGATCGACAACTTGCGGTGAGTTTTTGTATTTATGTAAATACTTTCATTCTAGCATAGTCTTAAATACATGTTGAAAACATATGTAAATTAAGTTTTGACAAAAACATAGTTTACATTTACATGATCATCTACAGTGAGTATTCGGTGGAAGAGGAATCGAAACATGGGCTCAGATGATCCAAAGTCATCTAATAGATCTCCATCTTTGTCTAAGAGAGGGCCTTCTTCAAGCAAGGCCAAGAGAGGGATAGATTTTGATGAATAGGAAATATATATGTCTTACATGACATTGTTTTTGTATGCTTATGTGCATGGCATTGTATATACACATATATGGCATTTGAACTTGATGGTATATGACCTATTTGGGAATTTTTGTATTTATTATGCACATTAAAATACTATTTGGAACTTGATAATTTTGTATGAGACCTTACATTTCTGAGAGATTTTTTTCACATGAAACTAATATGATGTGCACTTGAAAATATTTAAGACATTATGGATTATTTTTTCATTTATTGGTGAAGTACATGTAGTAGCATTTTCAATGTATAATATGCATCAAACTTTGAAATCAATATTTATATAATGTATGTATATAAAGAGCTACCTAATCTAAGTAATTATTCAATCAATTTATCAATATTTATATGTGTATTTACCTTACTTTTGCTTCTTCTTACTCATGTTATCTTTATCTTGGTTCCTATCTTATCATTCACTTACTACATTATTCTATGCTTCTTAGTCTTCTCCTTGTTAAAACACCGAGAGTCATCAAAATTTGATGCCTTTCATACGTTGATATTTCGATAATGTCTCTCCATATACATTACTCCAATGCTTGAGAATGTCTCCAGATGCAATGACATTCGATTCATACACTCAATGATTCTTGATTGTCTAATCATGTTCAATTCATGTTATTACCTTTAAATCAGTAGGCATTTCAAGTTATTTGGCAATCACATCACACCCTTCACTAGGCTTGATGACTACCCCTATCCTTTTGAAGGCGCTTTTGAAAGCACGCATGGGTTTATCATAGCATAAATTATCAATGAATGGAAGGTCACTAAGCTATAGGCCAGATGAATCCCATCCAGAACTAAACAAGAAAGATTTAATAGGTGATTGATATCTCCCACGTGTTCTTAGACATACCCCTATCAAATTCTTTCTTAAGCCAATCTAGTCATTCAGGGGCTCTTAAGTAACTACACCTAGGTGAGGTAGCTTGAAAGCACAGGTAGTGTAGGGAACCAAAAAAAGATTTGAATAGTGTTCACCTAGCCATCTTGATGTTTTGGCGAGGCTGGTTCGGTCCCATAAGCTTCCGTTTGCAAACTACAACGTTTGGGAGCCCCTACGAGCTGACTTAGGCGTAGTATTTCACGCATGTACAAACAATAGGACAACAAGAGAACCGAATAGAGATGGAGAAAATAGAGAGAGGGTTTTTAGAGGTCTTCAACATAGAGGTTTTGAATTTGTGAGACATCTCTAGGTGCCATGGAGTATGAGAAACCTCATGGGACGAGGTAGCCCACGAAGATATAACATGTTTTGGTCTCGGGGCTCTTAAGAGACTACGCCCAAACGAGGTATCCTGAAAGCACAGGGAGCATAGGGAACAAAAAAAAATCCTACACTAGCATTCACCTGGCCACCCCGACGTGTTGTCGTAGTTGATTCAGTCCCACAAGCTACCATTTCCAAAATACAACAACTAGTAGCCTTGAAAATTCAACATGATGCCTACAACAACAAGTGGTACGTGAGTGACTAATTTTCACATAAAAGGGTTTTCTCATTTCACATAATATTTTGCTATTATTAATTTGTGGATTTTCATTCTTAAACTTAGAGAACAATTTTGTTTGAGTCATATCTAAGAAATTTTTTTGCACACGATTCACGGTTATGAGAACCTATTTTTCTTTTTTTTGTATCTCTTCTATTTAGTGACACCCTTGTGTTCTCATTCCAAAATTTTACAACTAATTCTTTTAGAAAATTAGATGTATTCTTATATTTTCATAGAATTCTACTAGAGAAAGCCCAATAGTCATGTTATTGACTAACTCAAGATATTTACGTCTCTCTATTGCTTTCATTAATGTTTTTCTATTTAGCTTCAAAGCACTTCTTTTTTTTTCTAATAAAACATTTATTAACTGTTTTATGACTTACTATACAATTAGTAAGTGCACACCGTGTAGCATTACTATCTTTGGTGCGTCATTTTCCACCTATAGTTCGGTATTATTTATGTATGCTTTTAACAATTGACGCATTTTGATCAACAACATTATATGTTCTTAACCTCGGGTCTTCAGTATAGGTCTCATGTTAATTAATTTCATCAATGTAACAAATAATTGACATCTTTGTGTGTCATTTAAATTCTCAAAGTAATTATCCCAAATTCCACTAGTTTTTCTTCTTGCATTTCTTTCAGAGATTTTGTTAGGCATTGGTTTTATAATGTTTTCATCAATTTCAATTAAGTGAATTTGTTTTCTTCACAAAATAGAAGGAGGTGTTCTTAGAGGTGAAGATTCATTTACAAGGTTACTTTCTTCATTTAGTGTTTTCATACAAATTTCAGGGTTAACATTTAGACTCTCAGGTAAGGGTTCAACAATTGGATTCATATCAATTTCTTCATCCATACCAACATTATCATTTAATTCAATATCATTATTCATTTCAAAATCATTATTCATTGCAAAATCATTATTCTCTACATTTTCATTATGTATTTCATCCCCATTTTATAATACATTAGCTACATTTGATATAACGGATGTACCTTGCCCTGCTCAAAGTTTTTGCATTATATTCAATTTCTTTACTCTCTTCTCTTCCAATTGCTCTAGTGTCTTGTTCTTGACTTTCCTCTTGTCCTTAGCTCTACGTTCATCGCCCATGATCAGAAAAAATAAACGAGTGGGGTAGGGGACAAAATGAACTACTAAAAAATCATGCAAGAATGTAGAGAAAATTGCAAACAAAACAAAATGTTTGCATAATTCTTGTGAAAGAGATGAAAGGGACGTTGGGGGGCCATAATATATAAACAAAGAAAAATGCGTACACATTACAATGCATATGCATTTTGTATTTTCTCTTTTTCCAAGCCATGCCTCAAGGCTTGGGATCCAGTTTGGATCCCTAACCACGGCATGGACTGTCTGTACAAACACAACAAACAACGTGTTTTGCAAGAAAATGTAAACATGCCACTTCCTCTATGATAAAAAAGCAATCGATCCATTTTTAAAAAATATACCATGACGTAAAGAAAAGTTTCTTCTTTCTAAAAATATATTTTTTCAAATTTTCTAACTAATATAAGGTTTCCATATTATTTATTTTCTAACTATGCCTTTTTATAGTTATGTTTTGGAGTGTAAATATTTCTATCTTTCATGGTGTATCGTTTTTTTTGGTGATCAAAATTTAAAAAAAATTATACTAACCCAAACTAGGCATAATTCTATACATATTAAAAAAAAATCTAAGTTTTGATATTTTTGAAGTATTTAGGGGAGGGGGTTAGAGCTCTGTTATTTTTCAAAACATAAAATTTCTATACTAGAAAAATCATAAATAAAAAAATATTCGCTATAAAAATCTAAAAAAATGGAGCCCAAACTAGATGCTCTAGCTATCTTTCTACCAAAGGGTTTTCAAAAATACTAAATGGTGCTCAATAACTAGTGGGGGCATGAAAATCACTCTATTTTGTTTTTTAACAAAAACAGAGCATCTGTTGGTATTTTAGTTATTTGACCCACTTAAACTTATTTTTTCAATAAAATTTAGTAGCTTAGAAACTAGACTCAAAATGATACGATTCATATTTCTTCAACATCTTCAAATTGTGAGTGTAACTATTTCAAAAACTCGTACAAGTTGAAGTTTTTTTTTTCTTCGAAAAATGCATCCACTTAAGACTCCCTTTTGGTCCTCCAACTTGGTGCACTTACCCTTAAATAATATCGTTCCAAGATGCAAGACATGAAACAGATTGTGCTAAGTTCCTTCCTATCCAGAAAATCCCATTCCACATCCATCATGCTTGAGGGTTTGTTCACCTTCTCAACACAACAAAATATAAAGATACTTATGATAAAAGTAATCTTCCATTTGCATCTTCAAAGACTCGAAATTCTACCCATTGAATTTATCAACCCTTGATCTTCCATCATCTGCCATAGCTCCCACTAAGAAGCTAAAAATTTCCTGAGAATTCAACATTCCCAGAAACCAAATCAGGCTATGATATCAATTGTTAGGAAATAAGGGATAAAATATGTGGAACAATCCCTTATGAAGAATATCTTGGAAGATAGAAACTACTATGTAGAAAATATTATAGATCTCAAATAAAAGTGCATAATAAAATAACACAACACAAAGAGACAATATTTAACATGGTTCACCCAATTTGGGCTATGTCCACCAAGAATCACTTGCTCATATTTTATTACAAGCCACTACTCTCTATTATTAATAATACATTAATACCCAGATCTATTTGGAGCTATGCTCAACAAACTCTATAGAATTCACACACAAATTCGAGACACATCTACAATGTTACATAATAACTATGATATGCACAAAAACACATAAGTAGTTAACTTCTTAAGCCAAGATGATTTCACATATAAATTTATAAAATTTAATAGTTTCTCCAAGTCAACATTCCTTATCCTATTCAAGTAGTTCAAGGTATGATTTAATGGCCACGTGTCCTTTATCGGGTATCTTTATGTATCCACTTTTCATTTTTTTGTTTGGTGTCCATGCCTAGATGATACTATCCACATCGATATCTGCTTTAGGTTCATCTGAGATGGTCCATGTTTTATTTAGCTTTAAAAATCCCGATATAATGTTGTACCTTCTCCTCTCCCTGCAGGTTTCCAATATTGAACTCTCATCTTTTTATTTACATCATTGCCTTCATGTTGAAGGAAAATATCCCCATCTACTCTCCCCATCCATATCTTTTCATTATCATTTCTGGTCATATAAGTAACATTTTTCCCTTGAACACATCCTTCAATGGATTGAATTCTTGGTTAGATCTTCCACAAATAGGCCCAACATAAATATCTAGTTGATCACTATGTACAAGGTGCAGACCAACTAGTTGAGCACTCCCTTGCTTAATCATAAGGGAACTTCTTGTTTCATTGAAAATCAAATGTTTTATTGGCCAAATAATTGATTTATTAGGTTCTAAACATTAATCAAGACATTGTGAACACATATTTACCACATTCTCTATGCATACACCAAAATTCAAAGGACCCAACCTCTCTCCATCAATTTCATGAACTTATAGCACATGAGTTATATAACCCATGGCTATGTCATCATCTCTGCTATAAGATTTGTGTTTGAGAATGAAATTGTCTGTGACAAAATATTTTCTATCTTTAGGACCTGTATTGATGGTGCTTTCACTATCATCACTACAATCTCCATCACTCTCTACATTGTAATCCTTTGAACCACTACAAATGTTTTCACTTCCCAAATTTGGGGGAATGGATGAATCTGCATGCTTTGACAATTCACTCTCTTCCCAAGCAATGTAGTATCCTTTATTCTCGACATCTTCCAAGGTTTCAAATTCATCAATTGAGAAAGGAAATTTTACTCTTCCATCCAATACTATGTTAACATTGACAACAACAAATCCTCTTCCCACATCTTTGCAATGTAGTGTCTTCCTACTTGGATATACTCTTCCCTCTGCAACTTTGGTTCCCTTTGAAAACAAGTCCACATGATCATCCTCTACAAATGCAAAAGACTCCATTGTTGTAACAACATAAAATACAAAGTTTGTGAGATGATGGAAAATATCTTAAAGCATTGCATAAAATAAATTAAAAATTATCATGTATGTATAACCATAAGTATATTGAATACACATAGCACATGAGCTGAAACTTCTATAATTCAGTAAGGTTTGGAAATAATTCAAAATTATGCATATAATTTGGAAATATTTATAACATGATTTTTAAACTATAATTGAACTTGACTCAATTGAATTTAAATGATGAGAAATAAATAGAGGTTACATTTTCATTTTCTAACCGCTTCATCCAAATAGAGGTTAAATAGATGAGGTTGAATTTAAATGATGATAAATAAATAAATAGTGGTTAAATATAAGTTAATTAGAAACTTGATTGCTAACCACTTCATCCAAATATCATCATCATTTAAACAAATCATATATTAATTTTGCAATAATTCCTTATACTTCCATATTCCTGACTATGAGAATGGGCATCTGTCCATTTTAAACATTCTCATAAAAGGATGTAATTGTCATTCATTCTTTATGTTTCATGTAGGAGATTTTTCTTTCTTTCTATATTGAGTTTATGAGAATGGGCATATGTCCATTCTCATCACAATGATAAAAATATTTGTTTATATGAAAAATGACATATGCCCATTCTCATCACAATCATAAAATCTTTGTTTGTATGAGAATGGGCATATGCCTATTCTAACCATTATATGTCATTGAAGAAATAATGAACTTAATCATTTTTATATCACTATAAAGGATGTGGGAATGGGCAATTGTCCATTCTAAAAAAAATTATATATTACCTCTATTTCTCTTCTATGATTCTTATATGAGAATGAGCATATGCCCATTCAATACAAGATAAAAATGTTTATTTGTATGAGAATGAACATATGCCCATTCTGTCTATGTGTATTTTTCTTCTATGATTCTTATATGAGAATGGGCATATGCCCTTTCAATACAAGATAAAAAAATGTTTGTTTGTATGAGAATGGACATATGCCCATTTTGTCCATGTGTATTACAACAATCATTTTTATTTTAATGTAAAATATTAATTGAAATTTATAGGTATTATTAAATGATACAATATTATTTCTTGTATTTAATTATTAGTATTATTAATTAATGTTGTTTATTAATTAATTTTGATTAGTCCTAATATGATATGTTAAATACATATTCTTTGATTTCTAATTTTTTGATGATTAAAGTTTAAATATTTTTATGGCCCATTCTAAGCATTATAATTAATGAAGCATTATAAGTAATGAAACATTATAAATATTAATGGAGTTTATGTGGTTAATTAGTTTTATAAAGTTTTACTATATTTTTATAATTATTTTTAAAATGCACAATAATTAATTAAACATTAAAAATAATGGTGATTATGTTGTTAATTATGTTTATAAAGTTTAATTACATTTTTATAAAATTATTTAATTATTGTTATTGTGATCATGGTGATTTTAGATTTTATTTATTTGTGATATGGGTTTTAAGAATATCGCTTCAATATTTTCATTGTAAGACTTGTATAGTTGTTATCCTCCATAGTTATGAAATAGGAATCATATAAGAAAAGTAGATCAAATTTATTTTGTTTTTGAATGGGAAATTCCCCATAATATCAACCTTCATAGGTATTAAAATGATTATGTTCAATCTTATATCAAATGAAAACTGCCCAATACCATATAGGAATCATAAAATAAGAAAATAGATAAAATCTAATTCATTTTAGAAAGGCAAGTTTCCCACTCTCACAACCTTCATATAGTTTTTAAATTGATTAAGTTAAATATTTCTTGTATTATATTGACAATTCCTTTTCACTCTTATATCCTATTACTTTTCCCATAGTAATGATCAAGTTCATTATTGCTTGTATTATTGCAATGATAAGAATGGGCATACGTCCTTTCTCATACAATTTTTTTAATCTTGAAACAAAAGATGCCTAGTTTCTTATAAGAATTGTAGAAGAATAATTTAGGTTGAATTTATAAGATGAGAAATTAATAAATAGAGGTTAAATAGAAGTTAATTAGAAACTTGATTGATAACCGTGTCATCCAAATATCTTCATCATATTAACATAGCATATATTACTTTTACAAGAATTCCTCATACTTCTGATATTCCCTAACTATTAGAATGGGCATTTGTCCATTTTAAACATTCTCATAAAATGATGAAATTGTCATTCATTCTTTATGTTTCGCGTAGGAGAATTTTTCTTTCTTTCTATATTGAGTTTATGAGAATGGGCATATGCCCATTCTCATCACAATGATAAAAATATTTTTTTATATGAGAAGTTGCATATGCCCATTATCATCAATATAATAAAACTCTTTGTTTGTATGAGAATGGGCATATACCTATTCTAACCATTCTACCTCATTGAAGAAATATTTAACTTAATCATTTTAATATCACTACAAAGGATGGGGGAATGGGAAACTGTCCATTCTAAAACAAATTAAATATTACCTCTATTTTTCTTCTATGATTCTTATATGAGAATGGGCATATTCCCATTCAATACAAGATAAAAATTTAAATATATGGAGAAGGTGCAGAATGTAATAAACATTTAAATATATTCATAAACCTTATATCCAATCGTAATAGTAAAGTAAATAATAATATTCATAACATATATGACATGTCAATAATAATCTAATACTATTAAAATTTGAAACAAGTTTTCTAATTATCCATGATTGAAAATATCCCTCTCTCTAGTATAAATTAGTATCAATTAATTTCATTGATTCTCTACAATAGGTTTTTGTTGATTCTCGCCGCTACCATGACAATCTGTTTACTACCGGGAATATTTATTTAGGGGAAATCGAGGGAGATGGCCTTCTATGGCCCTATCTCCTCTAACAGGCTTTGAACAATCTTTCAGATTGATTTTGAATTAGTGGAGAAATACATAGAAACTATTCTTGGGGAGGATTACATGCAAGGTTGTGGTCGAGCTCGCGTCAATGCCGAGGTCACTTCATTTTTCATCACCCACCTACTGCTCCTTGGAGGATACAAGGATGAGACCCTGCAGATTTCTCAACATTTTATTCAACCTAGACACATGGTTGGTCTTGTAGAAGCGGTGAAATTTTTTGGTTTTCCCACAAATCTTTTGAAAATTTCAATGGTATTTGATGGGGATTTGGTTGCTCGGGGCTATGTTGAAGAATTAGAAAGGAGGTATAAGACTCTTTTGGATTTTGCTGTTTTAGTTCATCGAAATATGGATTGAAGGAGGAAGGTCTTGCCTACTTATCCTCCCCAGACTCTGTTGTAATTTTCCATGAGCCAACTCAAATTGACAAACTCGAGGAAGGTCCTGCCAACATAGCCCCTAGACTTGGAAGATTTATCCTTCCCAATTGGCCATGTTCCAACTCGAATTTTCAAACTTAGGAGGAACGAGATGGATTCATATACTTCTCTTTTAAGGGATGCATAGGCTATCTCTCAAGAACCTCACAATAGCTCCAGTTGAAGCTCAGGAGGTTAAAGTGACTATTGAAGATTCCTAATAATAAAAATAATAATGCTCATGCGTATCTTAGTTATATAGTTTTTTTTTTTTTGGTTTTGTTTTTGTCATTTTTCAAGGCATCCATGCTTAAACTTCTTTCCTGATTTTGGAGTGTCTTGCTTCTAGATATTTTATAGAATGTTATTTAAGGGAGGGGACCCAAGAACCCCTAGTTCAAAGCTCTAGTGAAAAGAGTTTATTGATTAAAAACAACTCAAACATGGCTATGATTTTTTTTTTTTAAAATCTAAATTTTATTTTAAGTGCAATAATTAAACCTAAAACAAGGCTACAATATTTTTGGATATTTACCTTTTTGTCTATAGCATGTGACCATTAATTTGTAATTAAATTGTTTACCACATTTTTATTTTTGAAGGTACATATTTTTGAAATATGTCTTCGAGCACCGTTGGAAAGAAATTGGTGAAATTAATGGCAATTATTTCTTCCGTGGCATGGTATATAGAATGATGACGGTTACTATTTTCAATGATGGTAGAGATCTTGGGAATTGTAAGGTTAACCATTGTCAGTGAAGCTATATATTTCTTGTTCATCCTTTTCACTTTCTATTTAATTCAGTTTCCAATTTTTTGTTTGTCCTTCCACTTTGGGCTGCCCATATTTTGTTAGACTATTTCGTCCTTTGAAAATAAAGATTTGAAGAATATTTATGAGATATTGTTTTTCTTCGCTAAATTTTTTTGACCCTTTAATTTTCCAATTTGGGCTCCCTCTATTTCGTAAGACCATTTCGGCTTGTGAAGCACAATATTTGAAGAAAATTTCAGGCATGAATTATTCTAACTCTTCTTTGTTGAATTATTATGAGATAAAGAAGGGCAGATGCCCATTGTCATATGATAAATGGAATATTCCCATTCTCATCACAATCATAAAAATCTTTGTTTGTATGAGAATGGACATATGCCTATTCTAACCATTCTACCTCATTGAATAAATATTGAACTTAATCGTTTTTATATCACTATAGAGGATGTGGGAATGGGAAACTGTCTATTCTAAAAAAATTAATATTTTCTCTATTTCTCTTATATGATTCCTATATGAGAATGGGCATATGCCCATTCAATACTAGATAAAAATATTTTTTTATCGAGAATGAACATATGACCATTCTATCTATGTATTTTTATTCTATGATTATTATGTGAGAATGGGCATATGTCCTTTCAATACAAGATAAAACAATGTTTGTTTGTATGAGAATGGACATATGACCATTATGTCTATGTGTATTGGGGCCTCCTTTTAGAGAACCTGCCAAGACATAGGGAGTAATTATGGCTCAATCTACGAGCTCATCCACAACGACCATAATAATCCACACCGGGATCAACATGATCTACTCCATAGACAACTAGAGCACTAAGGGGAGCCACTTAATTTTAGAGAGAGTGTGGTAGTTTTTATTGATGAAGTGTACATGGAAATCATTGGAGAGAGTGTCCACATAACCGTAATAATAATGGTAAGGGACCTATTTTAGAGCCTACAGTTGGTGACATGGCTAGGAGCCACAAGATTTATGTAGCGGTCGAGAACTTCCGGGAAAAACATCAAGGTATGATTATAGAGACTTCAGGTAGCATTATTGGTATCCCTACCTTTATATTGTTTAATTTTAGCTCTTCTTATTTTTTCTTTGGACCATGATTAGTTGAGCGATGCAAAGTTTGTTGGAAGTTAGGCAAGGCCTTAGTTGAGATGGCTTCCGGAGCAAAGATGACAATGGACTCCTTAGTCAAGGAGTGTGTAGTTGACCTAGTACCATTCACTATGACATTGGATCTTTGTATCCTTCCCTTAGGTTCTTATGGAGTCATTTTGGGTATGGTTTTGTTATCTAAACACAAAGCTAGAGTGGACTATTACAACAAAGTTATCACTTGTGAAAATTATTTGGGTTTGGATTCCATGATAGTTTTGGTTAGGAGACCCATCTTTATTTGTACTTTTTCCGTTATGCAGCTCAAGCATTGTGCACAACATGGATGTTAGTTATATTCTATTACCATTAGTGATCGATCAGAGGATGGTACTCATGGACCATCACTTGATGATCATCATATTTTGAGGGATTTTTCAGATGTATTTCTAGGTGAGTTACCTGGCTTACCTCCCCACATGAGATAGAATTTCATATTGATTTGGTTCTGGAGTGGAGCCTATCTCACACGCACCATATAGGATGACTACCCTTGATATTTGTGAGCTCAAGTTGTAGTTGGAGGGCCTTCTTGAGAAAGGCCTAATCTATCCTAGTGTATCCCCTTGGGGTGCACCAATGATTTTTGTGAAGAAGAAGGAAAAATATTTACATTTGTGTATTGACTATAGACAACTAAACAAAGTAACGATCAAGAATCATTACCCCCTTCGACGCATCGATGATTTGTTTGATCAGATGAAAGGGGCAAATTTTTTTTTCCAAGATAGACCTTAAGTCGGGTTATCATCAGTTGAGGATTACGGAGACTTGTATTCATAGGAAAATTTTCCATACGAGATATGACCATTGAGTACACAATTGTTTCATTCGGTCAACGAATGCCCCCATAGTGTTCATGAGTTTGATGAATGGGGTATTCAAGAAATTTTTATATCACTTTTTTCTCATATTCCTTAATGACGTTTTTATATATACTCACACGCGTGAGGAGCACCTTCAAAAATTTCTGTAGTGTCTTTGTGAGCGAAACTTTATGGGAACCTAGAAAAGTGTGCATTCTTTCAGTCTGAGGTTCAATATCTAGGCCACATTATTTATGGGTAAGGTATCACAATTGATTCTTCCAAGATTAGAGCTATCATAGATTGGCCAACACCTACCACTTTGTGATTGAGGTATACATGTTCATGGGATTGGAGGGTTATTATAGAAGGTTTGTTTAGGATTTCTCTCGCATTGTGCATCCCATCACTTCCATTCAATGGAAAGGGAAGAAGTTTGTTTGGTCATATAGATGTGAGAAAACCTTCAAGATACTGAAGGAATTCCTTACGAAAACACCTATTCTAGTAGTTCCAGATCCATAGAGAGATTTCTTCGTATGCACAGATGATTCTTTGGCAGATTTAGGAGGTGTTTTGATGTAGGATGGTCATGTAGTAGATTTTGAGTCTCGAAAAATAAATGAATATGAGCTCAATTATACGACTCATGACCTTGAGCTTGCAATATTTTTGCATGATTTGGTTCAATGGAGGAATTTTATGTTAGGTAGGAGGTTCATTCTTAGGAAGGATCATTTGAACCTATGACACCTCTTCACAAAACACAATCTCAATGCCCATCAACGGCATTGGATGAGGGTGTTATGTGAGTATTATATGGAGATAGAGCATGTGAAAGGGAAGGAGATTGTGGTTGCAGAGCGCTTTGAGTCTTTGAAGGAACTTGGTTATGGCTACGTTAGTAGATAAAAAATTAAGGAGTAGGATATTATAATAGCTTCAACACTACAACTTCTATCTTTCAGATAGAGCAGAGATCAAGTATCACGGACCCCTTGAGGGAATTTTGAGGGGGTGACACTAGATCTAGATGGACTTACCAGACAAAGGTTAGATTTATGTACCTAGATATGGAGGTTTGAGGTAAGAAATCTTGAAAGAGGTTCATCATGCACCTTATTCAGCCCATCTAGGGGTGAAGAAGATGCATGTCACATTGAGACAGTTGCATCATTGGAGAGGACTACAGAGAGATGTATCTCATTTTTTATCTTGATGTTTGGAGTGTCAGAGGGTTAAGGTTGAGCACCAGTATCCAGTGTTCCTTCTCTACCTGCATGCCATACCATATTAGAAATGGAACACCATTTCCATGGATTTAATAGTAGGGTTACTGACGTTGAGATACCACCATGATGTGATCATGGTATTGATGGATATATTGATGAAAAGGGAACATTTTTCTCCATTAAAGACAACCTATAGAACTAGTGCAATGGAACAAGTATACTTGGATGAGATAGTGAGGTAGCACGAGGTTACACAAGAGATCATTTGTGACCGTGATCCATTGTACACCTCTCATTTGTGGACTACCATGCAAACATGCTCTCGGGAAGAATATAAATTTCAATACAAACTATCACATTGAGACAGATGGATAGATTGAGCGGGTGAATCAAATTTTAGAGGACATGCTTTGGATGTATGTAATGGATCACCCGATCGAGATGGGAGGAGTATTTGTAATTTTTGAGTTTTCTCATAACAATATATTTCACGATTCTATCGGTATGGCACCGTTTCAGGCATTATATGGCAGGGGAATGTAGGACGCTATTGAGTTGGGATAGGATAGAGGATAGAGTTTTGTTGTGCCGGCTTTACTACGGGATATGGAGAGGTAGGTTGTCATGATTAGAAAAAGATTGTAGGAGGCTCAAGATAGGCGGTGGAAGTATACGAGATCGGAGGAGAGTTGACCGTGGTTTTGAGGTGGGCACAAATGTGTTCATTCATGTAAGACTTCATAAGATCCATATTCGTTACGAGAAAAGGCTCTAAGCTTTCTCCTAGATTTGTGGGCCCTATTGAGATCTTGGATCGGATCGGTCCCCTAGCCTACCATCTAGAATTATCACCCAACTTGTCTCTCATCCACAAGGTGTTTCATGTTTTTATTCTTAGGGGATAATTTCTATATCCTTCTCATGTATTGGATTGGACCACATTGTAGGTGCAAGAGCATGGGTAGTTAATGGTGGAGCCCATGCACATTTTAGAACACATGACCCAGGCATTCAAGGTTGGGAGATTGATTAGGTGTGCATCTGTCGGATCAATATGATGAGCCAATGGCTACATGGGAGGATGCCACACCTATGAGAGCATAATTCTTAAATTTATTCCATTGAATTTAAGGAGGAAGTCAAGTCTAAGAAGAGGGGATGTAGTTCCCACTCCTCTTCGAAATTGATCTTACTATGATTTTTTATTACTTTGGATTGGAAGAATACACCTTGTTATCATATATGATCAATAGACATTGATAGATGGGATTGCTATATTTGATTCATATTTTTCTAGACATTATAGATATTTTGATTACAGATATGTGGTGACTCATAGTGTGAATTATATGCATGGATTTTCATTTCAGTATTTTATGTTGATCTAGAGTTTTACTTTATATATGTACTTGCCACATTAAATTTTGATACATAGATTTTGTTAGAAAATCTAGTTAGTTTTGTGATCTTATTCTTAATTGATCAAATGAAAGAATTAAAATATTTTGAAATTGTAAACAATTGGTGAAATTGTTTGATTTTAGTGATGATTTAGTTATGTTAATTGATGATGTGAATTGATATGTATATGTACATTTTATTATTTTGATGTCATTGATATGGCCACGAGGCCAAAGAGGTATTGTTTCAATTTTTGGAGGAAATTATAACACAACAAATAAGAGGGGATAAGAGACTAACAGGGAAGGAATTCTAGGTATTGGTAACATGTCACCTTGGCAACGTGTGCTTTTGTATGTTGATATGTCATTAATATTTTGTTAGGAGGTTGCCATTGGGGTGGCATCAAATATGACCATGGGTAGATGTCTTGTTTCCCTTTTTATTTTAATTAGTTGTGAGTATGTGATTTAATTATGTGATGTGTTCTACTTTATTATTGTTACTTAATGTGCTCTAATTGTGTTCATTAATCTTGTTAGTTATTGTAAATTGGATGTGACCAAAGGGGTATTTAAGTGTGCTAGTCTGTCCTTGATTTTATCATGGATTTGAAATAGTTTTGATTGTTTTAAGTGTTGTGTACTTAGCCTTGCATGTAAAACTCGGATTTTGTCTTAAAGGATAATTTTTTAGACTTGCGGGACAAGTTATGTTTATCCCACACCTCTTAAATTCATCTAAAAACTATACCTATGGGGTAAAGGCTAAAATTTAGGCCCCGTTATGTGTTTTGGAGGCTAAAAAGGTTAAATAATTGTACCTTATTACAAGAGCTTTTAATTTTTTCCTTTGGAGTATTGCTTTTGGTTTGTGTGTGTAAGGAGAACTTGTCACTTTCTCACCCACTAATTTATGAGATTTGTATTTGGTGTTTGACCATGTGATGTGGGCTCATGGAGAATTTATGTGGCATCCTACATGGAACCACCTCACCCTCCTCTTTCCCTTTTCTATTTATTCAAGTTTGTTTTATGGTTTTGGGGTTACATGTTTTATTTTAACTCTTGCATTTTGGAGGAGCTTGCTTTTGGAGTTTTTTTTGGAAGCTTGGGAGTTTTTTTGTGCTTGATTTGGATTGGAAAATCTTGGATCTTGTGCTTGTGGATTGGATACTCTTACAATGGAAAGGTAGGGACTTCACCCATGTATTTTTATTTCTATTTTCCTATGAAAATGGTTGTAAATGAATGAATCTTGTGTGTTTTGGTTGTAGGGAAAGAATGGCTTAAAGGTTGTTTAGGAGAAAGAAAACGGGATTTATTGAGGGAGGGATAAGAGTTTATATTATGCATTTGGAGGGATTTTTGGGTTGGGTGCCCCACTTTTTGATAATAAGAAATATTTCTTATTTATATTGATTTTTCTTTTGAGGGAGTGATAAGAGTTGAGGAGACATAAGAGAAATTGAGGGGGCGATAAGATTTTGGTTGTGGTTTTGTGAATGAAGTTTTGAGACTTTTAAGGAGGAAACTTACACCCATTTCGAGTCATAAGTAATTCCACGTGTTTCTTCTCTTCCTTAGCTTGAATTTGATCCTTTATGCTTGGAAAATATTGTATAGTTCTTATTATTTTTGTATTGTGCTTGTGTGTGGAAATTTTTGTCTGAATGGTTATTATAGACACCTTGTAAAAGTTGTCATGGTTTGTTGATATCCTTTTATTACTTCATTTTTGGGGCTCGAGGGCCAATGAGGACGTTGGCTTCACGCTTCTCATTGGATTATAGGTTGGGTGGAAAGAATTTCCTACTCCCCTTCTTGTCTTTTTGCTTGAAGTTGAAGATTGGAGGAGTCATGCTATGTTGGAGCCAAAAGGATCACCTTGTAGTGTTGTTCCAATGTTGAAAAAAGTTATAGTTGTAATCTTGTAACTTATTCTTTCATATGTTTAGAAAGAAGAGATTTTGAATTGTGTGAAAATGAACTATTGTAGTGCCCACTCCTCTTCGACACTATTTTCATTATGTTGATATTACTTTTGGACTAATACTTATACATTTTTATTATGATACATTGATTAGTAGATGATAGACTATGCATATATTTGGACTATTGACATGTTGTGATTCACATTTTGATTATGATACACTAGATGAGATTGAAAGACAACTCGATATATGTTGATTTACATTATTTGGATTTTATACGACATGTTATAATTTGGATGTTTCGAGTAGAATTATAATCTCATGGATGTCGAGGATAACATTATTTGTTTTATTGATAGATGATTGAACAACTGAATTTTGTATGATAATTATTGATTTGTATATATATATATATATATTATTGCTCGATGTTGATGTGGTCGTGAGGCCAAAGAGGTATTATGTTTGTGTTATAGGAATATTTTAGCACATACATTGAAAGGGGATAAGGGACTAACCATGGAATAATGTCGAGTGTTTTGCAACATGGCCAAATTTGACAACTATGTCTTATGTTTATGTGGTGTTTTTGCATGCCTAGTTAGGAGGTTTCCCATGGGGGTGACCTCACATGTGTGGCCATGGGGTGAAATTTTTCCTTTTTTTTTAATTTTGTGTTTGTTTAATTTTGTGTTATGTTCTTAATTATTTGAAATTGTAGTCACTTTATTAGCAATTATTAATGTGTCTTAATTAGCTAATCCAACTTAATTTGTTAACTAAAATAAGGATGTGACAATTGGATAATTATGAGGGTAGATGGTCCTTGAAATATTGTGGATGTAAGTTGGATTTGTGTTGGTTTTTGTATTGTGTACTCTTTCTCAACTTCAAAATTCGGATTTTGACTTGGGAGGATTTTTTGGAGGATTTTGGGACAAGTTAAGCTTGTCCCATGCCTCTTAAATTCACCCAACAACCATACCTATGGTATGTGGAGTTAATTTTATACTTATTTATGCATTTTAGAGTGTAAAAAGTTAAAATAATTGCACTTTCCTACTTACCAATATTAATTTATCCTTGGTAGACATGGTGTACAAGTTTGAGTGTCATGCGGGCTTATCATAAGTCTGACATGTTCATTTATTGTCTTTGGGATGGTGTTTGACTGGTGTGTTGGAATGAAATAATGATGAAGTGGCCTCCTAAATGGAGCCACCTCATCATCCTCACATCCCATTTCTATTATTTATGGAATTTGATGAAATTGGAGTTTCTTGTTTATTTTCTTCCTTTTTTAGTTTTGGAATTGGGAGCTTGTTGGAGTTTCTTTTGGAGTGTGCTTGGCTTGAAGGTGTCAAAAGCTTGTGGAGTGAAGACTCTTGGAAGCTTGATGGAGAGGTAGGATCTCCACCTTTGTTGTTTTTTTATTTATGTTTGTAGATGTGAAAATTGTGGTTGTTAAGTATTGTATGAGTTTTGTGAATTTGTTTTTGTGTGGTTGGGTATTTTTCCAAAATAAGGGAGTGGGAGATCGAATTATGGGACCATTGGGGAGGGAAAAGGTAGTTTTGAGAAATTAATTTTTGAGGGAGTGTGATTGGGAGTTCCACCTATGGGGAGTGAAAAGGAAAATATGGACATATTTTTGCATACTTGTAAGGGGAGAGATAAGGATTTTTGTTGTTTGTATTATGCAAATGGAGGTTTTGGGAGAAACTCATAATTAACTTGGGAGAAAATATAAGGTGGTTCCCATATTCCTTGCTCATTTTTGGTTTGATATAAAGCCTATGTGTTGTTTGAGAAAGTTGTAAATTTTATTTAGTATGTCCATTTAGATGTGTTGATTGTTTTGGATTGTGTGTTTTTTGTGGAAGCCATTCCTGTATAAAATTTGTCAAATGTATCACAAGGTACCTCATTGTTATTTGGTTGGTACTCAAGGGATAATAAGGGTATGGCTTCTACTCTTATTTGATTAAAGGTTTGGTAGATAGCGTCGCCTATTTCCCCTTCTTTTGTATCGTGATCCTAACTTTTGAAAGATTGAAGAATGAAATATTGAAGCTACAAGTTGGGAGAAGACTCATGTTTTTTCCTTGTTAAAGAATCTCTATGTTGTATTTGATCATATTATTATTCCCACTTTGTGTGGAAGTTTGTAACATTTGTATGTTTAAAATAATTTTTGTAATATTTCATTTATTCTAAGTTGAAGTGATTTAGTGAATGTAGAAATAACTCTTGGTTGTTTACCTTGTTTGGAAAGGATTAGTCTTAGTAAAAGAAATGAATTTGAAGTCCTTGTATTGTAAAAGAAGGATATGGAAAATTGTAGTTTTCATATTTGTATTATAATGTTATAGTGAAAGGAAGCTTAAGTTGTTTATTTGTCTTGAAATGAAACTCTCCTAAAGTTATATGCATTTAAAGTTGCAATATATATACATGTATATTTGGGAAAAATACAAAGATGTATTGAAAGGAAGTGTGTTGAATTCTTGTTGTTGTTTTTTTGTTGGAAAAATTGAATATGTGAAATAGAATGAATTGTAGTAATGTTATACTCAATTTTACATTTTATTGCAAAGGGAAGAATAGAGATTGAGTTGATGTTATGTAATTGGAATTAGGAAACTAGATATACTACCAATCTAACAACCAATGAATGGAGGACACCCTCCTTAAAATTAATATTGCATTAAAAAACAACTTAAGAGGAAATATTGTTGAAAAAAATGCATTGTTGAAGGTTCTGTTTTCAAAAAATAGAACCGCCGCCCCGTGTAGAGTGGAAGTTTCATATCCACCACCCAACACTTATCAGCGGTTGATGAACTTCCCAGGACTTGGAAATGGTCGTAGGACCACCGCCTACGTAGGGTGGAAGTTTTGTCACTTTTGACGCAAAAATAAAAATCCGTCAGTAAAAATCCTAGTTTCAAACTTAATTAAAATTTAAGCTTAAAACCACAACAAAGAAACTTCTAGCAACTAGGAATCAATTAAATTTAAAATTTTAAGCCCTCCAATATCTTTTGTAGTACCCAATGTGTAAAACTCATAGATTTAAATGAAATGGGGTTTTCCCCAATTGTTGAACTCAAAACAAGAAAATGATTTCATTAAATAACAAAATAGATCCATGGTAGGATCTCTACATTTAACAAATGGGAAACATTACAATGGAAAATATTTACAACTAATATCAAGATAAATTTTTCCATGGTTGCTCTTCTTGCTCTCATGGCTCCTCCTCCTTCTCCTCTTCCAAAACCTGTAAACAAGAAAAGAGCAAATGAGGTTGTTTGGGAAAATAGAAATTAAAAAGAGAACCATAAGGAAATTTAGGGAAACCTAAATCTAAGGGCTAGGATAGATTTAATTCTATGGCAAAAATTAAACGCTACCTTGTTTAAGTGGGAAGGCATTTTGTGGGAATGTAATTTTAAATAAATAAATAAAAACATGGGTAATGGGTGAATGGGGCCACTTAGTGGCTAGGTAAAAAATTAAACCCTTGAGTTAGAAAATAATGTAACATTGGTGTTGGATAACTAATTAATCTAATGGAGCTTAGTACATGTATTAAATCAGTAAATATAGCTTAGGAAGTAAATTATAATATTTAATTCCATTTTTCACAAGCTTGTGTAGAAAGCCTCTAACTGAGATATTTATTAATTCGAAAATTCTTAACCTTACAAACACTTAAAAAAAATACTACCATAAACTCGACTATTAATTTATTAGTTCTTTTTGTTTTAAGAGTAGAAAATTGTAGGTGTTACACTTGGTATCAAAGTTGTGGGTTCAACGCTTGGACCTCAGTACACTTGGAAACACGAAACACAACAATAAAACCTAACACAACTCTAAACCTAGAACACACAACATTGCATGATGTTTTAAAACATAGAAAATTTAGAAAACTGAAACAAATCCTAGATGATGATAAAATAACTCCCATCTTGGTCTGTGTAGGAGGCACGGGGAAAGATGAGGGTCATCTCATGTGAGCCTAGATCTACCACCCCTAAAGAAGTTAGTAGAAACTATATTGCTTGAAATAATGTAGACACTATAAAATGTTAATGCTACTTTATGCGGAGGATATTTAGGAGGGCGACCTAGCAAATAAGATAGAGAGCCATTAGTGGAGGCTCGTGCAATGTCACATCATAGTGTCGAGGATAGGGTAGAGCACTCCCATGTAGAGTCGGTTGGACATGAGTCACCACCTAGAGAGAACAAAGATAGAGCTTCGGGACATAGAGATAGATCTAGGAGCCCTAGTATGAGAGACATTGATGTGAGATACCTAGGGGCAATGATTGAAAATATTAGATCACATTAGAGAGATTATGAAGTTACACCTACCACATTTTCTAGAGCCACAGGAGGATTTGAAGCCAAGGCATGGCTGGTTATCTTGAGCGGATGCTTCAAGCTATGTCCTTGTACTAGCAACACAAAATCTTGTGTTACTATCCACATTCCTAGAGACACCAAATTTTGGTGGAAGACTAAGGAGCAAAAGATCCATGTAGATTCGAGACAATTACTTGGAAGCTCTTCAAGGATTTCTTCGGGAATAGATACATATCCAATAGTTTAGTCTAGCAATGGATCAACAATTTTCATGATCTGTGATGAGCTTCCATGACAAAGTGATAGAGTAAGAGGTTCATTTTTGGATCTTCTCTAGTATGTGGACTCCATGCGGAGATGGGCATGTTAGATTTCACATCTTCATCAACGGTCTAAACTTAGACTTGGGTGGGGTAGTGTGGATTCATTTCCCACGAATACTATCGAAGTTGTGGAGAAGCCCTATATTGCGAGAGGAAACCAAGGGGAAGACTCGGTTGGCTCATGATAGAGTGAGGACTAGCATACTGTGAGTTATAGGATAGTAGGTTGAAGGGATTAAATCCTCCTCCTCGCGCTAGATAAATTTCATCACAATACTCCTTTAGGCCTCCTCCTCATCAGTAGCAATAGTAGACTCGACCAAAATTTTGGCCTTCAAATTGACATGATGCTCAAAGAGGCCGTAGTATGAGACCTCCGGTGGAGGGGCCAATAGGACACAAGCTCCACCCCTAGCACAGTAAGCAGCAGTATTTCCACCGCAACACCCATAGAGATCTATGGTAGGATCATCAAGTTCTACAAAATGGACTATTGAGCCACCTGGAGGAGTATCTACTCAGTGGAGAGGACCAGGTAGTTGTTATGGGTGTGGTGTACATGGTCATCATTGGAGAGAGTGCCCTCATAACCCTGCTAATTAGGGTAAGACACCTATTTCTGAGCCTACGGTTGGTGACATGGATAGGAGCCATAGGATCTTTGATGCGATTGACAAGCTGCTAGGTAGAGCACAAAGGCATGGTGATTGAGAACAAATGAAAATTGGTGGTATTTCTACTCCTATCTTATTTGATTTAGGCTCATCAGATTATTTCATTTCTCCATATTTAGTAGAGTGATGTAGGATGGTGGCAAGTTAGGAAGGGCCTTAGTTGGGATGTTGAGATGGCTTCTAGTGTAATTCGACAAAAAAATGATTTAAAATAAAATACATGGGGGGGCATTAATAGAGCTGACAGGAGTGGATGGGAGGTGGCGTGAAGGCATGGGAAAAATTGGCAAGGCACGTGGGAAAGTGGAGGGTGATGGAGTGTGGCAGGAGGTCTGACAGGGTAAGACCACTAAGGGACATTTCAAAACTGTCATTTTCCTTGCAAAATAATACATGATATTTTTTTTGGAGATCCTAGAGATATGAACCCCTTTAAAACTGTGTCAGTGTTGTAGAATTAGCAATAATTAGATAGTTACAACGAGGGAGGGGGAACATCTTTTGGTCAAATTGACAGGGTATGGGAACTTACTCGGATTCATCTATTGTTTTGAGAAATTCCCAAAACTAGTAACCTCTTGCACTGACATCCTCCTATCCTATTTCACACCAAATGGGAGTTGTGGAATAGGTCTGGATGTCCACCAAAGAAGGAATGAGTTGTTTTTAGGATCTTTGGTCGATCTACACGTGCATGGGAAAAGCGAATATAGGGAAGGAAAAAAATGGGTTTGTTAAATATGCCTTGGCATGTGTAAATCAAATCCACTTCCTTAACCAGTCACCCTTGCCAGTATAATCCAACACGTTCCAAAATAGGTGCATAGTTCAGGGCATAAATATCCATTGCAACAAATGGAGAAGGGATGTAACTTTTGTTAGATGTTTTAGGTTCAAGTTCCCTGACAGATATATTCTGTAGAATGTTGAAGCATGTGTAAGGCATGTGAACCGTTTAACAAATTCCTGAAGCATCTATGGTGCGTGGACATATTTATTACATGTTATGCATGAATAAGATTAGGCAAAAAGGATTTTAAAACTACTAGAAAATGTATTGGCTAATGTAAATCCAAACACCACAAACCTTCTTATATCCTCCCTATCTCTACACGGAATGGAACTTTAAATTGAGTAAGATATCTACACAAAAGAAAAAAAAAAAAAAATTGAAATCTAGTTTTTACTTTTGTATTGGGTGTTGTAGTTTGTTCCTAATAAACATGTATGCAAAAAAAGGAAGCATTTGGATGGCTCACTAATGGGTTGACATATTGCTTAATGCCAATATAGTTTCATGGATCGAGACGACTACTTGAAAAACACAAAATGGTGTTCTAATGAGGCATGGATGCATGGAAAATAGTTTGGGTCTTCACGGGACAATCTGACATGATTTCACAACAATGGTGGTCTCGATGGATCGTGAATGTAAACCACCGGATCCCTCATACCCGCTTTGGTCATCATTCCCAGGCATGGTTCATCTCTCCTCATCTCTCATAATTTATGTTCTTTAGTTTTCCTTTTTGCAATGAAATGAAGTTTTAAAATCAAAGGATTTTCGTATATTATACTATATAAAATAAACTTGTTTTAAAAATAGTAAAACCATATATCGTAACTTATAAGATCCAATATTTCTTGGTAGACAATAAACTTGAACCCTCACTTCATGATGATCTAGAAAATGTCATAACCAAAATAGATTACTACAGTACCCTTTTCTATTGACAAAGGTTGAAGTTGAGTTCCTTGTAAACATGATTTGACCTCTCCCTTGTTTAAATAGATCAATTGCGATTTTAGAGACTTGAAAAGTAACCTTCATAACTCCTGGAAAGGAGATGTTAAGTTTCCTATGTGTACCTTGTTATGTGAGGTGTCACTTCAATCTTTGGATCGACCTCGAATGAACATTTGTGACCTTTTTGATGCCCCTATAGGAGCCTCATTACACTTTTTTGCAATGAAGGAAGCTGCTAAATCTAAAAAGTTGGCTTTCATTTTGAACCGCCATTTGAAACCTGGATAGAGAAATTATTATCCGCCTTTGCAAACCTCTAGTACTTTTACTAGAAAATTACCTGAAAACTTCGATTGAAAAATCACATTCTAGGTTAGTTTGGCAAAGGCATTTTGTAGGCCTCGGTCACAGTTTGATGAGGTCAAACTAGACCAATTATGACTTGTCGCTCTAGAAAACATGTCGCCATTTGAAAACTATTTTCTAGTTCTCAGTCTCATCGACTCTGATGAATTCTCCTTATATAGGGGAACTTGTAGGAAGTTCCTCATTGCGTTCATCCATCGAACGTCAGTTTTGGATGTGGTTTTCTGAGCCCTCGAGCTCACTTTTGATCATTAACAACTAGCTCATTTATGACCGATGGCCCCGAAAAACTAGCCGCTAATTGTAAAGCATTCACCAGTTCTAAATTATGTCAGTTCCTATGAACTCTTGGTATATAAGTGGGCACGTAGAAATTTAACCGTGGTGTGTTTTCTCATCGAAAACAATGTTTGAAAGTGGTTTCTTAGCCTCGAGCTTGTTTTGAATTTTTTTGTAGCTAGTAGGAAAATGTAAAAAGGAAGTTGTAGGACCCTGTCGGGTTTCCAAACCACCAGTGGAAACTTTTGACACATGTAAATAACTGTTTGAAAACTCCATAGTGTAACTTGTTGTGTGAAATAGAACTTTTGACAAAATGGTGTTTCTCTCTCTCTCTTTCTCTTTCTCTCTCCTTGGTTATGAAATGAAGTGAAATGAAATGAAATGAATTCATGTTTCTAAACCTTTTCTTTTGAATGTAAATTATAATTATTATTATATGTAAATGGGAACTGAAAAACATTAATTATGTTAGATTAGGGTGGATTCCATGCCAGTGATTTATCGCTGATTTCATGCTCACATGGTTTTGCAGGATGCAAGAAAGATGGCAAAAAGGTGATGTGTAATTCATTATTTCTTATTGTAATTTATATAGGTCATTGTAAAATGAATATATGTATAATGTAGTCTTTTTTGTTACAGAAAAGTTATATTTGAAATTTGCTAATATGTATGAGATGTTATTTTTAGGGATATCTTAGGAAATGTGCATTAATCACAAGTTCAATTTGATTTATAGTTGCGTATGGTAAAAGGGTTTATATATATATATATATATATATATATATATAGTAAATGAATTTGAAGTTAATATATTGTAATGCATTTTCAGTGTTCAATAAATGATTAATTAATTACTAGGTTGTATTCTTACCTCGTAAATGTAATAAAGAGTTTCAATCGAAACACTCAACCCTAATATAAGATCTGTGTGTAACATGTCTTCATGTGTGATCCTTTTTACCATAGAAGAAATTGAAAACCGTAGAATGAACTTAAACTTTGCACTCGATGGAACCTCCTAGTTTAGGTAAATAAGACCCCTAGTTTGGGTTTACCGTCATAGTCGGTTATGCTTGACAACATCATGAACCATCTTTTAGGAACGACATGGTCCAATTTTATCCAGAGTATGTGGTTTCCTTCTAGTTTGGTAACTTGCGTGGGGAGGAGAATGTCTCTCTTTAGGTCCGACACCATGTTGAGTGGTGAAGACCACCTAGAAGTCACCTTATGAGTCCTTGTTGAAGCAACGACTATGCGGTGTAACCTTACCATTTATGGAGTAAGTAGAACTATTATCCCTTAGTATCCTTTTGGACTAATAAGTCTTATAAAAAGTTAGATCTAGAAATTAACTTCATCATCGAATAAAATCCTTGTTGGGACCCTAGATGACATAAATGGAGAGAGATGAAATATTTTTCTATGACTTAAACTCTTGTTAATGAATCTCTTTAGTTCCTCTCGAGATAAATGGGTTACCTTGGTCCTTCTAACACCTTGGTTTGTTTATCATAAATTTTTGTCCTCTGTTATACTCATATTTAGTTGGGGAGTTGTCCTCTACCTTAAACCTCTTTTATACAAGTGGAAATTGTTCATAAATCTTAGAAAATGCAATTGTATTTAAAATATATTGACTTAAGAGAAGTGTCAAAAAAAATGGTCTCGTTATCCTTATGCCTACTTTCCCTTTGTACCCTAGTGAGTGGCCCAAAACTGAACAAAGGTAGTAGGTGATATTCCTATGATTGATCTCATGGTGGGATTTAAATGACACAAGTGGATGTCTTGGTTTCAGCATGTGTTTATTACTATAGTTTATAAGAGCAAAGAAATGGGATGTCTCATGCTAGGTTATACTCCTTGTAGTAGTGAACCCATTAGTGAAAAGTATGTTTTATTTTGTTTACAAATGTTATAAAACAATGCTAATAATGAGACCATAGTGCGATGTAAGAGTAAAACATATAAGAGTAAAACAAGATTTGAAGTTAGGTATAATGTCACTCTTGGAGTCCTTATAACTCAATTAAACATTTTCATGTGTTAAAAAGAATATGAATTGCCCTTGGTGAGATCAAACTTTGAGAGAAAAAAAATATATATATATATAATCTAAATAAAATTTCTTGATGTGGAAATGTTGAATGGATTCAACAAGTTGTTTTGAACTATATTAACTATGATAGGGAAATAAAGATACCGTGATCGAAGAATGTTTATGGGAACATGTATCTTGAATCTAAATCTCCCTTAATCCTAATATTGATTTCTCGGACATCATGTCAAATTCACTTTAAAGGGTAAAATGTAGACATTGAATAAACGTTTGAGAAGCATATTCTTAACATAAGAACAAGATAATTAAGTACTTTATATGTAATTTGAATTATGCCAAATAATTATGTAAGTTATGGAAATTTTTGTAAAGGATAAAAAATCCAACTTAAAATGGTCGAACTGTAAATTAAATGTGGAATGAACTTAAGAATTCTGTAGGTGAAAAAGGAGAAAATTATCCTTGCACAATAATGTTCTTGGAATGTTAATCATAACTAAGATGCAATTAAAGAAATGATGTGTTGTGGGTTTTCCAATCTTTGAGTCCTTTTCTTGTGGTTGGGTCATTTCTAGTATTCATTCATTGGGGAAAGTGTGGCATCGACATGTATATGGTGTTGTCATGTGTCTATGTGAGTCGATGAATTATGTAAGTGTCATATGTTTTTGAGTTTTTTTTCTTGGAGCCCTTGTGGCATTGTGTAGTGAGCAATGTAAGTCAAAAAAATTATCCTAGTATTTTTACTGTTGTTTTTTTGTGTGTGTAAAATGGGCATTACATTTGGTATCAGAGTGAAGGTTCATGCTCTTGAACCACTGGGGCAGAATGGAGTTGTGATGGTGCTGCATAATGGTGGTGGATATTGGAAGAGTAATGTGATATAAGCGTGATGTGAACAATGTTGTAATTGTGACCTTATGGAAGCACATGTGGTGTATGTCACTTAGTGCGTATTTGTTATCATGTTGATGTGCTTGTGATGAGAGTATTCACTCTCCTTTTCATTGATTCAATGAGGAATTCATGTGTGATGTACCACCTTATTGTGTGTGAAAAAGAATGTTATTGTGGATTGTGGAGTATTGGAGCATTTTGGCATTATGTGATATGAAGGTGTATTGAGGTATTGCATGAAAAATTGTTGTAAAGTGAATTGGATTTTATCATGATGTCATCACCATGTTGTGATAAATCATGTGTGTCACCATGTTGTAATTTCAATTGACTATATGTTGTAATGTTAGACATTGTGTTCATCATACGTATAAATTGTGTAATTTTTGATGGTTCATGTCGTGATTTAGGGGCATATGGTGAATGTATGATCCCTATTGTACAGTCCTTGCACTTTGGGTGCATTATGTGTTAATGTGATGTATTGAAACCCATGAAAGTAATGATTGTGTTTTACCCTGTATATATACCATGCGTAAGACGCTATGGTTAATTTGTGTGAATCACCATTGTGTTAGTGATGTAGTTATGTGTTATGTTGTGGACCTACACTAACCGACCCTAAGGGAAATTGGTAAAAGGTGTATGTTTGGAGTGAGGAAATGTGTACCATTGACCATTCACTCGAGCCGAGTATGAGATAGGAAGTGGAGCCTTACATAGGCTGAAAACCCACTTTTGTTCATTTGGTATGTGTGGCACTTGCTCAATGGGTGTCATACATATTGTGTTTCATGGACACCTTAGGCTCAGTAGATGGCGACTTGTACTCCTTTCTCTCTCCCGATATGGTTATCATATGGATTAAACCTATGTGATTTTTACTATGTTGAGCCTTGTTGAAGTGGTGGTAGGATGATTCAGATAGAGATGATGATAGTTGTACTATTGATATGATATTTTACGAGTTGAGGCTGATGTTTCGAGTTCCAGCAACTCATTGAGTACCCCCCCTTGGTGGCTGTATAAGGCCACATAGTTATCGTAATGTGCTATTACTATACATGTATTTTATTCAGTAAATCGAACACTTTCCCTTTTCTTGCTAGAACCTATATTTTCTTGACTGACATGTTCTTATATTTTGGGAATTTATTTGGTTGTTGCACTAACATTCAGATTTTTCACTAACCATGGCTAATTAGCCATTTTATTTTCTTAGTTTTAAATTGTGTATCAAGTTTAAAATTTTTATAGCCTAGCCCAAGGCTTGGGATTGTTGCCACTTGGCATTTGATATGGATTGTTATGTTGGTTCTAATGTCGTAATGTGTTGGAATAGGGTCATGGGATTCACCATGGAGTGGTGGGACCTATGGACCCGCTTCGTTGTATGGGGGTATGCCCCAAGGAGTTATAGATAACTAGCGGGTTGTTGAACCATGAGTTATTATGTCACTTGGGTTAGAGGTGTTTGGACCTTATGTGCCTAGGGCCATAGGGTGACCGACCTCTTTTGTGGAGCTAAAAGGAAAATTTATCTTTATTTTATTTTACTTGAGGGAGGCATAAGAGACTTGAGGGAGGCATAAGAGACTTGGGAGGTATATGGAGGCATAAGAGACTTGAGGGAGGCATAAGAGACACTTGAGGGAGGCATAAGAGATTTGGGGAGGCATAAGAGATTTGTGGGGGTGTGATTTTTGATGCTTTGGGAGGTATATGGAGTTGCCCTGTGATTCTTGGAAGGTATATGTATTTTTTTTTATGACTTGAGGGAGGCATAAGAGACTTGAGGGAGACATAGGATACTTTAGGGAGGCATAAGAGACATGTATGTGTGTGTGGGTGATTAGTGCACTTGGATTTTTTTTTTTTTATGTTGGTGATGCTTTGGGAGGTATATGGAGTTGTTTTGTGATGTTTTGGGAGGTGTATGGTGTTGGTGTTATGATTTATGTGTACTCTTGTGAGTCAGTTGTGTTTTGTGATGTTGAGGATTAATGCTCCTCATTTTGATATGATGTTGTTTCCATCTTGACCCTATATAGCTACGAGTTATGGTTTTGAGTTGCGTGAAACCCCTGTATGTGTACATATTGGGAACTCTATGTTGTTGTAGTCTGCTTATGTTATGAGTACCTTTGTGTCAGAAGCATGTGTGATAAGTACTGTGTTGTGAGGGCTATGTATGTTCCTCCCATGAGTTAGTTGAGTTCTTGCAATGTGATACAATCATGGAAGTATGTAGAAATATGTCTTGTTAACCATTAGTGTTGTGTTTGGTGTTTGTGTGGTATTGTGATGTGAGATTCTTTTGGGCACCCACAAAGATAGATAAAATTAAATCTTAAACAATGAAATACTGAGAGTTGAGATTAATAAATACTTTAAAGGAAAAGACTAAGTAATAAAGTAAAAGATAACTAACTACCAACCTTCACATAACATTAAGAGTTTATGAAATTGTTAAACTTTCTTTAATTCCATATGGTCGTGTTCTAACGACAAGAGATCTTAATCCTAGACAGAACATGTTGTCATTAGCTTCCTTCATTGCTTATCATTTCTTCTACCCTTGGAGTTATATGTCGCATCGAGGAAGATGCTCTTATAAGGGAGGGAAATGTAATTCCTGACAAAAAGATATGATTTAAAATAAAATACGGGGGGGGTAGTTTGATGGAGATGATAGGAGTGGAGTGGATGGGAGGTGGCATGAAGGCATGGGATAAACTTGCAATTAATAAGCACTTTTTCTGTGGGCCAAGTGGAGTGGTGGATGGAGTGTGGGGGATGCCTTAGCATGTAAGGTAAGATACTTAGAAATGTGGAGGACATTTCAAAATGTCATTTTCCTTGCAAAAATAATACATGAATCATTTTTTGCAATGGATATATGCATGAAGAGATATGACCCCTTTAAAAAATTGTCAAGAAACATTCAAGAAAATTATATTTCAAGTGTAAATTAATCCTCAATAATTAGATATCTTCCTCCAAGGGATGGTTAACATTTTTACACGAATGGAAGCTCTTCTTTAAGGTATGTGAAAAACGAGATTTAACTCGGATTCAGGATATTTCATTGAAAAATTCCCAAAAGGTATACATATGCAACTTTATGATTCTTATGATGGATATTCTATTTCACATAAATGGGAGTTGTGGAATAGGTGCGGACATTATCCTTACAATAGAAGGGATGAGTCAAAGAAGTTTTTAGGATGATAGATATAATACATTATTTCAAAACAACTTTTTGAGAAACCAGTGCTCACATAAAAAATGGGTTGTTAAAATACACCTTGGCATGTGAAATCTTAAATCCACTTCCTTAACCAATCACCTTGCATGTGATAATCTTAGCACATTCCAAAATAGGTCATTCTTCATGTTTCAATTAAATATCCATTTGCAGATGTACAAATGGAGAAGGGATGTAACTTTTGTAGGATGTTTTAGGTTTAAAATTCCCTAGTGAGATATGCCTAGAATGTTATGTGTGAAGCATGTGAACCATTTAAAAATCATGAAGATGTGATCAATGGGTGTGGAAATATTTTATTACTCAAGAGTTATGCATGAATAGGATTAGGGGTTAAACTTTTAAAAACCTTGGTCATCACTCCTCCCTATCTATGCCAATGGGAGCTAATGAAATCCAAAGGTACCACAAACCTTCTTATATCCTCCCTATGATTATAGTAAATGGATCATATTCTTAGAGTAGGGTAAGATCCTCCACAAGAAAAGAAAAAATAAATGAGCTTAAAATCTAAGAGATTTACTTAAAAAAAAAAAATTGAAATCTAGTTTTTAGTTTTGTATTGGGTGTTGTAGTGAATTCCCTGATAAACATGTATGAAAAAAAGGAAGCATTCGGATGGCTCACCAATGGGTTGACATATTGCTTAATGCCAATATAGTTTCATGGATCGAACGAGTACTTGAAAAGTAGAAAATGGTGTTCTAATGAGGCATGGATGCATGGCAAATAGTTTGGGTCTTCACGGGACAATCTGACATGATTTCACAACAATGGTGGTCTTGATGGATCACGAATGTAAACCACCCGATCCCTCATACCCACTTTGGTCATCATTCCCAGGCATGGTTCATCTCTCCTCATCTCTCATAATTTATGTTCTTTAGTTTTCTTTTTGCAACGAAATGAAGTTTTAAAATCAAAGGATTTTCGTATATTATATTGTATAAAATAAACTTGTTTTAAAAATAGTAAAACCGTATATCATAACTTACAAGATCCAATATTGCTTGGTAGATAATAAAATTGAACCCTCACTTCATGATGATCTAGAAAATGTCACAACCAAAATAGATTACTACAGTACCCTTTTCTATTGATAGGTTGAAGTTGAGTTCCCTGTAAATGATTTGACCGCTCCCTTGTTTAAATAGATCAATTGTGATTTTTTGAGACTTGCAAAGTAACCTTCGTAACTCCGGAAAGGAGATGTTAAGTTTCCTACATGTACCTTGTTATGTGAGGTGTCACTTCAATCTTTGGATTGACCCGAATGAACATTTGTGACCTTTTTGATGCCCCTATAGGAGCCTCATTACACTATTTTGCAATGGTAGGAAGATGCTAAATCTAAAAAGTTGGCTTTCATTTTGAACCGCCATTTGAAACCTGGATAGAGAAATTATTATCCGCCTTTGAAAACCTCTAGTAATTTTACTAGACAATTACCTGAAAAATTTGGTTTGGAAAAATCACATTCTAGGTTAGTTTGGAAAAGGTATTTTAAAGGCCTCTAGGTCACGGTTTGTGAGGTCAAAGTGGACCCGATTATGATTTGTCACTCTAGAAAACATGTCGCCATTTTGAAAGTTGTTTTATAGTTCTCAATCCCGTCGAATCTGTTTAATTCTCCTTATATAGGGGAATCCCAACGAGTTAGAAAAAATCAAAAAAGCCAAAAACGAAGTCATGGGATTATTTTAAAGAATTACAGTCGGAGGCTATAAATCGTAATAGTGCGGTCATACCAAGGTTCGTCATACCAAGTTTGCAGCTGAAATACTAAGGAATCGAAGCAGAAGTCGAACTTTTTGTCCCAGGTGGTCTGCGGGACAGTTGGGACACGGGGATGTGCGGGACACACAAAGCCGAAATGGCCTCAGGCGAAAAAATTAGAAAAAGTGGAATTTTTGTTCCACGTGGTCTATGATAGCTAAGATGAAAGTACACATAGGATGCGAATCGATTTGGTTTTTTGCAAGTCAGTTTATGGGTGGTGCGAGAGATTTTAAATCGTCTAGGACAGTTGGGACAAAAATTCACGCGGGATGCGTTGGACGTGAAAGGGTGAAAAGGCCACATAAGGGGACAAACAAGACCAAATTGAATGATGCAGAAGTATGTGTCCAGGAAAGTTGGGACGCGGGACCAAATATTTCCAAAATACCCACAATTCGAAGGAAAAGTCAAAGTTTGACCTCCCGAACTTTAAATGACCATAACTTTTGTCTTCGAGCTTCGATTTTCACAAAATTAGACTTTTTGGAATGAGCATGATGTCCTCTGCGTATATATATTTAAATAAAAGAAATATATTCAAATAAACTAGTAAGTTAGTGCTCATTTCTGTCAAATGACATAAAACACCTGCTAGACCCAAAATAGTTGCTCGCACTCAGAAGGCCATAACTTTTGCATTTCTTAACAAAATCACACAAAATTGGTACCATTGGAATTGCAGATCTGAACCCGACATAAAAATCAATAAATTCTAGATTTTATGAGAAATCAATGGGGATTTTTCATAAAACGTGGTTGGGTTCATGACAGTGTTTTATTTGGTAGTTAGGAGTGCAATTAAGAGGCATGGTCATCATTCCTTCTCTGTTATAGCGCACGGGTAGTATGGGGAGCCTTTTACAAGTAACATACAATCATTTCACTCCATTTAGTGCCTCTTACAAGTGGTTGAAGGACAGATTTCGGGATTTCCATTTTCCCCTTCTCTCTCTCTCTTCTCATTTTCCTATAAATTGGAGTGTTGGGCTCATTGTAAAGGGGGTAGTTTTTAGCAAAGCTTTGCCAAAATTGCTTTTTGAAGCCAATGTGCTGTAGGCCCTTGTTTTGGACTCCTTACATGGTGATCCAGGCCCTTATCTTGTAACAGATTGAACTGTGCATATCATGAAGCAATAAAATATAAGTTTGTGGATGCATCTTCCCCTGCTATGTTTTCTTGCATTCTTCTTGCCCCTTCAACCTTGATTACAAGTGTATTGTGTCTATATTTATGCTCTTGCAAGGATCTATTATTATTTTGCATGTATGAAACATTTTTGTGAATGCATTTTCAGATTGTGGAGAACTGTTATCACCCCTTCTAGTATGCACTTTACTCCTAGTTTTCACACATTGGAAGTCTACTATCACACCCTCCTTTTCTAGTGTATCACCACTTTAGTGTAGGCTTTCATTTTCATGCATTCTCTCTCCTTGGTCCCTTGGAAAGTTAAATTAGGAAAGATAGTTTTCTGCATTAGAGTAGATTGTGGCAGGTAGTTTTAGGAGCAAGAACTAGCTTTCTCACGGAGGTCTATCTCAAGTAGCAAGTCCTACAATTTGGAGATAGTACCCATGTTATCTAATCACACCGTAAGCTTAAGTATACACACTTGTATAAACACCAAGGTGTTGTGATTTGGTGATAACAAGTTCCTCGTTGCGTCTTCATCCATCGAATGTTAGTTTTAGCCATGGTTTTATGAGCCCTCGAGCTCACTTTTTATCATTAACAACTAGCTCATTTATGACTGACGACGACACCGAAAAATTAGCCATTAATCATAAAGTGTTTGCAAATTATGAATTCTATTAGTTCCTATGAACTCTTGGTATATAATTGGGCACGTAGAAATTTAACCGTGGTGTGTTTGCTCATCGGAAGACAATGTTTGAAAGTGGTTTCTTAGCCTCCGAGCCTGTTTTGAACATTTTTGTAGCTAGCAGGAAAATGTAAAAGGAAGTTGTAGGACCCCTGTCGGGTTGCCAAACCACCATGGAAACTTTTGACACATGTAAATAACTATTTGAAAACTCCATAGTGTAACTTGTGTGAAATAGAACTTTTGACAAAATGGTGTTTCTCTCTCTCCTTTCTCTTTCTCTCTCCTTGGTTACGAAATGAAGTGAAATGAATTCATGTTTCTAAACTTTTTCTTTCGAATGTAAATTATTATTATTATTATATGTAAATGGGGAACGGAAAAACATTAATTATGTTAGATTAGGGTGGATTCCATGCCAGCGATTTATCATTGATTTCATGCTCACCTGGTTTTGCAGGATGCAAGAAAGATGGCAAAAGGGTGATGTTTAATTCATTTTTCTAATTGTAGAATTCATATAGGTCATTGTAAATTGAATATATGTATAATGTATTCTTTTGTTACAGAAAATTTATATTTGAAATTTGCTAATATGTATGAGATGTTATTTTTAGGGATATCTTAGGAAATGTGCATTAATCACAAGTTCAATTTGATTTATAGTTGTGTATGGTAAAAGGGTTTGATATATATAGATAGTAAATGAATTTGAAGTTAATATATTGTAATGCATTTTTAGTGTTCAATAAACGATTAATTAATTACTAGGTTGTATTCTTACCTCGTAAATGTAATAAAGAGTTTCAATCGAAACATTCAACCCTAATATAATATCTGTGTGTAACATGTCTTCATGTGTGATCCTTTTTACCATAGAATAAATTGAAACTATATAATGAACTTAAACTTTGCACTTGTTGGAACCTCCTAGTTTAGGTAAATAAGACTTGTAGTTTGAGTTTAGCGTCATAGTTGGTATGTTTAGTGACATTTTCATGAACCCATCTTTTAGGAATGACATGGTCCAATTTTATCCAGAGTATGTGGTTCCTTCTAGGTTTGGTAACCGTGTGTGGGGTAAGGAGAATGTATTCTCTTCAGATCGACACCATGTTTAGTGGTGAAGACCACCTTGGAAGTCACCTTAAAAGTACTTGTTTGAAGCAACGACTATGTGGTGTAACCTTACCATTTATGGAGTAAGTAGAACTATTAACCCCTTAGTATCCTAGTGGACTAATAAGTCTTAAAAAGTTAGATCTAGAAAAAAAAATCTTTTCATCGAATGAATTCCTTGTGGGACCCCCAGACGACACAAATGGAGAGAGTGAAATATTTTTCTATGACTTAAACTCTTGTTAATGATCTCTTTAGTTCCTCATAGATAAATGGGTTACCTTGGTCCTTCTCGAAGTTCATTTAGCATAAATTTTGTCCTCTCACCTTATACTCATATTTAGTTGGGGAGTTGACCCTTAGGTATGATTGGAAGTAAACCAAACCTTGGTTGATTAAGGGTTTAACTTACAGGTGGAAATTGTTCATAAATATTAGAAAATGCAATTGTATTTAAAATATATTGACTTAAGAGAAGTGTAAAAAAAAATGGTCTCATTATCCCTTATGCCTACTTGCCCTTTGTACCCTAGTGAGTGGCCCAAAACGAACAAAGGTAGTAGGTGATATTCCTATGATTGATCTCATGGTGGAATTTAAATGACACAAGTGGGTGTATTGGTTTCAACATGTGTTTATTACTATAGTTTATAAGAGCAAAGAAATGGGATGTCTTGTGCTAGGTTACACTCCTTGTAGTAGTGAACCCATTACTAAAAAGTATGTTTAATTTTTTTACAAATGTTATAAAATAATGCTAATAATGAGACCATAGTGCAATGTAAGAGTAAAACTTATAAGATTAAAATGAGATTTGAAGTTAGGTATAATGTCACTCTTGGAGTCTGTGTAACTCAATTAGACATTTTCATGTGTTAAAAATAATATGGATTGCCCTTGGTGAGATCAAACTTCAAGAAAACAAAAGATATATATGAATCCAAATAAAATTTCTTGATGTGGAAATGTTGAATGGATTCAACAAGTTGTTTTGAACTATATTAACTATGATAGGGAAATAAAGATACCGTGATCAAAGAATGTTTGTGGGAACATGTGTCTTGAATCTAAATCTCCCTTAAGTCCTAATATTTCTTTCTCGGCATCATGCCAAATTCACTTGTGTAGCAAGGGTAAAATTTAACCATTGAATAAACATTTGAGAAGCATATTCTTAACATAAGAACAAGAGAATTAAGTACTTTGTATGTAATTTGAAATATGCCAAATAATTATGTAAGTTATGGAAATTTTTGTAAAGGATAAAGAGCCAACTTGAAATGGTTGAACTATAAATTAAATGTGAAATGAACTTAAGAATATATAGGTGGAAAAAGGAGAAAATTATCCTTGCACAATAATATTCTTGGAATGTTAATCGTAACTAAGATGCAATTAAGGAAATGATGTGTTGTGGGTTTGCCAATCTTTGAGTCCTTTTCTTGTGGTTGGGTCATTGCTAGTATTCGTTCATTGGGGAAAGTGTGGCATTGACATGTATATGGTGTTGTCATGTGTCTATGTGAGTCGATGACTTATGTAAGTGTCATATTCATTTTTGATTTTTCTATTCTTAGATCCCTTGTGACATTGTATAGTGAGAAATGTAATTAAAAAAAAAAATCTCCTCGTATTTTTCTTGTTGTTTTTGTGCGTAAAATGTGGACGTTACATCTCGAGCCAAACTCTCAGTGGACTCCTTAGTTAAGGAGTGTGTAGTGGACCTAGGACCCTTCACCATGACTTTGGATCTTCGTATCCTTCCCTTGGGTTCTTATGGAGTTATCTTGGGAATGGATTGGTTGTTTGTGCATAGAGCTAGATTTGATTGTCACAACAAGGTTATATCTTGTGCAGACAATTTGGGAGTGGAGTCAGTGATTGTTGGAGTCAGGAGACCCATCTCTATTCACACCATATCTCATTATACATCCTGTAGCGGTGGGCATGAAGGGTTTTCGATTACTTTCCATCATTGTTAGTGACCGATCAGAGGATGAGACTCATGGACTGTCACTTGATGACCACCCCATTTTGTAGGAGTTCTCAATGTCTTTCCTAGTGAGTTGTTAGGGTTACCTCCCCACGTGAGATCTACTTTCATATTTATTTGGTTCCAGGAGTGGAGCCTATCTCACGCACACCATATAAAATGACCACACTAAGCTATGTGAGCTCAAGTTGTAGTTGGAGGGCCTTCTTGAGAAAGGCCTAATCCATCCTAGTGTATCTCCTTGGGGTGCACTAGTGATCTTTGTGAAGAAAAATGACGGATCTTTGCGTTTGTGTGTGGACTACAAACAACTGAAAAAAGTAATGATCAAGAATCGTTACCCCCTTCCTCGGATAGATGATTTATTTGACTATATGAATAGGAGTAATGTCTTTTTAAGATTGATCTTATGTCCTGGATACCATTAGCTAAGGATTACAGAGGAAGATATCCACAAGACAACTTTCCACATGAGATATGGCCACTATGAGTTCATGGTGGTACCTTTTTGTCTGACGAATGCCCCTATAGTATTCATGAGTTTGATGAATGGGGTGTTTAGGATGTTTTGGATCACTTTTTTCTCATGTTTCTTGATGAAATTCTGATATACTCACATACATGTGAGGAGCACAAGGAGCACCTTTGACAAGTTTGCAATGTCTTCGTGAGCAAAAACTATACAGGAACACGGAGAAGTGTTCCTTTTTCCATTCATAGATTCATTGGTTAGGTCACATCATTTCTTGGGAAGGTAACAATGTCGAGCCTTCCAAGATTAGAAATATTATGGATTGGCCCGCATTAACCAATGTGACCAAGGTCTTGTGATTTCATGGGTTTGGTAGGTTACTATAGCATATTTTTTCAGGACTTCACTTAGATCGCACACCCCATCACTTCCCTTTAGAGGAAAGGGAAGAAGTTTGTTTGGTACGATGGATGTGAGAAGGCCTTGATACTTGAAGGATGCCTTGTGAAAACACCAATTCTTACGGTGTCAAATCCTCGAGAGGTATTTATTTATGTGTACGAATGCTTCCTTGGTAGGATTAGGAGGTGTTTTAATATAGAAGGCCATGTGGTTTCCTTTATGTCTCGAAAACTCATGGAATATGAGCTCATTTATCTAACTCATGACCTTGAGCTTTCAAGTAGTAGTAGCGCATGATTTGGTGCATTGGAAAAATTTCCTTCTTTACAAGATGTTTATTCTCAGGATAGACCATTTGAGCTTACCTCACCTCTTCATATAGCCTAATCTCAATGCTCATCATTGTTCTTGGATGTAATTTTTATGTGAGTACAACATGGAGATAGATCATGTAAAGGGGAAGGAGAATTTGGTTGCAACGCTTGTTGACAATTTTTGCACTTGTGAAAAAATGGGTAAGTCAAAACCGACCTACAAATAGGAGAAGTTACAAAGTATGGATCTAGAATTTAAATTAAGAGAAACTGGAAAATAGAATTACATGTTCGGTTTGCAACTAAAGAAGAAGAATAAGATTTCAAGAAGCTGATGTTAAACTGGAAAGAAAGGGTTACAACTGAGACAAAATGAAAAGAAGATTCGGAAAATTTTTGTGATGGCTTCACCATGTAAAAAGGATGTTTACGACTTTTCAACATCTTGTTTTAACTACTACATGCTTTAAAAGAAATATGTAAATCAAGTAAGTGATACAGAAAAGTAGAAAAGCATTCCATGATCAAGATAACTATTATTATGTTTCAGTTTCTAACTACCAAATCAACTTCAACAGAAAAGTGTTATATTTTGTATTCTGAATCAGAAAATACAACTACTACAGTTGAAAAGGGAAGGAAGAGAGAATTTGGAAAAAAATCCAGGGCTTCACCATGAAAAATTAACATTTTTAACTTTTCTAGCATGCCAGAAATACTACTATCAAGAAAATAAAGAATCTAAGTAAAAGAAACAAGATTACAATGTACCAACAAGTCACAAAATCATCTTTAGAATCAAAATATACAACCACCATGGTTACAAAGGATCATTTCTAAAGGTGAACTAAAGAAATACAAAATAATGCAAGTTTCAGACTTTTCATTTTACATTTTTTTATCAAACTCAGAGCTTTGTTTTTATATCTAAAGAAAGCAAGTATTTCAGACTGTCAAGGGTAAGTAAAGTGAAACATTCATTCTTCATCTATCCTCGAGTAAAGAACCCCATATCAAGTTACAAAACCAAATCGCAAAAAATAATGATGATACAAATCTCGAGAAAACTCATACACAGATCAATAACAGACTGCCAAAAATAAAGGACAAGTTTTGAGCTTAGAATACTACTACTCAGAGCAATGAAAGCTACAAAATTTATAAACACCTCAAACTCAATTTTAAATAAAGGATAATTCCAATGTAAAGGTTGCACATAGATGGCTCTCAAAAGAACTCAAATCTACAAATACCCAAAATCAGAAAGGCCCAGATCTGGAATTTAAAGAAAATGATGCACGAACAGAAAAACCTTTCAACAATGAAGCTTCCTACTCATCATTTAGGATGGAAGTCATTCAAAATTTTCAATACCCAATAGGAGAGGTTCGAATATTCGAGGAGAAAAATGTTGAAATACTTTACAAACTACGGCATTGCTTCCTTTTCAAATTTTACAATTTTTTTCAAAGCAATGGTTTAGAAAACTTACTGTTTCAAAGTATTTTCTTCAAACCCTTGAGGAATCATCAAGGTCAGAGGAAAAATATCAAGCTCAGAATGGGTTTCAACTCAAAATGACCAAGGCTGAGCCACAAGAACCAGAAAATGCAAAGAAAGAACTAAGTATTAGTATGCATGGTCACAACAACAGTGGAAATGAAATAATTTTCATATTCAAGGACACAGAAGCTCACCCTTTCCAGTATTCATAGCAACCCTCAAAATTGCAGAGAGCTCAAACTTAGAGATGGTGGCCATAAAATTTGTATAGAAACCGAGTTGGAATCCAAGGCACAAACGAAAACAGAAAGCTCAAACTCAAAATGGAAGAATCCTCTAAAGATATCGCACAAGAACTCAGAAAACGTGAATATATGAGCACTTCCAGAACTCTCAAGAAAGACCGACCAGGTTTCCAACTCACACAGACCAAATAGAACAAAATCCAAGCTTCAACAACTCGAAATGGCGATCTATAACAAATTTTCAGGATTCGCCACTCTCTCCGAGCAAGCCAAGAAATTACCAAAATGATGGAGTTCGAGTTGTTTTAACACACTGAGCTTGGCTTTACCTAACTCACTTGGAGTTAGTGATCATGGATTATTGTTGATCTGATTTATTTATGATGCATGATGATTACTAGAGACACTTCATATGTGGATGATGATATACTATTTGATATAGATATATTATGAATGTTGTTCGAACATGTGATGTTTGGATATTGTGAGTAGACCTAAAAATGGACATTATATGATGATCATATAGTTGTTGATATAAATTGTAAATGATATTGTTAGATTGCTTTGATGTTGTTGTCATTCATATATCTAGATGATTTTGGAAGTTTAATTATATTTATATTACTTTGGATGTCTGGTATGTCCACGAGGCCGAAGAAGGTATTTGCGTTCTATAGGTTAAAATATAACAACAAAATTCGGAGGATTGGAGACCAGCCACATTGAAATTGTAGATGAATTCAAAAATCTCACCATGGCAACTAGTTTTGTTTGTGTGTGTGTTTGTTAGTGTTAGGTATTCTCGATGGGGGATCACCTTTAAATGTGACCAAGGGATTTTATGTATTTCTTTTATTTGGTCCCTTTTGTTATGTTTGCATGTGTTTATTTTGTGGTGCACTTACCCCTTTCATTATTTATTTAATGTGGTGTTAATATTGTGAGTAATCATATTGTTTAGTTAATTAATTAAAAGATGTCATAAGAATGTAATTAATAGATTTGTTGGCCATGTATTAAATGTTGTAAGTATGTGTAAGTGACTTTGTAAGTGATGTGTAAGTTTACTTCTGAGTGTGAAACTTTCCACCTTCTTGGAAATTCGAATTTGTCCTTGGAGGCTGATTTTGGAGGCTTTTGGGACAAGTAAAACATGTCCCATACCTCTTAATTTTACATACCAACCATGCATATATAGTTGGGCGGTTGAATTTAGACCTTCTTTATACATTTTGATATGACTAATTGTAAGTTTTAATTGTACTCTCCTTAAATTTTATGAAATTCAATCCTTATAGGGTGAGGATTTTTGAGAGTGTGTAATTTTATTGTCATATTATTCACCCACCTCTTTATTGTGCATTGGAAAATGAATTTCACTTTTTGTTGGAGTTGAGGATGTGTGATGTGGCATCCTACATGGATCCACTTCATCCACTTATCTTCCCTCTTCTATAGAATTATAACTCCTTGCTTTGTTTTGGGTTGTCGAACATTTTGCATACTTCTTTTTGGGTGAAATTTTCACGTGTTGAGCTCTTACTTTTGGAAGGAGATTGGAGACCTTTGCATGCTTGTTGGTTGTTGATTTTAGACCGTATTTTGGCATTGGAAAGCTTGATTTTTGGAACTTAAACAACTCCTTCATGGAGAGGTAAGATATTGGCTCTTGAAGTACTATTTTTCTTTATGAATGTACATGTTATTGTGTGAATGTTTTAGCATGTGTGTGGGTAGTTTGGGTAGACTTCCTAGGAATGGTGTAGGAGAAGGCTATGGGGAATCCATGTGGGCAGGGCATAAGGGAATTCCGGTGGCATTAGAATTCGTGTGGAGGGAGTTGGGATTGGGTTTCTACCTTGGAAAAGAAATGGCATTGCATTTATTATTTTGTGGGGGCATAAGAAGGGATTGTGGGGGCATAAGGATATATGGGAGATGTTTTATATTGGTGGTCTGTTACAGGTGGATACCCAATTCCCATTGGGAGGCATAAGAAGCTTAACCCATGGTTCCTTGTTCCTTTGGCTTGCTTGATGAAGCCTTAGTATTGTTTGTATGTTTTAATGTAGTTGTAAACTACATTCTATTTTGAACTATTTTTAAAATGTGAAAATGTTGCATGTGTGTTTGTGGAAGCCTTTGTTTCCATGGGTTGAATCACATCCTCTATTACATTATGGTTGGGGCTTGGGGGCCAATGAAGAAGGATGGATTCTCCTCGTCATTTAATTTCTTGGTTGGTTGGAGAGCGTTCCCTTTCCCCTACCTTTGTTGTGATCCAAAAGGAGAAATTCATGTTGTTGTTCTAGAGCAGAGGAGAAAGACAGTTTGACAGTACCTTGTGAAATAAAATCTCATTGTAACCTTTCCCACTTTGAAGTGGATGAATTTGTAAATTTTTTGAAATGGAAAGATGTTGTATGGATCATGAAATTTGTAAAGTGAAATGAAAAATAGATGGACTCTATTTTTTCTTTGAATTAGTGTGAAGGAAATGTAATCATGACGATGAATTTTGAAGTATGAAAGAAGGAAGTTATAAGTTGTCCTTTCAAATAAATAAATGGTGTCCTATCTTTCTAAAATTGAAATGTTATATTGAAATATAATCATTTAATTGTTATTGAAATCTGATCATTTAATTGTTACTGAAATCTCTATTTGAAAGAGAGAAACACATATGAAGGAATGGTAATATTCTGTATTTTGAAATACATTAAAAAATTAGAAATCAGACTTTGTATTTTGGCTCTTAAATGGTTTGATTAAATCACTTAAATGTATTAGACTAGAATGGAAATGAATCTCCATACTTGGAAGGTGAAAAATGATAAATAAATCCTTTAGAAATTGATCTTTGTTTTGTATTTCATCCTGGCAAATAATTTATCTAAAATGAAAGCAGTTTGATCCTCTGCAATTCAAGAAATAAAAATGAAACAATAAAATTGAACATGCTTTATGATGTAAATGAATTTAATTTGGGCAAAAAAACTTAAGGAAATATTTCAGACCTTGTAAAATTGGGCTTAATCCATTTGCAGTCCCTTTTGCTGTTAAAAGTTGTAAAATTGATTTGCAACTCAATCAAATAAATAAAATATGGTTTTCCATCCTAAAACCATCCTAGAACAACCATCCATGTCTTTTGGGAATGATGAGTGAAGGAAATAATCAAATATTGAATAAATCTAACAAGTTCAAATTTACCAGTTCACACTATTTAAGTCTGCAGGCCGTTTTCTTGAATCTACGCCTCTAACTTTATCATAACAAAGAATTCTGAGTTTTGAACAAAGTGGACGTCGAGATATTTATGAAAAGTCCTCGTTTTCCCCAAAACCAAGCTTTCCATCAAAAGTTATGTCCTTTTGAAGTTTTACTTCATTTTGGCTTCAAAAATTAATTAATGTAAAAGTCAAAAATTTTTGAAAAATTTCCCCAGCGGACCTACCGCCTCACTTTTCCCTTTACCTCCTTTTATGGGATGAAAATTTAAACTTAAATTTAAAAAAAAATTAGGAAATTTTTCCAACTTTGCCCCCGCATCTCCATCGTCCCATGCCTAAGGAGAAGCGCCACGTGCGCTGAGGGGCAATGGCGGAGGTGCGGAATCCATTTTGACCTTAGCATTTTAGAATTTTTTTGGGAAAATTTTCTAATTTTCCTCCGCCTCCCCATCAAACCAGAGCCAATCAAGTGCTATCACGTGGCATCACGAGGCACCGGTGGAGAAGCGGGTGCACTTGAAAACTTAAGATTTTAAACCTTTTTGCCATAATTTCCTAAATCTCTCTCCACGACCCGATGACCCGCAATGAATAAAATCATGACACGTGGCAGAACCTAGAATTAGCGGAGGCATGCGTGGATTTTAACCCCTTGCATTTTGAAACCTGAAAGTCTTAAATTTGAATATGTCCCCACAAGTCCGTTTTCCCCTCGCCAATCAAAGCTTGACACATGTCTTCTTTGGGCTCACAGGCATGCAGAGGTAAATTGTGATTTTTCCCCAAAGAGGTAAAAAGTAATAAAATTCTCCCCACTCCGCCAGTCCACGCATGGGAAAATTTTCTTCCCTAGGCTGCGCAGCTCGCCCTTAGGAAAATTTTCCTCTTAAGGTCCACGGCCCATAACTTTAGTTTTATGAGGAGTTAGGAGGAATTATTTATATCATTGGAAAGGTGAGAATATATCCTATCTAATGGGAATAATTTAGGAAAAAAATTTAATGTGTTAAGTATGAGATAAATATAGTTGAAACTTTAGACTGTTAGAGAGTGAGTATCTTTGAGGAATTTCCCTCCGAACCTATTTGAAACTTCTAACCCTAAATTTTGGACCTTGTGACCTATAATAATTTTTAATAAAAGAAAAGTAAAATCTAGTAGATTTGAATTATTCAAACACGTTAGTGATAATTGTTGTCTTGTAACATGGTTGTAGATTGTTTTAATCAAAAAAATTATTCCATAATTTTCCTAACTAATCCTTGGTTGTTCTTAAGTCTCATGTGGGTTGTTTTAATGGGCGTTACACTTGGTATTTGAGTGAGGTTCAAAATCTTGAGACATGAAGCTTAAACCTAGCACACTTTTAAATCTAGAAAACAATTTTGTTTGGAATTTTCACATTTTAGTAAAAAGGGGAACTGAGTAAGACCTAGAATAAGGAACTAACTCTCATTTTATTTTGTGTAAGAGGCGCAGACCAGATGAGGAGCCTTTTCAAATAGACTTACGCATACCACCTTCGGAGCATACTGTAGCAGCCATGCTACCCCAGATTTTGTAGAATCTACAGGATGTTAGTACCGTGTTACACGGAGGATTAGTAGGAGGACATACAGCCAATCATGACAGAGTCCCTTACATTGAGGGTCAGGTATCTCCTCAAACCAGTGAGGAGCATGGAGGAGAGAACTCCCATGCAGAGTCAACAAGGGTAGAGTCATCACAGAGCGGACAAGGTGACCAAGTTCAGAGCATAAAGAGAGGTCTCGGAGCCCTAGGCTTAGGGATGAGCATGCAGAGAGAACTAGAGGCCGTCAGACCACAACTATAGATCACATCAGGGAGATCCTGAAGCTTCGGCCATCACATTACTTAGGTGACACAAGTGGATTTCATGCGAGCCCTAGCTAGTGAGCTTGGCGATTGCTTCAAGATTTTTCCTTGTTATAGCAACATGAAATCTTGTGTTGCAATCCATTTCCGAGGGATGGAGTAGGAGTATGGTGGAGGACAGAGGAGCCGAAGCTCCATGTAGATTCTGAGACAGTGACACGGGAACTATTTGAGGAGCATTTACGGAGCAAATATTTGTCACAGAGGTTCATACAATAGAGGATAGATGAGTTTCAAGACCTCCAACAGGAATCTCTTACAGTAGTAGAGTATGAGAGTAGGTTTTTAGATCTACTCCCAGTATGTTGAGTACATACAAGATGAGAAGGTACCGATCCAAAGATTCATCTCGGGGCCTGCACTGGACATCGGAGGTGTGGTTTGAGATCCACTACCCCACGAGACTTCGAGAAGAGCATGTTTAGAAGGCCTACATAACAGAGGAGACTCGGGGGAAGACCCAACAGGATAGAGACTGAGACTGTAGCTGCATACAAAAAATACAAGAAAGTAGATCAAGGGGGTCAGATCCTCCTCCTCATGGTGTCCAAAGTTCTTCACAATCATCATTTAGACCCCACCAAAAAGCAATGTAGTCCCACACACCTTATAGAACTCCACAAAGAGTTGATGCATAAAGAGGTTGGAGTATGGGGCCTCCTCCTAGGGATCCCATCAGGACACATGGTGGAACTAGAGCTCAGTTAGTGGGATCTCACTAGCAGAGGCCAAAACATACCACCACTAGATCATCAGGATCCACATCATAGACTCCCGAGCACCCGTCAGGTGCTACTCATTAGAGAGGATCAAGAAGTTGTTTTGGTTGTGGAGTTGTGGGAAATTTTTGGAGAGACTGCCCCCAGAACCCTAACAAGGATAAGACACAGATCTCATAGCTTACTGTTGGTGACATGGGACGCAGCCAAAGGATTTATGCAACGGTTGAGAACTACCAGGTCGAGCATCAGATTATAACCATTGAGACTACAGGTAGCATTGGGGGTATTCCTACCTCTATATTATTTGATTCTGGTTCTTCTGATTCTTTCATTGCACCATGTTTAGTATACCAATGTAGGCTAGTGGAAGTTAGGCGGGGTCTTTGTTGGGATGTTGAGATGGATTATGGAGCCAAGATCTCTGTATAATATTTAGTTGAGTGTGTAGTGGATTTAGGACCTCTTACCACTACCTCGAGATCTTTGTATCCTTCCTTTGGGATCGTATGGAGTTATTTTGGGTATGGATTGGTTATCTCGCACATAGGATCGAATGGATTATTACCACAAGACTATATCTTGGGCGAGATGACCTAGGAGTGGAGTCAGTGATTTTAGGGGTTAGGAGACCCATTTCTATCTGCACCATCTCTATTATGCAACTTAAGCGGTGTGTGTGATGAGGTTGCCAGATGTATGCTGTTATAGTTAGGGATAGATCAGAGGATGGGTCTAGTGGACCATCACTAGATGATCACCCCATTTTCAGAGAGTTTGCAGATGTCTTTCCTTGGAAGCTATCAGGGTTAGCACCCCCATGTGAGATAGATTCTCATATAGATCTAGTTCTAGGAGCAGAGCCTACTCACGAGAACCTTATCGGATGACCAACCCAGAGCTTTGTGAGATCAAGTTGCAGCTTGAGGGCCTTTTGGAAAAAGGAATTATCCATCCTAGTGTATCCCCTTGGGGTGCACCGGTGATATTTTGAAGAGGAAGGATGGATCCTGCGGTTTTGTATTGAAGGGTAACGATTAATGATCAAGAATCGTTACCCCTTCCTCACATTGATGATTTTTTTATAAGATGAAGGGAGACATAATTTTCTCTAAGATTGAACTTAAGTTAGGGTATCATCGGTTGAGGATTAAAGAGGAAGATATTCATAAGACCACTTTTTCGTGCAAGATATGGGCACTATGAGTTCACAAAGTGGTGCCTTTTGGTTTGACTAATGCCCTCGTAGTGTTTATGAGTTTGATGAGTTAGCCGGGTAGAGTCATCACAAAGGGGACAAGGTGATCGAGTTTCAGAGCATAAAGAGAGGTCTTAGAGCCCTAGGGTTAGGGATGAGTATGCAGAGAGATATCAAGGCCATCGGGACACATCCGTAGATCACATCGGGAGATCCTAAAGCTTCGGCCATAACATTACTTAGGTGACACAGGTGGATTTCAGGCGGTGGCCTAGCTAGTGAGCTTGGGCGAGTTACTTCAAGATTTTTCTTTGTTCTAGAAACACGAAAGTTAGTGTTGCGATCCATCTACCGAGGATGGAGTAGGAGTATGGTGGAGGACAGAGGAGAAAAATCTCCATGTAGATTCTGAGACAGTGGCACGGGAGCTATTTAAGGAGCATTTTGAGTAGATATTTGTCACGGAGGTTCATACAACAAAGTGAATAGATGAGTTTAATGACCTCGACAAGCATCTCTTATATGAGCAGAGTATGAGAGTAGGTTTTGGATCTACTCCAGTATGTTGAGTACATGCAAGATGAGCAGTGCGAGATCCACGAGTTCATTTGGGACCTACACCTAGACATCAGAGGTGCGGTTCAAATCCACTACCCATATAATTTAGCAAAGGACATTGAGAATGCCTACATAGCAGAGGAGACTCAGGGGAAGACCCAGTAACATAGAGACCAAATATGGAGCTGCATACAACAGATGTAAAAAAGTAGATCGAGGGGGTCATCTCCTCCTCCTCGTGGTGGCTAGAGTTCTTCACAGTCATCATTTAGACCCCAACAAGTAGCAGCAATAGTCTCGCCCACCTTATAGACCTCCACAAAGAGTTGATGCATAGAGAGGTTAGAGTATGGGGCCTCCTCCTAGGGGTCCCATCAGACATAGGGTGGACCTAGAGCTCAGTCAACGTGAGCTCACTAGTAAAAGGCCATAGTGAGACCACCGTTGGATCATCGGGATCCATAAAGAAAGACTCCTAGAGCACCTACCTGGAGGTGCTACTCATTGGAGAGGATCTGTAGTTGTTTTTGTTGTGGAGTTACGGGACATTTTGGGAGAGACTTCCCTCGAGACGCTAACAAGGGTAAGACACAGATCTTAGAGCCGATTGTTGGTGACATGGGATGCAGCCATAGGATTTATGCAGTGGTTGAGAACCGCTAGGCTGAGCATCAGAGTACAATCATTGAGACTACAGGTAGCATTGGGGGTATTCCTACCTCTATATTGTTTGATTGGTTCTTCCGATTCTTTCATTGCATTGTCTTTAGTATAGCAAATGCAGTGGTGGCGATTAGGAAGGGTCTTTGTTGGGATGTTGAGATGGCTTACGGAGCCAAGATCTCGAATAATCCTTAGTTAAGGAGTGTGTAGTGGATTTAGGACCTTTGACCACTACCTCGATCTTTGTATCCTTCCTTTGGGCTTGTATGGAGTCATTTTGGGTATGGATTGGTTATCTGCACACATGGTCGGGATGGATTGTTACCAAAATACTATATGTTGTGCGAGATGATTTGGGAGTGGAGTCGGTGATTTCGGGGGTCGGGGAGACCCATTTCTATCTACACCATCTCCACTATGCAGCTTAAGCGGTGTGTGCAATGGGGTTGCAGGATGTATGTTATTACAATCGGTGACAAATCGAGCATGGGTCTAGTGGACCATCGCTAGATGATCACCCCATTTTGAGAGAGTTTACAAACATCTTTCCTTGGGAACTATTGGGGTTACCACCCCCACGTGAGATATATTTTCATATAGATCTAGTTCGGGAGGCGAGCCTATCTCACAAGCATCTTATCGGATGACCAACCTAGAGATCTATGAGATCAAGTTGTAGTTTGAGGGCCTTTTAGAGAAAGGCCTTATCCATCCTAGTGTATCCCCTTGTGGTGCATCAGTGATCTTTGTGAAGAAGAAGGATGGATCCTTGCGGTTGTGTATTGATTACCTCGAGCTGAACAAAGTAACGATCAAGAATCATTATCCCCTTCCTCGTATTGATGATTTGTTTGATTAGATGAGGGGAGAAACAATTTTCTCTAAGATTGATCTTAAGTTAGGGTATCATCAGTTGAGGATTACAAAGGTAGATATTCATAAGACCGCTTTTGAGTACGAGATATGGGCACTATCACTTCACAAGTGGTGCCTTTTAGTTTGACTAATGCCCTGTAGTGTTTATGAGTTTGATGAATGGGGTATTTTGGACCTTCTTAGATCACTTTGTGCTCATCTTCCTTGATGAAATTTTGATTCTTGGCGTACGCGTGAGGAGCATGACGGGAACTTTCGCCAGGTTCTTCACTGTCTTTGGGAGCAACAGCTTTACGAGAACTTGGAGAAGTGTGCTTTCTTTCAAACATAGGTACAATACTTAGGTCATATCATTTATGGGGAAGGTATGCAGTCAATCTTTCCAACATTACAGCCATTATGGATTGGCTAGCACCCACTACTATGATGGAGGTGTGCATCTTCATGGGAGTAGTAGGTTACTATAAGAGATTTGTGCGCAGACTTCTCTTAGATTGCACACCCCATCACTTCCCTTCAAAGGAAAGGGAAGAAATTTGTTTGGTTAGACAGATGTGACTAGTCCTTCAGTACACTGAAGGAGTGTCTCACTGCAACACCTATCCTTGCAGTGGCATATCCATAGGGTGACGTTTTTGTTTTCACGGATGCTTCTTTAGGAGGGCTTGGAGGTGTGTTGATGCATAAGGGAAAAGTAGTGGCTTTTGAGTCTCACAAAATCAAATATTACGAGCTTAATTATCAAACTCATGATCTTGAGCTTGCAACAATTGTGCATGATTTGGTTCGATGGAGAAACTTTCTTCTTGGTGGAGATTCACACTTAGGACAGATCACTGAGTCTTCGCCATCTCTTCACACGGCCCAATCTCAATGCTCTTCAACGGAATTGGATGGAGTTACTATGTGAGTATGATATGGAGATAGAGCATGTAAAAGGGAAGGAGAATGTGGTGGTAGATGCTCTCAGTAGATGGAGACATGTGGTGTGGCCACCTCGGTGAGCAAATATTTATGGAGTAGGATTCTTCAGCAGCTTCCTCTTGACAGCTTCTACATTGCGGTTGAAGCAGAGATCAAGTATTAGAGACCCCTCGAAAGGGAATTTTGATGGTTTTTCTTTGGATTCGAGATGGTCTTCTCAGCACGAGAGACCAGATTTATGTTCCTAGAGATGGAGGCTTGAGGCAAGACATCTTGGCAAAGGCACATCATGCACCCTATTCAGCCCATCCCGGGATGAAGAAGATGCACGCCACCTTGAGATAGTTGTATCATTCGAGATGACTTCAAGAGACATGGCCTAGTTTGTGTCACAATTTTTGGAGTGCCAGAAAGTGAAGGCCGAGAATCAGCATGCAGTCAGCCTTCTCTTTCCTCATGCTATACAAGAGTGGAAGTGGGACACCATTTTCATAGACTTCATTGTTGGGATACAAATGTTGAGATATCACCATGACGCCATCATGGTCACGATTCATAAATTTAAAAAAGTGGCTCACTTTTCTTCGGTGAAGACGACTTATACAGCTAGTGCTGTGGCATGAGTATATTTGGATGAGATTGTGAGGTTGCACGGGATTCTGGAGAAGATTATTTGTGACCACGATCCTTTGTATACTTCACATTTTTGGACTACCATGCAGCATGCCCTCGGGACAAAGATCAATTTTAGTACATCATATCACCCTGAGACAGATGGAAAAACTAAGCGGGTGAATTGGATTTTAGAGGACATGCTCATGATGTATGTGAAGGATCAATAGTCTAGATGGGAGGAGTACATGTACTTAGTGTATTTTTCCTACAATAATAGTTTTCATAGTTCTATAGGCATGGCTCCTTTTCGAGACTTTGTATGGCGAGAGAGTGTAGGACACCTCTTAGTTGGGACAAAGTTAGAGGAAAGAGTATCTCTTGGACTAGCTCTTCTACAGGACATGAAGTAACAGGTGGTGTTGATCGGCGGCAGAGATTATAGGAGGCACAAGATAGAGAGAAGAATTACGCGGATCAGCATAGGACCGACTATAGTTTTTATGTGGGCATGAAGGTGTTCCTTCATGTTAGGCCACATAAGAGCCCTATCCATTACGGAAAAGGTTCTAAGTTAGCCCCTACATTCGCTGGTCCTTTCAAGATCTTGGAGTGTATCAGCCCTTTGGCCTACCATCTAGCATTACCACCTAGCTTGTCTCGCATACATGATGTGTTTCATGTTTGATTATTTAGAAATATATTACAGATCGTTCTCATGTGTTGGATTGGACCTCATTGCAAGTGCGGGATTAGGGGCAGGTGACAGTGGCACCCGTTCAATTTATAGATTGCAAGACCTTGGGCCTTCGAGGCAGAGAGATTGATACGTTAAGGTGCAGTGGGGACAGATATGATGAGATCAAGCTACTACATGGGAGGACGCTACACTATTGCGGGTTCGGATTCGACATTTTTTCCAAAGTGAATTCTAGGAGGAAGTCGAGTCTAAGGGGAGGGGGATGTATTGCCCACTTCTCTTTGACATCTTTTGATCGATCATGACACCGACAACTATATTATGGACATTATTATAGTTTTGATTTAGTATGATGTTAGATATTTGATCATGGATTATTGTTGATTTGATTTAGTTATGATGCATGATGATTATTAGAGACAATTCATATGTGGATGATGATATACTATTTGGCATGGATATATTATGAATGTTATTCGGACATGTGATGTTTAGATATTGTGAGTAGACCTAGAAAATAGACATTACATGATGATGATATAGTTGTTGATATAAATTGTAAATGATATTGTTAGATTGTTTTGATGTTGTTGTGATTCATATATCTAGATGATTTTGGAAGTTTAATTATATTTATATTACTTTGGATGTTCCGATATGTCCACAAGGCCGAAGAAGATATTTGTGTTTTGCAGGTTAAAATATAACAACAAAATTTGGGGGATTGGATACGAACCACATTGAAATTCTAGATGAATTCAACAAGGTCACCATGGCAACTAGTTTTGTTCGTGTGTGTGTTTGTTAGTGTTAGAGATTCCCATGGGGGTGTCGATTTAAATGTGACCAAGGGATTTTATGCATTTATTTTATTGTTGGTCCCTTTTGTTATGTTTTCATGTGTTTATTTTGTGGTGCACTTACCCATTTCATTATTTATTTAATGTGGTGTTAATATTGTGAGTAATCATATTGTTTAATTAATTAATTAAAAGATGTCATAATAATGTAATTAATAGAGTTATTGGCCATGTATTAAATGTTGTAAGTATGTGTACGTGACTTTGTAAGTGATGTGTAAGTTTACTTCTGAGTGTTAAACTTTCCACCTTCTTGGAAATTCAAATTTGTCCTTGGAGCCTGATTCGGAGGCTTGTGGGACAAGTAAAACTTGTCCCATACTTCTTAATTTTATTTACCAAGCATGCCTATGGTTAGAGGGTTGAATTTAGACCTTCTTTATGCATTTTGATATGACTAATTGTAAGTTTTAATTGCACTCTACTTACATTTTATTAAATTTAGTCCTTATGGGGTGTGGTATTTTTGGGAGTGTGTAATTTTATTGTCATATTATTCACCCACCTCTTTATTGTGCATTGGAGAATGAATTTCACTTTTTGTTGGAGTTAAGGATGTGTGATGTGGCATCCTACATGGATCCACTTCATCCTCTTCTCTTCCTCTTCTATAGAATTATAACTCCTTGCTTTGTTTTGGGTTGTCGAACGTTTTGCATACTTCTTTTTGGGTGAAATTTTTGTGTTGAGCTCTTACTTTTGGAAGGAGATTGGAGACCTTTGCATGCTTGTTGGTTGTTGATTTTAGACTGTATTTTGGCATTGGAATGCTTGTTGTTTTGGAGCTTAGAAAACTCCTTCATGGAGAGGTAAGAGATTTGATCTTGAAATACTCTTTTTCTTTATGAATGTACATGTTATTGTGTGAATTTTTAGCTTCGTGTGGGTTGTTTGGGTAGATTGCCTAGGAATGGTGTAGGAGAAGGCTATGGGGAGTCCATGTGGGGGGAGCATAAGGGAATGCCAGTGGCATTAGAATTCCTTTGGAGGGAGTTGGGATTGGGTTTCTACCTTGGAAAAGAAATGGCATTGCATTTCTTACTTTGTGAGGGGCATAGGGAAATTTGTGGGGGCATGAGGAGGGATTGTGGGGGCATAAGGATATATGGGAGATGTTTTATATCAAGGTATGTTACTGATGGATACCTAATTCCCATTTGGAGGCATAAGTAACTTCCCCCATAGTTCCTTGCTCCTTTTTCTTGCTTGATGAAGCCTTAGTATTGTTTGTATCTTTTAATATAGTTGTAAACTACATTCTATTTTGAACTGTTTTTAAAATGTGAAAATGTTGCATGTGTGTTTTTGGAAGCCTTTGTTGCCATGGGTTGAATCACATCCTCTATTGCATTATGGTTGGGGCTTAGGGGAAAATGAATAAGAATGAATTCTCCTCTTCAATGGATGTCTTACTTGGGTGGAGAGCATTACCTTTCCCCTTCCTTTGTTGTGATCTAAAAGGAGAAATTCATGTTGTTGTTCGGAGCAGAGGAGAAGAGACAGGTTTGACAAGACCTTGTGAAATAAGATATCATTGTAACCTTTCCCACTTTGAAGTGGATGAATTTATAAATTTTTTTGGAATGGAGAGATGTTGTATGGTACATGAAATTTGTAAAGTGAAGTGAAAAGGAGATCTACTTTGTTTTTGCTTTGAAAGAATGTGAAGGAAATGTAATCTGTATGATGAATTTTGAAGTATGAAAGAAGGAAGTTGTAAGTTGTCCTTTCGAATCAATAAATGGTGTCCTATATTTCTCAAATTGCAATGTTATATTGAAATATGATCATTTAATTGTTACTAAAATCTCTATTTGAAAGAGAGAAACGAAAATGAAGGAATGACAATATTTTGTATTTTGAAATACGTTAAAAAAATTAGAAATCAGAATTTATATTTTGGTTCTTAAATGGTTTGATTAAATCACTTAAATGTATTAGAATGGAATGTAAATGAATCTACATACTTGGAATGTGAAAAATGATAAATAAATCCTTTAGAAATTAATCTTTGTTTTGTGTTTCATCCTGGCAAGTAATTTATCTAAAATGAATAGTTTGAAACTGTAATTCATGAAATAAAAATGAAACATTAAAATTGAACACGCTATGATGTAAATGAATTTAATTTGGGCTAAAAATGTTAGTGAAATCTTTGGACCTTGTAAAATCGGGCTCAATCCATTTATAGTCCCTTTTGTTGTTAAAAGTTATAAAATTTATTTGCAACTTAATCAAACCAATAAAATCTGGTTTTCTATCCTAAGACCATCCTAAAACAACCCTCCATGTCTGTTGGGCATGATGAGTGAAGGAAATAATCAAATATTGAATAAATCTAACAAGTTAAAATTTACCAGTTCACACTGTTTAAGCCTGCAGGCCGTTTTCTTAGAATATACCACTTGAAATTTATCGTAAGAAAGAATTAATGAGGTTTTTGCAAAGAGGACATCGAGATATTTCCAAAAAGTCCTTGTTTTCCCCAAACCGAGCCTTCTATCAAAAGTTATGGCCTTTTGAATTTTTACTTCATTTTGGCTTAAAAAATTAATCTAACTGTCAAAAGGAAATTTTGGAAAAATTTCCCTCGTAGACCCGCTACCTCACTTTTTCCCTTTTCCGCCTTTAAAACAAATATGTGGGCTGAAAATTTAAACTTAACTTTTAAAAAAAAAATTAGGAAAATTTTCCAATTTTGCCTCGCATCTCTGTCGTCCCGCAACCAAGGAGAAGCTGACACGTGGGCTTGAGGGGCAACGGCAGAGGTGCGGAATTCATTTTGACTTTAGCTTTTTTTTAAAAATTAGGATTTTTTTAATTTTCCTCTGCCTCCCCGCCGACCCGCAACCAATCAGGTGCTGCCACGTGGCATCACAAGGCGCTAGCGGAGAAGTGCGCTTTAAAACTCGAGCTTTTAAACCTTTCTGGCATAATTTCCTAAATCTCTTCGCTGACCCGATGACCCGCAGCAAATAAAATCATGACACATGGTGGAACCTGGGAGCAGCGGAGGTGCACGTGGATTTTAAGCCCTATCGTTTTTAAACCTAAAAGTCTTAAATTTGAATGTGTCCCCGCAAGTCTATTTTCCCGGTGCCAATAAAAGCTTGACACATGTCCTCTTCAGGAATGCGGGCACGCAAAGGTAAATCTTGATTTTATCTAAAAGAGGGAAAAAGTGCTAAAATTCTCGCCACTCCGCTGGTCACGCATGGGAAAATTTTCTTCCGTAGGCAAGCGAGGCTTGCCCTTGGGAAAATTTTCCTCCTAAGGTCTGCGGGCCCATAACTTGATTTTTATGAGCAGTTAGGAGGACTTCTTTATATGATTGGAAAGGTAAGAAAATATCCTATCTAATGGGAATGATTTAGGAGAATTTTTAATGTGTTAAGTATGAGAAAAAACAGGTTGAAACTTTAGGCCTGTTAGAGAGTGAGTATGATGAGGAATTTCCCTACGAACCTATTTGAAACTTCTAACCCTTAAGTTTTGGACCTTGTGATCTCTAATAATTTTTAATAATAGGAATGTATACTCTAGTAGATTTAAATTGTTCCATAACCTGTAAGGGACAACTGTTTTCTTGTAACATGGTTGTAGATTCTTTTAATCAAAAAAAGTTATTCCATAATTTTCCTAACTAATCCTAGGTTGTTCTTGGGTCTCAAGTGGGTTGTTTTAACGGGCATTATAGCCACCCTATGAAGAGAGGTGGTTTCAGAACTGCCACCCAGCACATAGCGGTGGTCAATGAACCACCCCTAGGAAGTTCGACACTCATAGGACCGCCGATCTACATAGGGTGGTAGTTTCTTCACTTTTTGAGAAAAATAAAAATCCATCCGAAAAAACCCAATTTTAAAATTAAGTAAAATCTAAGCTAAAAACAACAAGGAAACTAGTAGCAATTAGGAATCAATTAAATAAAATTTTAAGCCCTTCAATATCTTTTATGGTACCCAATATGTAAAACTCATAGAGTTTAATTAAATGGGGTTTTCCCTAATTGTTGAACTCAAAATAAGAAAATGATTTAAGTAAATAATAAAATAGATCCATGGTGGGATCTCTACATTTAACAAATGAGAAACATTACAATGGAAAATCTTTACAACTAATATCAAGAGAAATTTTTGCCATGGTTGTTCTTCTTGCTCTCATGGCTCCTCCTCCTTCTCCTCTTCCAAAACCTGCAAAACAAGAAAAGAGAAAATGAGGTTGTTTGGGGAAAATAGAAATTAAAAAGAGAACCATAAGGAAATTTAGGGAAACCTAAATCTAAGGGCTAGGATAGATTCAATCATATGGCCCAAATTAAACCCTACCTCACTTAAGTGGGAAGACATTTTTGGGAATGTAACTTTAAATAAAACAAATTGGGTAATGGGGTGAATGGGGCCACTTAGTGGCTAGGTAAACAATTAATCCCTTGAGTTAGAAAATAATGTAACCTTGGTCTTTGGATAAATAATTAAACTAATGGAGCTTAGTATATTCCTTAAACTATAAATATAGCTTAGGAAGTAAATTATAATATTTAATTATTAATTTAATTTAGTTGTTCACAAGCTTGTGTAGAAAGCCTCTAACCGAGAAATTTATTAATTGTGAAAATGCCTAACCTTGCAAACACTTTTAAACAAAATAAAAGAAAAACAATTATTACCATAAACTTGACTATTAATTTAATAGTTCTCTTTGTTTTGAGAGTAGAAAATTGTCGGCGTTATGACTATGCTCATTGAGAAAAAGAAAGTACATAGTTTCCTTGTTGAAATTTGTATTATTGTAAAAGTAGAAGTTCTTGTAAAGTTTATTATCAAGTTTTGTTGTATTGAATAGGGCGAAAGAAGAACTTGAAAGTTGTAATTTATTGTGAATGTATTCCTATCAAATTTGAAAATGTATCATAGTTACTTGTGCTTTCATTTGGTAAAATGGTTACGTTTGTGTTGGAAGAATGTATGAAAGTTATACTTGAATTGCCTTGTTGGAATGGTTATCCCTGTTGTTTTGAAAAGAAAAGAAGTGAAACTTAGTAATTGGTGGGTCAAACCATACAAGTGTGTCCCACTTTGTGGCCATAAATATTTTAAAATCTTACTAGTAAATAAATAATTTAAAAATACTATAAAAATTTAAAAAATTAGGTAAATTCTGGATGCCCTGCACCTTGGTATTTATAGCCTCTTAAAAATGCATGTTTGGTCATTTTATATGTGTTTGGTCATGTTTTGGTTGTCAGACATAGTTTGCTGAAAGTACAAAAACTACAAAAAAGTGGGACACAATTATATGCTTTGACCCCCGGTTGAATTTCATTTATATATTTTAGAGCTTAAAAGAAATTTTATTGGAAAAGAAATCTTGTAATTGTTTCTTATGCACTATTGCTATGGAAAAGGTATGTACTTAGTGATTTAAGTCATAAAATGAAGAGACAACATCAATCTACTAACTTTTAAATCATAGGCACCTTAATGAGGTTAATATTACCTTAGAAACCAACCCAAGTGGAAAACATTTTGGAAAATGCTATATATTGAGGTTTTTGTTTTTGAGAAACAGAACAGCCGCAATGTGCAGAGCGACAGTTTCATGACCGTCACCCTACCTAAGGTGGCAGTTTCAACATTGTTACCTAGACTGGGTGGTAGTCACATAACCACTGACCTGCTCAGGGCGGCAGTTTCGTCACATAGACAAAAAAATAAAATTTGTGACTGTGCAAAATCTGAACTGAATTTTATTAAAACATGAGCTTTAAAACTATCTAATGAAACTACCAGCAACTAGTAAGTGAAAAAACTCATTTTTTAAGCATATAAATCCATTTATGGGCACCCAAATGTGTATAATTTCATAGATCTAATGAAATGGGGTTTTTCCCAAATAATGAACTCAATAATGTAAATAACCAAATAGAAAAACCAGATTCATGGTGGAATCTCTAAAATAAAAAAATAGAGAACCTTGTAATAAAAACCCATGAATAAACTAAACTAGGAAGAGAAGAATGGAGGAAGATTTCCCCATTTGCAAACTAGATCCAAAGAAATTTCTTCATGGTTTCACTTCTTGCTTCCATGGCTTCCACTCCTCTACCCTGTAAAATCAAAATGGAACAAATGAATGAGTTAGTGAAAAAGAAAGAATAAGAAGACCCCATAGGGATCTTTAGGGTTTATTTGAAAATACCTAGATCTAATGGTGGAAAACCATTTAATCTAAGGGTTAGAGATCAACCCTACACCTTTCAAGTTATGGCACTTTATGGGGTTAGGTAATTTTTTTTATTAAGGTATGGGTATCTAATGAATGGGGCCAATTATGGGTAGGGTAAGTTGAAACTTTAGCCTTAAAATGTTAAGTAATTAAATGTCTTGGGTCCTTTAAGGATAAATTGAATAATTGTAAAAAGGGTATCTTGGTTATGATTTATAAGGGTAAATTAATTAGAATTTAAAATGTTTAATTAGATAACCTATGAGGGGCATTATTGTTAATTGTTTTGAGAAGTAAGAATTAAACTAACTTAAGAAATAATTAAACCTAGTTGATAGTATCTCGTTGCAACCCTTTTCAAACAAAAAAATTATTCCGTATTTATTTCCTAATTAAATATTGAGTTTTGTTTTGGGTTTTCGTGACGAAATTGTGGGCATTACAAGTTTGGTCCATGAAAAATAGAGAAGCGATTGAAAATATTGACTTTTAGTCAAGCCAAACCCACCATTCATGAGAATGATGCACATTTCTTGAAGGGATATTGAAAAGTTTGAGAACATAACTTATAAAAGGATCACTTAAAAAGTGTGCACCAATTGATAGGATTCATTTGCCTAAGTAGTGTTATGTCATCACGCCGATGAAGAAACACACCAAAAAAAAAATTCTTGAGCCACCAAGAAAAAAAATTAGTTTCCAATGGGTATAATACATGATTTTGATAGGAAAAACACAAAATATTCATTACAACCATTTTTTAGATCTAAAAATACATGGTATGCTCCTTATGTGCGTATTTCACTAATGCTTCAAGGTTTTGGTGTAACAGTTCATTACATTTAGTATAAGAGACTCCACTCAAGTTTGTATCACACTTGATTAGCTAATGAATGTAGCCAAGTCCCCTGAGGCACCTAAACATCAATAAAGTGCAGCTTGCACGTATGGGAGTGTGGGTACAGACCCCATGCGAGATCAAGATCTATAGAAGCATGGTTGGATGATATGATCCTCATGTAAATATATGTGATTCTTAAATTTTGAGAAAAATCACCATTTTAGTACAAGAAGAAGAAACAATGATCCGAGAGACTATGGAAACTCAATAGGGGTTGTTGTAAAATCAATACTTCGTCCATGAAGAGGATTCCATAAGCTTAAATTTGAACATTATTTTTCCTTACGAATCCAGACGGAGCTCCTATATTGTTTAGTTGAAGTTGATCCTTCTCTGGAGACCAAAAACACTTTAATTTCATAAAAAGTGCCATGAGTGAATGCATTTCCAAGATCGGTCTAAAGCTTCCAGAATCTAACCTAATCCATACCAACAAGAATGTGGGTTTTACCTCATATTCAGGAAAGAACATTTCCTCAAAAATAATTCATTCAACATTATATACTAATACAAATATTACAAATATATAGAGCTACTTATTCTAACCACTAACATTAATCTAGGATGTTTGTTCAAACCACCTTGATTCTATCCTAACTACTAACAATCCCTAAAATCTCTCTTAGCCTATGATTTTGATGTGATTATTACACACGTAATAAGAATTTACATGTATTATTATCTCGTCATTATTTTCACACACGTACACTAAACTAATGTACACACAAATTATTCCTAACATTCTCCCCCTTAGTGTGTATATGGGAGAAAATGTGGCACTTTGGAGCTACAACGTGTGTTTGGTCCATTGCTTCCTTCTCCCAAGTTCCGAGTGTTTTGCAAATTATAGATTTGACTTGGTAGTGCAAAATGAGTATTGTGTTAATTATCCCCTCCCAACAATGCAAAATAGTGTGGATGTCGGTCTCCCGTGATATTGCATCGATTTACAAATATATGACCCCAAATAAAATTTACAGAAAAATCTTTGTCCCTCCCTTTTGAAATTTATTTCCGAAAAACATTGCGAAGGTTTTACACTATAGGAAAATGTATTCTCCCTTTATTTAAATAATGTGCCCCATTGTTTTAACATATACATGTATTTTTAAGGAAATTTTTTGTATTAAAAATATATCTTTGCCTTCAAATATGTGAGCTAGTAGTTGTACGGTTTGTGTTTGCATTTATACCAAAATTTAATTTCACTATGTTTTCAGCCATGCCATCGAAGAGAGGCATGGTAGGTCTATCAGTGCCAAGAGGAGAGTTGACAGTAATTGGTTTGGGCTTTCACGCAGAGTAAGCACAACTGTCAAGGTGGAGAACGCCATGAGTTTTCCGTCGAGCCATGGAGGTTCTCCTGATCCGAGCTAATTGAGCTGACTATAGGAGGGGTCCAAAGGCCAAGTCGATTCGTTAGGGGGTGCACAGGATCTGATCTAAGAAATTACGGAGGTACCAAAACCACGCAAGGAGAGTCGAATCTAGTTTAGAGAGGTCGAGTCATTTGTTTGAAGTCATTTGAATTTGAGGAGAACTTTTATATGCATATTCAAACATGTAGATCACTATGAGTTGGGAAGTCTCAAATATCCAGATGCATATTTGAAACACAAAATTGCAACTTACTTCCAGCTAAGGTTGAGTTATCTCCATCCTTTTTAACAATTTCATTATTGCGATCCCTTGACTGTGAGAATATCTTGCCTCCACATCTCTCAAGGACCCTTGAGACGAATTCAAATGATTCAAAACAGGGAGACTATGAGCTATTTTCCCTGACAAGAATTTGTGGTGAGTTGCTTTGGAGTGAGCCGCGAAAGAAGTGAAATCAACAGAGTCGACGCCAAAATATGTAGATCCATCTTAGTCTCACGATTCTAAGAGAAGGATCCATCCAATGTAGCTTCAAAGCAAGTGGAATTTATTGGATAAAATGTTCACAAATCTAGCACATTTCTCCTTTATGTATATGTCTTCTAGATGTATGTCCAGATCTACAAAACCATCTTAAAAAATCCAATCTTTAATTGGATTTACAAAAACTAGAATTTTCTTTGTTTTTCTTCTTCATAATGCATATCTACAAATTATTATTCGTCTAAAAAAATTCCTGCAAAATAAATTTTAGTCAAACATGCTCCAGATTTTTTTTTTTAATTTGAAATGGATAGAAATGAACAAAATGGACTGAAAATTTCGTATAGATATAACACAATGCAAAGGATTAGATGTTGCAAGTGAATGATTCCTGCCAAACGGATTCACAAGAGACTCGCTCTACTACATCATCGATGGATTATAAGAAGGGTGTCCGCACCAACAAAGGGGTTACATGAAGTTTTTGGTATCCTGCTAGCCTTTTTCTATATGTTTTGACATTACAAAAATGGATGAACATGGACAAAGGCAACGAGTTTTCTGTGAGGTTTGTGGTATCTGCTTGTGTGTCCTTTGAGTCTACCTGGTGAAAAAAATGATGGATCCAATGAAAAACAAAGAGGCCTCTTTCGAGAACCTGTTGTTATACCAAATGTGGGTTTCACCTCATATTCAAGAAAGAACATATGCTAAAAAATAATTCATTTAACATTATAATTTTACTAATATTACAAATATATAGAGCTAGTTATTCTAACCAATAACACTAATCTAGGATGGTTGTTCTAACCACCTAGATTCTCTCCTAACCACTAACCATCCACAATAACTCTCTCACCATTAATTCTATCAACCTATGATTTCCATGTGATTATTACTCACGTAATGATCACTTACATGTATTATTATCTCCATAGTATTTTCACACTTATTATTCTTAACAATGAAGTGAACTCAAAGATCTTTCCAATGACTACAATCAAGTTTCCCAAAATTATGCAGAGGTCACACAATACTACCCGAAGTTGATTCTGCAAAGGGAGGAAACTCAAGCGATTTTTAACAAAAGTCCTAAAATAGAAAAAAATTTCTTTTGTGTTGTCAAGTAAAGTGCATCAAAATTTTACATGTCAAAGCATCTATTAACAAGTAAAACATTTCAATTGAAAACAAATCAAGAATTGGAGTAAAATAGAAACGTGTTATGTCTATTGTTGATGATATTAGCTCTCATGGATTCCACGAGGGATCAAGTCTGCTGAGTGCAATGCCCGGAGATACTCATCACGAAGAGTCAAACAGTTGATGTTAGGATCATGCCCTGGGTGACTTTGATGGCGTGGATGCCACTTACACATAGTTGCTTAGCTAAAGCTTTCTTGGTTTAGTTTCTTTGCATACTTTGTATCATTGAATCTATATGTTCCCTTCGGAACTTAGGAAGAGATGACATTAAACTATATAATCCAAAGGCCCAATTGGGCTACTTTGTCCACTCAAAAATAATTCGAGTAAGAAAGGTAGTTTTCTCATAAATTCAAGATATATCCATTTTCCCCTCTGGTTGTATTTTCATTGAGTTAATTAGACTTTCATTGTGGTTTTAATTTTCAATAACAAAGCTAAAAATTATAGAATTTAATATTATAAAGATTAACATTTGGAAATAATGAAAAGTTTCGAGTTCATGGAAATATTCATCTTTAGAGAAAAGGAGAGAACAATAATGTACAAGAAGAATTTATGCTCTAACAAAGCATAAAAATTTATAACTCATCCCCACTAGGGCATTGGGTGATTGATAGAAAGTGTACATAAGACCCAATCCCCTCGTTTGAGACCATGAATAGAGAACATAGGAATTCCTAATACCCTCAACCGGTCCCATGAATAGAAAACATGTGTTCTACACGAAGATGAACAAAGAAACAAGCCTAAACAAAAAAAAATCCCATTTCCCAAAACACATAATATGAACTCGTACATGCACCTAAACCACGCAAAATGTATAGTTTCCAATCATGCATGATCTTGAAACAAACACGACGCCCTTCCTCAAGTGTACGTGATTGACTAAAACCACAAAGGGTTCATTAGTTAGGAAATATCTTAGCATTTGAGTTCATATTGAGGTAATTAAAATTGATAAAAGAAAAGTCAATATACATGTAGACATTAGGGGTGAAAGGGTTGAATTTATTAATATTTTGAACTAGGTATGAGGTTATGTTTGAGAGGTCATCAAGAGGAGAGTGGTCATAAAATTAAACTATAATCCCTTATTGAATAAGGAAATTTCAATTAAAATATACTTAACCAATCAATAATAACATGGCACAAAACTAGGATTGAGTATGGTTTTCAACATACATGATATTATTTCGCCATCTTAATTACTTGAAGAACTATTCATAAATGATTAAAGATTAACATTAAGGTAATTGGTAATATGTATTGAATGTGTTGGTACCCAAATTTGTTCTCCTTTAAAATCAAGAAGCAACACAGATTCAACAGGGATCTTAGAGGAAAATAGATCATAAATGTATGTCATTTTGTAGCTGGGAGAAATCTAGTTGTCCCTTTATTACTTGGATTTGTGGAGAGATGGATAGCACCTCAAAAGGATATGATCTTATCCTAACTATTTTAGGTTGTTCCTTTCAACCAAGGTAAGAGAACCTATTATGTAACCTCTGTCATTTGAAAGGAGATACAAGTACCTTTCTTTTGCATAAATTTTATAGAGAAGGCCTTGGGGAAAATATGATCAACACACCAGATCTGACTCTCACGAGTTGTCACTTCCAGATCATGGAGATATCTTCACAACAAGGCAAAGGTTACTAAAGACATTTGAGACCTTGATCTATTCTGCATACTTTGGTAAAAGGATTTTGGTTTTATGTAGGCATACAGAGAAAAAACAGGGGTAGTATGGGTAGGATTGGTTGTTTGAATAGATTTTTGGTAGGAGGAGAGAGGATGGAATTGACTCACTAGATCCTTGAGATTTTATGCAAAATAGAAAGATTCAATCAACAAAATGCCAAAATAAGTTAAATTATTTGCTCAACTAGAATATTTGCTTCAATTGAGGCCTAGATCAACACTCTTTCACACAACTTGTAGGATTATTTCATGAAGGCTTGAGTCGAGAGGACCCAATAAAGCACCAATATTTAGGCCAAGTCACACATGAGGTACACCCAGAGGCTTACGAGAGAATCTCTATCACCAAAATGAAATAAAAGTGATTTTAAACCGTTTATCCCACTCCCCGATGAAGACTCTTCTGATAAATAAAATTTATTATGCCACTAAACTATAACAAGGACTAAGACTTGTGTGATTGGAATATATTTTTGTACAAGATTGCAATAGAAACAAGAAAAACTACCCGTGTGCATTCAAAAATGAAATAAATACACTTTACTCAAGATTGAAATAGGATAACTCAAAGTTTGATCAAATTTATTAGCAAGGGAAATTTTCCAGAACAATCTCAAAGCTTTTCAATGGCTATACACTTGCAACCAACTCGACACGATCAAATTTGATACAAAGAGAGATATACAGGCTTCTCTAGACGGCTTCTCAAAATGGATGGGCTCTGTCAAGATTTTTTTGCAGGAGAGAATCAGTCCTGATCTTTCCAAATACTCCCCACTTCAAAACCCTTTGAAAAATGAATTCGTGCCCTTTATATCATTTCCAACAGAGCCCCCTCCTCCTAAAAGACAAAAAAATTAAATGCACCAGTGCTCACCATGATTCTTTTGTGATTCACATAATCAGATCTGCGGAAGTCTCTAGGTGCTTGAGGGAAAATCTCTTCGATTTCTTCCCGCACTTAAATCTTTACTTAGGAAAAACACACCTCCATCCATTCGCCAACCACTTCTACCCCATATCAATCAAATATAGTCCCTTGCGTGCTCAAGAGAATAAAAATGGAAAACCAAACTAGGCATGAGAGTTACACCACTTTAATGGCAATAAACATTTCCAAATCTCTCCAACCAAACTCTAGATATCAAAATTAATTTGTTCCTCTGTTTGGCATGTAGAAAATAATAAGAAAACATGAAGACTCGCACATCCAGGAGTTTTACAGAGAAAATGGGGGGAAAATCAGATTTAGATGCTCATCAGTCGTCGATCTTTGATTTTGAATATGGGTTGTCCACGTGGAAGATGTAAAAACAGGGACGGGGGCTTCCTTTGACCTTTTTGAAAAAATGGAAAATTTTCCATTTTTCTCCACACCTCCGCTTCTAAAAATGGGCCTAACATGTGTCTTGAGCTGGGTCCCATAGGAAACGTGGAGAAATTCTACCATTTGACTCTATTTTGGAAAAAGGAAAATTTTCCAAGTTTTCCCCGTAGCTTCGCCCTTCCACTTCAAGTCCCTAATGTGGTTACTAGTGGAACCCCGGGTCCTTTTATGGTTTTAACTCCTTTTCCCTAAAAGGGAAAAATTTTCACTTTTCCTTTGAAAGCCCGCACCTCCTCCATTGACAAAGGAAAAACATTGACTATTTCCAATCGGGCTTGCTGGCCATTTTTCACTATTTTAACCTTTATGAAGCAAAGAGGAAAACAATTTGAATTGCCTCCGATGGTCTGATTCCCTACCCCTTATGACTTTTCAAATTTCTAAATGTCACCACGATGCTCCTTGAGATGGTCCCAAAATTTTGTTACTTTGAATGAGCATGGGCTCACCACCTGTCATGCTGGAAAGGTCTGTCTAAATGTTTGAAGCTTTGTGGAAGACACCACATGTCATGCTTCGAGGAAGTCTCCTTTTGTCGTTGAAAATTCTAAGTAAAATGCAAAGCAAGCGGATGCCTCCTGAAAAATCTACCAGCAGGATCTAGCACAGGAAGAGTGAGCACAGAGAATTACTCAGAGAAGAAAATAAGAGCACAATAAAGAGGAACAGAGAAATAATAATTATCTCTAATATCTCCACCATCCAGGAGATTCATTAAATAGGGAGAATAGATAGTTTGACATTCCTAAATAATAGGAATGTCAAGCTAATTAGGAGATAACTAATTCCACACAAGGAGTGGAGAGAATCTCAACAAGCTCCGAGAGTTAGAACTAATTAAAACAAATATAACAATTTTCTATAATGAGCTTATTCAGTGTAATTAAATTATTTACACCAACACCCTCCCATAAGCGAATGCTAGGGAGCGAAAAAAAAGAAGAAGAAGGGTCCCAGCTACTAGGCCTGATAAGGTACTCGATACAATACTAGAAAAGAAGGAAGGAAGGAATATACAAGATCCCCCCCAAGGACAACTTCCTTCACCCCAAGCTTGTCTCGCAACTCCAAATAGTGAGGAGAAGCCAAGGGTTTAGTGAAGATATCTGCAAGCTGATCAGCTGTAGGAACAAACTCCATCTAAATGACCCCATCTTGAATCAACTATCGAATGAAGTGCATGTGGATCTCTATGTGTTTTGTGCACTGATGCTCAACAGGATTACGTGTAATGTGAATAGCACTTTGGTTATCACACCAAAGAATGGAAGGAGACTCCTGTGAAAAACCAAACTCACCAAGAATCTGACGAAGCCAAAGAACCTCCTGCCCTGTTGTCACAACACCTCGATATTCGGCCTCAGTGGATGATAATGCAATTGTATTCTATTTTTACAAGACCATGCAACTGGACCAGAACCAAGATGAAAAAGAAGCCAGAGGTGGATTTATGAGTATCACGACATCCTCCCCAATCAGAATCTGTAAATCCCTCAATACTAGAAAAATCTGAGGCGTGTAACGAATACCATAACTCAAATTCCCCTGAAGATATCTCAAGATATGCTTGGCTTCTTGCTAATCACTCTCATGAGTCTCATGTGAAAAATGAGAGACAAGATTAACAAAAAAGGTGATATCGAGACGATTATGAGTGAGATACAAAAGGCTCCCAACCAACTATCTATACAAAGTGGCATCTACTAAGTTAGACTTACATGTAGAAAATCAATTCAATACCTGACTGGTAAGGTGTGGGAGATGGCTTGCAATCAGCCATATGAAATCTCTGAAGCAGATCTGTAGCATACTTCTTCTGACAAATAGAGATGCCCTCAGTAAAGTGGTGAACATGTAGGCAAGAAAGTAGTGCAACAATCCCATATCTGTCATATCAAATTTTGCTTTCAATTTCCATTTAATGTCTGTGTTAGAGAATTTGAACTACTAGTAATGAGGAGATCATCAACATATAATACCAAAAGAAGTAAGTCATCATCAGTTTTAGGACATAAATTGTATGATCAGTCTTACAATGATGAAAGCAAATAGACAACAAGAAAGCATCCATCTTCTCATACCAAGCCCGAGGGGCTTGTTTGAGACCATAGAGTGAACGACGAAGTCTACAAACTAGTGAAGAGTCATGTACGAACCCCTGAGGTTGCTCCATATAAATCTCCTCATGGAGATCACCATGCAAAAATGCACTCTTTATGTCCATCTGATTTATTGACCATCGATGAGAATCAACAAGAGAGAGAACATGGCGCACAGAATCCATCTTTGCGACAGGAGCAAAAGTTTTAGAGTAATCTACTCCTTCAACTTGAGAATACCCCTTGGTGACAAGACGTGCCTTGTATTTTTCAACCAATCCATCAGCTGCATATTTGGTCTTATAGACCCATTTACATCGTACAAGCTTTCTTCCCTTCGGAAGAGGAACCAAATCCCAAGTATTATTCTTCATAAGCAAAGAATATTCATCCTACATTGTTGAATCCCATTCTGGGTTTCAGATGCCTGTGAAAAAAGAACAAGATCATTAGAAATAGCTTGGCTCATAAGAGCCATACCAAAATAGGGCCGATGATCAACAACACCAGAAGTCTCAGCTCTAGTACATCGTAGATCTCGTGAATCACCCGCCAAATCACCTACTGCAGCCAATGTAGATCTTAGCCATTTCGGAGCAGGAGCAACAGGATCAGGATCAGGGGCCCATCAAAATCATCATCAGTGATAGGAGTAGGAGGTAATAATGGAGATGGAAGAACTACTGTATGATCTAAAGGAGCCTCGGTCTCATCAACTCGAACATCCCACTGAAACACAACATCTTTGGTAGTGGGATCGAAGAGGCGATATGCCTTCACATGCTCACAATGACCAACAAAAATGAGTTCTTTTCTTTTCTTCTCCATGGTTTTCCGAGTGTCGTCAGGAACAAAGGCCCAAGCCTTACAACCAAAGACCCGGAATTTTGATACGTCAGGTTTTTCACCCGACCATGCCTCCTCAGGAGTAACCCCTTGCACTGCTTTATGTGGCATTCTATTTTGAATATGATTTGCACTGATTGTGCTTCCATCCGTGAATCGATGTGCCATATTATTGGAATGAACCATGTAATTTTCCATTTCCTTGAGTGGTCGGTTATTTCATTCAGCAACTCCATTTTGTTGAGGGTGTGAGAGCAGATATCTTGGTGCAAAATTCCATGATTAGCACAAAAAGAAGTAAATGCATCACTCTCATATTCCCCCCCATTATCCGTGTGGAGTATTTTAATACAATGTCCAGATTGTTTTCTCTACAATAGCCTTAAAAACTTTGAAATGCTCCAGGACATCACTTTTATATTTTAGAAAGTACACCCAAGTTTTCCTAGTAAAATCATCTATGAATGTGAGTACATACTTAGCACCAGAAAATGATCTATGAGGAAAATAAGTTAGATCACTATGTACCAACTCAAGACGAGCCGTAGCTCTTTTTGCTTGACCTTTTGGAAAAGGATCCAAGTGTTTCTTACCCAACATACAATGGGGCGAAACCATCATGTGATTTTACCTTCGGAAGTCTTGTGACCATATTCTGCGAAGAGACCTATTGCAGATACCTATAATTGAGGTGACCAAAAGGAGAAATTCCCCTACCTTTGTTGTGATCCAAAAGGAGAAATTCATGTTGTTGTTCTAGAGCGAGGAGAAAGACAGTTTGTGACATACCTTGTGAAATAAAATCTCGGTGTAACCTTTCCCACTTTGAAGTGGATGAATTTGTAAATTTTTTGAATGGAAAGATGTTGTATGGATCATGAAATTTGTAAAGTGAAATGAAAAATAGATGGACTCTATTTTTTCTTTGAATTAGTGTGAAGGAAATGTAATGCATTTGTACGATGAATTTTGAAGTATGAAAGAAGGAAGTTATAAGTTGTCCTTTCAAATAAATAAATGGTGTCCTATCTTTCTAAAATTGCAATGTTATATTGAAATATAATCATTTAATTGTTATTGAAATCTGATCATTTAATTGTTAATGAAATCTCTATTTGAAAAGAGAAACACATATAAAGGAATGGTAATATTCTGTATTTTGAAATACATTAAAAAAATTAGAAATCAGACTTTGTATTTTGGCTCTTAAATGGTTTGATTAAATCACTTAAATGTATTAGACTGGAATGGAAATTAATCTCCATACTTGGAAGGTGAAAAATGATAAATAAATCCTTTAGAAATTGATCTTTGTTTTGTATTTCATCTTGGCAAATAATTTATCTAAAATGAACAGTTTGAACCTGCAATTCAAGAAATAAAAATGAAACAATAAAATTGAACATGCTATGATGTAAATGAATTTAATTTGGGCAAAAAAACTTACGGAAATATTTCAGACCTTGTAAAATTGGGCTTAATCCATTTGCAGTCCCTTTTGCTGTTAAAAGTTGTAAAATTGATTTGCAACTCAATCAAATAAATAAAATATGGTTTTCCATCCTAAAACCATCCTAGAACAACCATCCATGTCTTTTGGGAATGATGAGTGAAGGAAATAATCAAATATTGAATAAATCTAACAAGTTCAAATTTACCATTCACACTATTTAAGTCTGCGGCCGTTTTCTTCGAATCTACGCCTCTAACTTTATCATAACAAAGAATTACTGAGTTTTGAACAAAGTGGACGTCGAGATATTTATGAAAAGTCCTCGTTTTCCCCAAAACCAAGCTTTCCATCAAAAGTTATGTCCTTTTGAAGTTTTACTTCATTTTGGCTTCAAAAATTAATGTAACAGTCAAAAGGAAATTTTTGAAAAATTTCCCCCGCGGACCTACCGCCTCACTTTTTCCCTTTACCTCGTTTTATGGGATGAAAATTTAAACTTAACTTTTAAAAAAAAAAATTAGGAAATTTTTCCAACTTTGCCCGCATCTCCATCGTCCCATGCGCCCAGGAGAAGGTGATGCCACGTGCGCTTGAGGGCAATGGCGGAGGTGCGGAATCCGTTTTGACCTTAGCATTTTAGAATTTTTTTGGGAAAATTCTCTAATTTTCCTCCGCCTCCCCATCAAACCAGGCAATCAGTGCTTATCACGTGGCTTCACGAGGCTCCGGTGGAGAAGCGGGTGCACTTGAAAACTTAATATTTTAAACCTTTTGCCATAATTTCCTAAATCTCTCTTGCCACCCGATGACCCATGATGAATAAAATAATGACACGTGGCGAACCTAGAATTAGCGGAGGCATGCGTGGATTTTAACCCCTTGCATTTTTAAACTTGAAAGTCTTAAATTCGAATGTGTCCCCGCAAGTCCGTTTTCCCTCGCCAATCAGAGCTTGACACGTGTCTTCTTTGGGCTCACAGGCATGCGAGAGGTAAATTGTGATTTTTCCCCAAAGAGGTAAAAGTAATAAAATTCTCCCCACTCCGCTTGATCCACGCATGGGAAAATTTTCTTCCCTAGGCTGCGAGCTCGCCCTTAGGAAAATTTTCCTCTTAAGGTCCCTGGCCCATAACTTTAGTTTTATGAGGAGTTAGGAGGAATTATTTATATCATTGGAAAGGTGAGAATATATCCTATCTAATGGGAATAATTTAGGAAAAAAATTTAATGTGTTAAGTATGAGATAAATATAGTTGAAACTTTAGACCTGTTAGAGAGTGAGTATGCTTTGAGAATTTCCCTCGAACCTATTTGAAACTTCTAACCCTAAATTTTGGACCTTGTGACCTATAATAATTTTTAATAAAAGAAAAGTAAAATCTAGTAGATTTGAATTATTCGAAACACATTAGTGATAATTGTTGTCTTGTAACATGGTTGTAGATTGTTTTAATCAAAAAAATTATTCCATAATTTTCCTAACTAATCCTTGGTTGTTCTTAAGTCTCATGTGGGTTGTTTTAATGGGCGTTACACTTGGTATTTGAGTGAGGTTCAAAATCTTGAGACATGAAGCTTAAACCTAGCACACTTTTAAATCTAGAAAACAATTTTGTTTGGAATTTTCACATTTTAGTAAAAGGGAACCGAGTAAGACCTAGAATAAGGAACTAACTCTCATTTTATTTTGTGTAAGAGGCGCGAGACCAGATGAGGAGCCTTTTCAAATAGACTTACGCATACCACCTTCGAGCATCTGTTGTAGCAGCCATGCTACCCAGATTTTGTAGAATCTACAGGATGTTAGTACACGTGTTACACGGAGGATTAGTAGGAGGACATACTGACCCAATCATGACAGAGTCCCTTACATTGAGGGTAAGGTATCTCCTCAAACCGGTGAGGAGCATGGAGGAGAGAACTCCCATGCAGAGTCAACAAGGGTAGAGTCATCACGGAGCGGACAAGGTGACCAAGTTCGGAGCATAAAGAGAGGTCTCGGAGCCTAGGCTTAGGATGAGCATGCGGGAGAGAGAACTAGAGGCCGTCGGACCACAATCGTAGATCACATCGGGAGATCCCAAGCTTCGGCCATCACATTACTTAGGTGACACAAGTGGATTTCATGCGAGAGCCCTAGCTAGTGAGCTTGGGCGTGTATTGCTTCAAGATTTTCCTTGTTATAGCAACATGAAATCTTGTGTTGCAATCCATTCTTGAGGGATGGAGTAGGAGTATGGTGGAGGACAGAGGCCGAAGCTCCATGTAGATTCCGAGACAGTGACACAGGAACTATTTGAGAGCATTTCGGAGCAAATATTTGTCACGAGAGGTTCATACTGATAGAGGATAGATGAGTTTCAAGACCTCCAACAGAATCTCTTACAAGTAGTAGAGTATGAGAGTAGGTTTTTAGATCTACTCCTAGTATGTTGAGTACATACAAGATGAGAAGGTACCGATCCAAAGATTCATCTGGGGCTGCACTGGACATCGGAGGTGTGGTTCGAGATCCACTACCCTGAGACTTAGGAGAGCATGTTTAGAAGGCCTACATAACGAGAGGAGACTCGGGGAAGACCCAACGGGATAGAGAGCCGAGAGGCGTAGCTGCATACAAAAATACAAGAAAGTAGATCAAGGGTCGAGATCCTCCTCCTCATGGTGTCCAAAGTTCTTCACAATCATCATTTAGACCCCACCCAAAGCAGCCAGAGTCCACACACCTTATAGAACTCCACAAAGAGTTGATGCATAAAGAGGTTGGAGTATGGGGCCTCCTCCTGGGATCCCATCAGACACATGGTGGAACTAGAGCTCGATTAGTGGATCTCACTAGCGAGAGGCCAAAACATACCACCACTAGATCATCGGGATCCACATCATAGACTCCCGAGCAATCTACTGTAGGTGCTACTCATTAGAGAGGATCAAGAAGTTGTTTTGGTTGTGGAGTTGTGGGAAAATTTTGGAGAGTGCCCTTGAGAACCCTAACAAGGATAAGACACGAGATCTCATAGCTTACTTGTTGGTGACATGGGAGCCTTTGACCAAAGGATTTATGCAATCATTGAGAACTACCAGGTCGAGCATCAGATTATAACCATTGAGACTAAGGTAGCATTGGGGGTATTCCTACCTCTATATTATTTGATTCTGGTTCTTGATTCTTTCATTGCACCATGTTTAGTATACCAATGTAGGCTAGTGGAAGTTAGGCGGGGTCTTTGTTGGGATGTTGAGATGGATTATGGAGCCAAGATCTCTGTATAATATTTAGTTGAGTGTGTAGTGGATTTAGGACCTCTTACCACTACCTCGGATCTTTGTATCCTTCCTTTGGGATCGTATGGAGTTATTTTGGGTATGGATTGGTTATGCATAGGATCGAGAATGGATTATTACCACAAGACTATATCTTGGGCGGATGACCTAGGAGTGGAGTCGGTGATTTTAGGGGTTAGGAGACCCATTTCTATCTCGCACCATCTCGTTATGCAACTTAAGCGGTGTGTGTGATGAGGTTGCCGGATGTATGCTGTTATAGTTAGGGATAGATCGGAGGATGGGTCTAGTGGACCATCACTAGATGATCACCCCATTTTGAGAGAGTTTGCAGATGTCTTTCCTTGGAAGCTATCGGGGTTAGCACCCCATGTGAGATAGATTCTCATATAGATCTAGTTCAGGAGCGAGCCTACTCACGAGAACCTTATCGGATGACCAACCCGAGCTTTGTGAGATCAAGTTGCAGCTTGAGGGCCTTTTGGAAAAAGGAATTATCCATCCTAGTGTATCCCCTTGGGGTGCACCGGTGATATTTTTGAAGAGGAAGGATGGATCCTTGCGGTTTTGTATTGAAGGGTAACGATTAATGATCAAGAATCGTACCCCCTTCCTCACATTGATGATTTTTATAAGATGAAGGAGACATAATTTTCTCTAAGATTGAACTTAAGTTAGGGTATCATCGGTTGAGGATTAAAGAGGAAGATATTCATAAGACCACTTTCAAATGCAAGATATGGGCACTTTATGAGTTCACGGTGGTGCCTTTTGGTTTGACTAATGCCCTCGTAGTGTTTATGAGTTTGATGAGTTAGCGAGGGTAGAGTCATCACAAAGGGGACAAGGTGATCGAGTTTGAGCATAAAGAGAGGTCTTAGAGCCCTAGGGTTAGGGATGAGTATGCGAGAGAGATATCAAGGCCATCGAGGACACATCTCAGTAGATCACATCGAGGAGATCCTAAAGCTTCGCCATAACATTACTTAGGTGACACAGGTGGATTTCGAGGTGAAGGCCTGGCTAGTGAGCTTGGCGGTTACTTCAAGATTTTTCTTTGTTCTAGAAACACGAAAGTTAGTGTTGCGATCCATCTACTCGAGGGATGGAGTAGGAGTATGGTGGAGGACAGAGGAGAAAAATCTCCATGTAGATTCCGAGACAGTGGCACGGGAGCTATTTAAGGAGCATTTTCGAGTAGATATTTGTCACGGAGGTTCATACGGTGATGAATAGATGAGTTTAATGACCTCTCGACAAGCATCTCTTCTGATAGAGTATGAGAGTAGGTTTTGGATCTACTCCGGTATGTTGAGTACATGCAAGATGAGCGGGTGCGAGATCCACGGGTTCATTTGGGACCTACACCTAGACATCGGAGTGCGGTTCAAATCCACTACCAATATAATTTAGCAAAGGACATTGAGAATGCCTACATAGCGAGAGGAGACTCGGGGAAGACCCGGAACATAGAGACCAAATATGGAGCTGCATACAACAGATGTGTAAAAAGTAGATCGAGGGGTCAGCTCCTCCTCCTCGTGGTGGCTAGAGTTCTTCACAGTCATCATTTAGACCCCAACAGTAGCAACAATAGTCTCGCACACCTTATAGACCTCCACAAAGAGTTGATGCATAGAGAGGTTAGAGTATGGGGCCTCCTCCTAAGGGTCCCATCAGGACATAGGGTGGACCTAGAGCTCAGTCAACGGGAGCTCACTAGTAAAGGCCATAGTGAGACCACCGTTGGATCATCAGGATCCATAAGCAAAGACTCTAGAGCACCTACTGGAGGTGCTACTCATTGGAGAGGATCAGGTAGTTGTTTTGGTTGTGGAGTTGCAGGACATTTTTGGAGAGACTTCCCTCAAAACCCTAACAAGGGTAAGACACAAATCTTAGAGCCGATTGTTGGTGACATGGGATGCAGCCAAAGGATTTATGTAGTGGTTGAGAACCGCTAGGTTGAGCATCAGAGTACAGTCATTGAGACTACAAGTAGCATTGGGGGTATTCCTACCTCTATATTGTTTGATTATGGTTCTTCTGATTCTTTCATTGCACCGTCTTTAGTATAGCAATGCAGATGGTGGCGATTAGGAAGGGTCTTTGTTGGGATGTTGAGATGGCTTCTGGAGCCAAGATCTCTGAATAATCCTTAGTTAAGGAGTGTGTAGTGGATTTAGGACCTTTGACCACTACCTCGGATCTTTGTATCCTTCCTTTGGGCTTGTATGGAGTCATTTTGGGTATGGATTGGTTATCTCGCACACATGGTCGGAGATGGATTGTTACCAAAATACTATATGTTGTGCGAGATGATTTGGGAGTGGAGTCGGTGATTTAGGGGTCGGGAGACCCATTTCTATCTACACCATCTCCACTATGCAAAGCTTAAGCGGTGTGTGCAATGGGGTTGCCGGATGTATGTTATTACAGTCGGTGACAAATCGAGCATGGGTCTAGTGGACCATCGCTAGATGATCACCCCATTTTGAGAGAGTTTACAAACATCTTTCCTTGGGAACTATTGGGGTTACCACCCCCACGTGAGATATATTTTCATATAGATCTAGTTAAGGGAGAAGTGAGCCTATCTCACAAGCATCTTATCGGATGACCAACCTAGAGATCTATGAGATCAAGTTGTAGTTTGAGGGCCTTTTAGAGAAAGGCCTTATCCATCCTAGTGTATCCCCTTGTGGTGCATCGGTGATCTTTGTGAAGAAGAAGGATGGATCCTTGCGGTTGTGTATTGATTACCTCGAAATTTGAACAAGGTAACGATCAAGAATCATTATCCCCTTCCTCGTATTGATGATTTGTTTGATTAGATGAGGGAGAAACAATTTTCTCTAAGATTGATCTTAAGTTAGGGTATCATCGTTGATGATTACGAAGGTATACATTCATAAGACCTTTTGTACGAGATATGGGCACTATCACTTCACGGTGGTGCCTTTTAGTTTGACTAATGCCCTGTAGTGTTTATGAGTTTGATGAATGGGGTATTTTGGACCTTCTTAGATCACTTTGTGCTCATCTTCCTTGATGAAATTTTGATTTCTTGGCGTACGCGTGAGGAGCATGAGCGGGAACTTTCGCGGGTTCTTCACTTGTCTTTGGGAGCAGTATGACTTTACGAGAACTTGGAGAAGTGTGCTTTCTTTCAAACATAGGTACAATACTTAGGTCATATCATTTATGGGGAAGGTATTGCATCAATCTTTCCAACATTACAGCCATTATGGATTGGCTAGCACCCACTACTATGATGGAGGTGTGCATCTTCATGGGAGTAGTAGGTTACTATAAGAGATTTGTGCGGGACTTCTCTTAGATTGCACACCCATCACTTCCCTTCAAAGGAAAGGGAAGAAATTTGTTTAGTGGACAGATGTGACTAGTCCTTGATTACTTTGAAGGAGTGTCTCAACGCAACACCTATCCTTGCAAAGTGGCATATCCATAGGTGTAGCGTTTTTGTTTTCACGGATGCTTCTTTAGCAGGCTTGGAGGTGTGTTGATGCATAAGGGAAAAGTAGTGGCTTTGAGTCTCACAAAATCAAATATTACGAGCTTAATTATCAAACTCATGATCTTGAGCTTGCAACAATTGTGCATGATTTGTTCGATGGAGAAACTTTCTTCTTGGTGGAGATTCACACTTAGGATAGATCACTTGAGTCTTCGCCATCTCTTCATGCCCAATCTCAATGCTCTTCAGCAGGAATTGGATGGAGTTACTATGTGAGTATGATATGGAGATAGAGCATGTAAAAGGGAAGGAGAATGTGGTGGTAGATGCTCTCGGTAGATGGAGACATGTGGCTGTGGCCACCTCGGTGAGCAAATATTTATGGAGTAGGATTCTTCTGACTTCCTCTTGGCAGCTTCTACATTGCGGTTGAGGCAGTAGAGATCAAGTATTAGAGACCCCTCGAAGGGAATTTTGATGGTTTTCTTTGGATTCGAATATGGTCTTCTCGGGCACAGAGACCAGATTTATGTTCCTAGAGATGGAGGCTTGAGGCAAGAAATCTTGGCAAAGGCACATCATGCACCCTATTCAGCCCATCCGGGATGAAGAAGATGCACGCCACCTTGAGATAGTTGTATCATTCGAGATGACTTCGAAGAGACATGGCCTAGTTTGTGTCACAATTTTGGAGTGCCAGAAAGTGAAGGCCGAGAATCAAGCATGCGATCGACCTTCTCTTTCCTCATGCTATACAAGAGTGGAAGTGGGACACCATTTTCATAGACTTCATTGTTGGGATACAAATGTTGAGATATCACCATGACGCCATCATGGTCACGATTCATAAATTTAAAAAAGTGGCTCACTTTTCTTCGGTGAAGACGACTTATATAAATGGCTAGTCTTTGTGGCATGAGTATATTTGGATGAGATTGTGAGGTTGCATGGGATTTGGAGAAGATTATTGTGACCACGATCCTTTGTATACTTCACATTTTTGGACTACCATGCAAAGCATGCCCTCGGGACAAAGATCAATTTCAGACATCATATCACCTGAGACAGGATGGAAAAACTAAGCGGGTGAATTGGATTTTAGAGGACATGCTCATGATGTATGTGAAGGATCAATAGTCTAGATGGGAGGAGTACATGTACTTAGTGTATTTTTCCTACAATAATAGTTTTCAGAGTTCTATAGGCATGGCTCCTTTTCGGACTTTGTATGGCAGAGAGTGTAGGACACCTCTTAGTTGGGACAAGAGTTAGAGGAAAGAGTATCTCTTGGACTAGCTCTTCTACGGGACATGAAGTAACAAGGTGGTGTTGATCATTAGATAGAGATTATAGGAGGCACAAGATAGAGAGAAGAATTACGCGGATCAGCATAGGACCGATTATAGTTTTTATGTGGGCATGAAGGTGTTCCTTCATGTTAGGCCACATAAGAGCCCTATCCATTACGGAAAAGGTTCTAAGTTAGCCCCTACATTCATTGGTCCTTTCAAGATCTTGGAGTGTATCGAGCCCTTTGGCCTACCATCTAGCATTACCACCTAGCTTGTCTCGCATACATGATGTGTTTCATGTTTCAGTTATTTAGAAATATATTACGGATCGTTCTCATGTGTTAGATTGGACCTCATTGCAAGTGCGGGATTAGGGGCAGGTGACAGTGGCACCGTTCAATTTATAGATTGCAAGACCTTGGGCCTTCGAGAGCGTAGAGATTGATACGTTTGGGTGCGAAGTGGGACAGATATGATGAGACTGTAGCTACATGGGAGGACGCTACACTATTGCGGGTTCGATTTTTCGACATTTTTTCCAGTGAATTCCAGGAGGAAGTCGAGTCTAAGGGGAGGGGGATGTATTGCCCACTTCTCTTTGACATCTTTTTGATCTTGATCATGACATACGACAACTATATTATGGACATTATTATAGTTTTGATTTAGTATGATGTTAGATATTTGATCATGGATTATTGTTGATTTGATTTAGTTATGATGCATGATGATTATTAGAGACAATTCATATGTGGATGATGATATACTATTTGGCATGGATATATTATGAATGTTATTCGGACATGTGATGTTTAGATATTGTGAGTAGACCTAGAAAATAGACATTACATGATGATGATATAGTTGTTGATATAAATTGTAAATGATATTGTTAGATTGTTTTGATGTTGTTGTGATTCATATATCTAGATGATTTTGGAAGTTTAATTATATTTATATTACTTTGGATGTTGATATGTCCTGAGGCCGAAGAAGATATTTGTGTTTTGCGGGTTAAAATATAACAACAAAATTTGGGGGATTGATACGAACCACATTGAAATTCTAGATGAATTCAACAAGGTCACCATGGCAACTAGTTTTGTTCGTGTGTGTGTTTGTTAGTGTTAGAGATTCCCATGGGGGTGTCGATTTAAATGTGACCAAGGATTTTATGCATTTATTTTATTGTTGGTCCCTTTTGTTATGTTTTCATGTGTTTATTTTGTGGTGCACTTACCCATTTCATTATTTATTTAATGTGGTGTTAATATTGTGAGTAATCATATTGTTTAATTAATTAATTAAAAGATGTCATAATAATGTAATTAATAGAGTTATTGGCCATGTATTAAATGTTGTAAGTATGTGTACGTGACTTTGTAAGTGATGTGTAAGTTTACTTGACGAGTGTTAAACTTTCCACCTTCTTGGAAATTCAAATTTGTCCTTGGAGGCTGATTACGGAGGCTTGTGGGACAAGTAAAACTTGTCCCATACTTCTTAATTTTATTTACCAAGCATGCCTATGGTTAGAGGGTTGAATTTAGACCTTCTTTATGCATTTTGATATGACTAATTGTAAGTTTTAATTGCACTCTACTTACATTTTATTAAATTTAGTCCTTATGGGGTGTGGTATTTTTGGGAGTGTGTAATTTTATTGTCATATTATTCACCCACCTCTTTATTGTGCATTACGAGAATGAATTTCACTTTTTGTTGGAGTTAAGGATGTGTGATGTGGCATCCTACATGGATCCACTTCATCCTCTTCTCTTCCCTCTTCTATAAATTATAACTCCTTGCTTTGTTTTGGGTTGTCGAACATTTTGCATACTTCCTTTTGGGTGAAATTTTTGTGTTGAAGCTCTTACTTTTGGAAGGAGATTGGAGACCTTTGCATGCTTGTTGGTTGTTGATTTTAGAATGTATTTTGGCATTGAATGCTTGTTGTTTTGGAGCTTAGAAAACTCCTTCATGGAGAGGTAAGAGATTTGATCTTGAAATACTCTTTTTCTTTATGAATGTACATGTTATTGTGTGAATTTTTTAACATGTTTTGGGTTGTTTGGGTAGATTGCCTAGGAATGGTGTAGGAGAAGGCTATGGGAGTCCATGTGGGGAGCATAAGGGAATGCCGGTGGCATTAGAATTCCTTTGGAGGAGTTGGGATTGGGTTTCTACCTTGGAAAAGAAATGGCATTGCATTTCTTACTTTGTGAGGGGCATAGGGAAATTTGTGGGGGGCATGAGGAGGGATTGTGGGGGCATAAGGATATATGGGAGATGTTTTATATTGAAGGTATGTCGTATGATGGATACCTAATTCCCATTGGAGGCATAAGTAACTTCCCCATAGTTCCTTGCTCCTTTTTCTTGCTTGATGAAGCCTTAGTATTGTTTGTATCTTTTAATATAGTTGTAAACTACATTCTATTTTGAACCATTTTTTAAAATGTGAAAATGTTGCATGTGTGTTTTTGGAAGCCTTTGTTGCCAAGGTTGAATCACATCCTCTATGCATTATGGTTGGGCTTAGGGGAAAATGAATAAGAATGAATTCTCCTCTTCAATGGATGTCTTACTTGGGTGGAGAGCATTACCTTTCCCCTTCCTTTGTTGTGATCTAAAAGGAGAAATTCATGTTGTTGTTAACGGACTGAGAGGAGGAAAGATACGGTTTGTGAGTATCTTGTGAAATAAGATATCATTGTAACCTTTCCCACTTTGAAGTGGATGAATTTATAAATTTTTGGAATGGAGAGATGTTGTATGGTACATGAAATTTGTAAAGTGAAGTGAAAAGGAGATCTACTTTGTTTTTGCTTTGAAAGAATGTGAAGGAAATGTAACTGTATGATGAATTTTGAAGTATGAAAGAAGGAAGTTGTAAGTTGTCCTTTGGAATCAATAAATGGTGTCCTATATTTCTCAAATTGAAATGTTATATTGAAATCTGATCATTTAATTATTACTGAAATCTCTATTTGAAAGAGAGCGAAAATGAAGGAATGACAATATTTTGTATTTTGAAATACGTTAAAAAAATTAGAAATCAGAATTTATATTTTGGTTCTTAAATGGTTTGATTAAATCACTTAAATGTATTAGAATGGAATGTAAATGAATCTACATACTTGGAATGTGAAAAATGATAAATAAATCCTTTAGAAATTAATCTTTGTTTTGTGTTTCATCACTGGCAAGTAATTTATCTAAAATGAATAGTTTGAAAGCGTAATTCATGAAATAAAAATGAAACATTAAAATTGAACACGCTATGATGTAAATGAATTTAATTTGGGCTAAAAATGTTAGTGAAATCTTCGAGACCTTGTAAAATCGGGCTCAATCCATTTATAGTCCCTTTTGTTGTTAAAAGTTATAAAATTTATTTGCAACTTAATCAAACCAATAAAATTTGGTTTTCTATCCTAAGACCATCCTAAAACAACCCTCCATATGCATTGGGCATGATGAGTGAAGGAAATAATCAAATATTGAATAAATCTAACAAGTTAAAATTTGAGTTCACCTTGTTTAAGCTTGCGAGGCCGTTTTCTTAGAATATACCACTTGAAATTTATCGTAAGAAAGAATTAATGAGGTTTTGCAAAGAGGACATCGAGATATTTCCAAAAGTCCTTGTTTTCCCCAAGCGAGGAGCCTTCTATCAAAAGTTATGGCCTTTTGAATTTTTACTTCATTTTGGCTTAAAAATTAATCTAGCGTCAAAAAGGAAATTTTGGAAAAATTTCCCTCATGAATTCGCTACCTCACTTTTTCCTTTTCCGCCTTTAAAACAAATATGTGGGCTGGAAATTTAAACTTAACTTTTAAAAAAAAAAATTAGGAAAATTTTCCAATTTTGCCTCGCATCTCTGTCGTCGCCCATGACTTGAGGAGAAGGCGACACGTGGGCTTGAGGGGAGGCGGCGAGGAGGTGCGGAATTCATTTTGACTTTAGCTTTTTTTTAAAAAATTAGGATTTTTTTAATTTTCCTCTCGCCTCCCCGCCGACCCATGACCAATCGGAGTGCTTGCCACGTGGCATCACAAGGCGCTAGCGAGAGAAGTACGCTTTAAAACTCGAGCTTTTAAACCTTTCGGCATAATTTCCTAAATCTCTTTGACCCGATGACCCGCAGCAAATAAAATCATGACACATGGTGGAACCTGGGAGCAGCGGAGGCGCACGTGGATTTTAACCCCTTACGTTTTTAAACCTGAAAGTCTTAAATTTGAATGTGTCCCCGCAAGTCTATTTTCCGGTGCAATAAAAGCTTGACATGTCCTCTTCGAGGGGAATGCGGGCACGCATGAGTAAATCTTGATTTTATCTAAAAGAGGGAAAAAGTGCTAAAATTCTCCCCACTCCGCTGGTCCACGCATGGGAAAATTTTCTTAGTAGGCAGCAGGCTTGCCCTTGGGAAAATTTTCCTCCTAAGTCTACGCGGCCCATAACTTGATTTTTATGGTGATTAGGAGGACTTCTTTATATGATTGGAAAGGTAAGAAAATATCCTATCTAATGGGAATGATTTAGGAGAATTTTTAATGTGTTAAGTAT